>CM054131.1:98935219-99462513 GCA_028751855.1 Ambrosia trifida
TCGGCGATTTGAATGATGAGAATCTTTGATCAAGAAATTCTATAAACACTCCTTTTCCACATCATAAAATATAATCAGATGAAAGCTGAGTAATTTAAACGAAATGGATCCAAGTTCGCCTTCCGGGCCTACCTCTCATATCACTTCCCAATCTTCTATCAAAGATAAAACAATTAACAGTAGTTCATCTGATGATGGACTGTCGACACCAGTTTCAGACAGCACCCATGAATCTACTTCCTAGCATGTCACTCACACAATCGCCTCCTGTTCAAGTAATGGATAGAACCGATGATTTAGATAGCTCTAGTAGATTCTCATCACCATTATCAGAATGGAGTTCTAGTTCTACTTCCAGCGAGTCGCTTTTCAGCATTCGTCTTACCAGTAGTTTCCAACATGATCAAGCCCGTTTATCGGCTGCCGATGCTGTGGAACGTTTAAGTCAAAGTGATTTGGGAAGTTTAAGAGCAGAAAGCTTAATATATTAGATGGTGACATGTCTGATTTAGTTGAGGCCCAAAAGGTTGTTAGATGGAAAACTCAAGTCGAACGACCTCTGGATGAAGGAGTGAAGCCTCAAGGTCCACAACTGGATTCGTCTCCTTTAGCAGATCATAACTCCAGTGAACTAAAGTAAGCTATATATCTTACCCCTTTGAACTTATTAAAAAGTTTGTCTCTGAGATTTTTAAGGCCCGTATGCAAAAATTGTCTGACTACGCAAAATGAGGCCTTAAAATAAATGGAAAACAAAAATGCATCCTGTTGGATGACAAAACAAGAATTTGTTACTTAAAAGGTGTCATCCTTTTAACAGTTTTTTATGCATAATCCAGTTAGATCTGTAGTCGGTTTTTTCCCTGAAGTATCATTATTGGTTACCGTTGCTAATTGGTTAAATAAGATTTTAGTAACTTCAATTGATAGCGGCACAGCGCTTACTTCTACTGCAGCAATGACCACATGAATAGTCAATGATATTTAATATGAATAATGGCATTAGGAGAACAAATGCTGTAAGAAATTATATAATATCACAATGTCTTATGTGATCATTAGGTGTATGTTGGTTGTAAGTTTAAAGGCCCCAAAAATTTTGAGACTCAGTACGGTCGCACACTCCCAAGGACGGCCTGTTGTTTCAAACAAGTCATTATTATGTAGATGCAAAGAAAAACAACACACCTTCCTAAATTCAGTGTTTTATTGCCACAAAGATTAAAAAACAAATTACTTATTATACATTCCTTTCGTTCTCATTGGTCGTCTTTCAACCAAGTACTCTGATAGAGATCTAATGAAGCGTTGACGATAAGAACATTAATGTCATAAAATTCCACCTATGCCCCTCCCCTGTGAAAGAGTTGGCTTGATTATACTTTTAAGCATAGTTGTTAAAGGTGCAAGGCGCACTCAAGGCTCAAAGGGTGAACTTTGGGCCTCAGTGCAAAGCGAGACATAGTATAAAATACATTTTTAGATGTTTTAAACATGTTTTAGGCTTCTTTAAGGTTAGTTTAGGTTGTTTGAGGTTGATTCTATACTTGTTTAGGGCTGGTATAATTGTTTCAAACATGTTTATACGATTCTTGGACGGAATTCCATCAGAACTCGGCCTGAAAAATGCGTCTGAGGGCCTGAAAGTGGGGCTTTTGAAGCGAAGCGAGAAGGCTGCAATGGGCCTGAAAATGGGCCTAGGCTCGCGCCTGGGTGAGCCTTGACAACAGAGCTTTTAAGGATTAATAATCACATACACGATGTAGTTGCAGCCTGCAGAGAATGACAAAAACAGAATTTATGCAGTCTACCTACATTTGCAATCACAATGTGGGTTATTGCTACAATTTACGGCTTTTGAATGATAACATAGGTGGCAAGATGAACAGGTCAGATGGGTTGGGTACCGCTCAAAATGGGTCTTTTTTGTGCAAATAATGGCCGTTTCGAGTTATGGTGACATGCAAATACTTTTATGTATAGTTAATGTGGTAGTTATAACTTATAACTATGCTTTATAACCGACTTTGGGACGCTTTAACTAGTTCGAAGGTTGTATGCTTTAAAACCGACTTCAGGACACTTTAACTAGTTCGATCTATTTAGCCTGTTCACGTTTTAAGCTAACATCTTTTGATTGAACCTTTTAAGATTAACACAATTCAAGTTGATCACTTTACAAGTAAATGGGCTAAAATTACCGCCTTTAGATTTCATAAAAATAAGAAGGCTAACAGTTTTTATAATACAAAGTCGATGCTGAAAATGAATAACATAGTATCTGAATCTGCAAAGTTGTGAGCACGATTCAACTTCTTTTAATTTGATTTACATTTTTAACCCTTAAGTATGCTGCGAATATGAAGTATCTCTCTCTACTTTGTCCTGCAGAAACAAGTTTTGTTGGTCAATATGCTACTGTGGGTCCTGTAACCTGCCAAAGTGGATGAGCTGTTCCAACTGTAAACCGAAAAAGAAATGTTCGTCACAGTCGTAAGTTTGGCAAATTAACCTATTTACTTTATTAATGGGATGGTATATGTTATGGTTTATTCTTCGCGGGTGACATAAACAAAAAAAATAGGTAAAAGCGTAACAGGTCAAATTGGTTGAAAGTTCCATCCAAAGTGTAAGTTTAGTGATAAAAGTCTTCTCAGTCATTTTATTTTTAAAATATAAGATTATTATTGTAAGGTTAAATGCCTGGTAATTCTGATTTCTACGCAACCTTAACTAGTTCTCTTTTTACGATATAATTACCAAATTAGCCCGTTCCAAACTTAGAATTACCAAAAGGGATTGTAAAAAAGTGTTCTTACAATATGGAATAAATGCAAAGTTATATTGCTAATTTGTGACATTAGCCTCTCGTGTAGTAACGTTATTTTGGTAATATATATCCAACTCCTTGACCATTTCTAAAACAATGACAACGAATGTTTGTGGGTCAGTCTAACCCGACCAACTTTGCCCTTACCAAAAGCCACAGGTTTCAACCTGAACCAGTTTTGACCCATCACCCAACGCCTCATTTAGCCACATGTACATTTAACCATTTCTTGGTTTAATTTCCTTGTTCACTAGTCTATAATATTGAAACTTATTGACATTGCTTTCTGTGCAGTAAGGAAGCAGATGCACCTGCGAGTGCTGCACCCAATACGCCTGATCAAAAGTTGGGTTTAATAAAACGGTGTTGTTTTGCTTGCTCTGTTCCATTGTCATGGTCATGGTCATGTTCTTGCGATTGTTGCTCGGGTGACATATCCATCTCTTGAAGATCACAAGTTAGCAGTTTCTTCTTTTCAACTTTTATTTCCCGTCACATGGTTGGGTCGAAACTTGAAAGTGGTCACTTTTATACGGGCTGGTGAGGGGCACGTCAGATCAGTTGACCGGCCAACATCTTTGCTTTTTCAAAAGAAAATGGAAAATATAAACAAGTTGATCCATTTGACACGTTTCCCTTTCTGCCAACTTTTTTTAAATTGACCCGTTTGAGATAAAACTTGACCCGTACATAAGAAATGTGTCAGAATTGTCATTTCGACCTCTAATATTTTCTCAAGCAGTATAAAGCTTCAACCATTTCCCTTGGCTCAAAAAGGCTGAAATTGTTGTATGGCAGCTTGATGACGACGATACAATTATCAGGGCTGTTTGGGACCGTGATTAAGGCGCGCTGGAAAACAAAATTGGGAGAATAGATGTTAATGGTATATAAGAGGTACTTGTAATTCTTAGTTTTTATGAGTTTTATGTGTAGGTCCTGCAAATAAATACTTATTCATCCTTACATAATAATAAGAGGTCTTATGAGAAAAAAAATTCTATCTTTAATACCTTCATAACTTCTTTCATATGCACCATAGCCCACACTGAATCCAGTCCAAAGATGGTGGCACATGGGCCCATCTCGGATCCGTTCCAAAGATGGATAATGGGTCCATCTCGGATCTGGTTCAAAGATGGTGGCACATGTGCCCATCTTGGGTCCGATCCAAAGATGCTGGCGTATTGGATCAGCTCCAAAAATGTTGGCACTTCCCCTTTTTTTTTTTTTTTTTTTTAGAATTCAATATTTGACGTTTTTCTTTAGATGTTGATAGGGTCCGGTGGAGATCGAAAAATTCGAAACATAATATTATTAGTAAGACCATTTAGAGCTAGATTGGGCATTGGGTTTTCAAATATAATTACAAGGGTTGAACATGTTCTGAAAATACTTGTGTTTTTTGTTCTTCAAATAATTTAGGAAATATTCTAAAGGTTGTACAAACACTTGAAAACTAGTTATATGTTTTCTGTTAAAAAAAAAGGTATAGTTACAAAAAGACCATCCTCAAAAGTAATATAAGTAATCACATGTATAAAATATATGAATGAACATATTCACAAATGCAGGCCTTAGTTTATATGTTAATGTTACAGCTTATTCTCATTAGATTACTCAATGTCAACCCTTATTTTGTTACTTTTTAATCGATTTTTTTATTGATTCGCAAAGTAAACTAGGTCTTACAATGATAATATGTATCAATTCATAATTCTACAAAAACTTTGAATCAAACATCATTGTTGAACTCAAATTCTTTGAACCGATACGAAGGATATAGCAGCCGTAGGCTTAAAGTTTTGGCCAAAACCGAACGAAAGTTGAAAGAAAGAAAATCTCATCTAAAATCATTGCTACATACAAAGCTTAGTTCATATTTGTAATTTGATTAACATATTCATCCAAAAAAGAACCAAAAAAAAAAAAAAAAAAACAGAAAATCATCAAACTCTCTTTCTTAAATGAACTGATGTTAAAGTTCTTAAACTTTGTCAAATGGGTGATGCCAAAACACAGACACACCCCACCATTACAAGTAAGTTAAGGAATTAGGGTTTACAACTATGTGCTTCAATGGATGGACGACGTCCGTCCCACCGGCATGCCTCACAAACTCGGCCGGTGTAAGAAAACTCCCATGACAAACACACATTATTTTCACTTCTTCACCTTTCCCATATTTATAAAGAATCCCATCGATTCTTCTGCCACTTGGACCGTCCCCTTGTGTGAACACACATGGCATGTCGAGTGTATTTGATCGGATTTCTTTTCCTTTGTTGTTGCCTGGATCTTCAGTTTTGGGTCTTGATGGTTTTGACTGGGATGAATTGGTACCATCCTGATTGTTTCGTTCTTGGCTAGATTGTATGCTCGAAGGACTAGCTTCACTTTCGGCCCCTGATCCTGAAACAATAATGATAAAATTAAGCTTTAGATTATTTGGACAAGTTAGAAGAAGGGATTGTTAGGTAAAATATCATCATCGTCATCATACTCAGTTAATCCCACCTATAGCAAAGCTAAGGTAGGGTCTGAGGAGGGTAAGATGTAGACAGCCTTACCTCTACCCCTAAGAATAGAGAGGCTGCTTCCAGTGAGGACCCCTGGCTCGATGTGGTTTGGTATCAAGCCTTGGACATAAGGCACAAAACACTTAGCAATCGGGACAAACCCGATCGGTGCATGTACCCCTTTGTCTTTTGGATATCCACGCCACCACATGATGCATGATTAACCGTCCGTCGTTTTTAACGTTATTTTCACGAAATTAGTAAAATAATGTTAAAACTAGGGCAACTTTACTTTTGCCCCCCAAGGGCAACACATATAAACATTATATGCGCACACCGTAGGTGGGGCGTCAAGTCGTCAACACATATATTGTTAGGTAAAATATATGGCCATAAATTGTTAGGTTATCTAACAGATGAACCACAATACATAACTTCTTACAGCTAAAACAGATGGAAAGTATGTTACATTAAATGGTTACAGATTGCATATATCAGAGAAAGGAGAACAACCCATTGCAATTTTTTTATTTTTTGTTCTGTATTTTCCCGGTATCTAAACGTAGAAAACTGATTATTGTGCCTAGAAGTTTCGTTAATTAGATAATCATCAGTTTCAAAACGCAACCATAAACATACTTCTACTTAAAGTTAACTGAGCATCATCTCAAACAATGTCACAAAGCCGAAACTTTATGGTACTACTAGATGTTAGCATAGAATCCATGTCGATTTTGATGTGAATTTATGTGGTTGTACCTTAAAAGGAAACAAAGTTTGGGAAGAAGACGTTTTTGACAAAAGCCGAATTTTCGTATATAAAGACAGATATTCAATCAACTCATCCTCATCATAATCCTTCCACAGGACCATTGTAAGTTTAATACCAATCAAAGCTGGTTGGGACTGAAAACCCCTTTACATTCATGCATAATGCGGTTATCAGTCATGACCACACAAAGTCAACTTCACGCCACGCGAAAAGAAATGGACACAGCAAGGTTCAAAGTCTAGGTAGAAAAATCTAGATTTCATTCTAAAGTTGTATTTCCATAAAAGATTCCAATAAAGGTGTATGCTGATATACTCGTAAAGAATTCGCAAGAATGTAACAATCTAAATTAGGATTACTAGCATAATCGGATGATTATTTACTATTAATACAACTAGAATGTACCGGTGTTGATGTAAATTTCAAAGGTCAAAACAAAATCTGGGACAAAAAATTCCCTACATTCATACATATTAAAGAATCAACATTCAATCTTATGAGAGCTTATCATGGTAATCAGTCATGACTACACAATTTCAAACTCGCGCCAGGCGTAAAAATGGATCGCAAGGTTTAAAGATACCGGGCTTCTCTCCAAACAAAACACCTTCATAGAAAAGTCTAGTTTTCTTTTATTTTCTATAAATAAATTAAAAAAAAAACCCTAGAAAAAAAGTGTGTAATATGTAGTTACTATCAAAGAATCCTCTTTAGTCATACAAATCACCGCGAATGTGATCAAAATAATATCAATCTTAGTAGGTCTACGCGCCACAAGGAAACATAACAACTTCATGACATTACGGTAGCATTAAGATTCGGAACTCGGATAGATTACCAACAAGAAACTAGGGCTTCTAAACATATCTTAAGCTCCTAAACCACTAAATTAAATTACCAACACATTATGCATACACAACATAACAATGCACATCTCTTTATTTTTTCTAATTTTAGGTTTCAAATTGTTAAACCTAAGCTTTAATGATATTCTCAATCTCAAAAGGGAAATTACATCAAAACAGACAGACGGACAACAAATATTACCTTGCGAATCAACCGATCCCCACACCGAAGGCGGTGGAGTCAACCCGCCCCCACTACCATCCGACGAGGCACCCGCGGTCGCCTCCACTCCACCAAACTCCCAATTCCCGGATCCAAACCCGACCCGACCCATACCCACAACATGCTCCTCCCTCTCAACATTAGTCAAACTCTTCTGTTTCTCCAAACGACGTCGTTTCACAGCCAACCTCCTCAAACTCTGCAGCTCCTTCCTTTTCCTCCACTCCTCCTCCGTCTCCACTGGCAACGACGCCGTTCTAACCAAACCCGAATAACATCCACCCTGACCCGTTTTCAACTTCTTATTATTATTATTATTATTATTATTATTATTATTATTCCCCAAAACGTCGTCGTTTCGTACCACAGGCAAAATAGCAGCAACTGAAGATGATCTTATTAACTTACTCTTGTCCACACCAAATCTCCCACCTAACGACAACCCAAGATTCAGCTCCACTTCCTCTTCCGGGTCGGATCCTTTCGGATCACCAGACCCGGTAAACCTCTGCAACAAATCCCTGTTATTAATTTCCCCCATTTTTTTTTACAAGAATCAAGAGTTCAACTGTAACAGTAGTATTAATCGATCAATATATGATATGGGTTTATGTAATTGGAGTGGAAAGATGGTTTAATCTGCATCTTGGTTGTTAAAGCTCTGTTTTTGAAGCTGAAAATTGGGTTTTTTTGTGGGATTGGAGAGTTAAGGGAAGAGATAAAGAAGTGATTGATGAATAGGGAGAAGGGTTTTGGATGGGATGAAGAGATTATTATTATTAATGGAAATCAAGAAGAGAAGAGAATCGTTTGAAAGGGGAAAAGGGAACAGAGTGATTGGAGATTGGAGAAGATATATGTTTCAGTTTTGCCCCCTTTAAATTTATTTAGGGTCAATAGGGATGGTTAACAATTTTTTTTTTTTTTATTGTTATTGTTATTATTATTATTTATTTTTATTTTTATTTAAAAAGATCAGTTTGATTCTTAAAATTTGTAAAGTTATATCAAAAGAGTTGTTTGGTTGATTAAATGATAAATAATTAAGAGGTATGAACGGTTAAGAGGTTCTGAATGATTAAGTGTTGAATGGTTTAGCTATGCATCAAGTCTGAATGTTGAACTATTTAGAGTTGAATGGTTTAGAGCCTCATTAAGAGGCTACCAAACAAGCCCTAAAATAGATGGGCAACAAACTACGTCGTTATCCTTTTCTGAATTGTGAACCCTACTGCTACTGCTACTACTACCATTACCACCACCACCACTACTACTACCTTCACTACTATCACTACTATGACCACTACTGCTGCTACGACCACTACCAAAAAGGCCCTAAGATAGATGTGGTTTCTTTTTTCACTAGTTAAGCTAATTTGTTGTGGTTTAAGTGTATTTAATGGTTGCGTGTGTGATTTTCAATTTGATTGGCTTGGTATGATCCGATTGTAATTTCATTGTATTTAAGTGAGGATTATTTATATGCTAGTAGGGAGTCTGCTCGTTATTGCACATGTTATGAGGCTCTTTTAGAGAGTGTAGCAAGTTTTTGAGCTGGAGGCTGCATTGAAGAAACCTTTAGAGCATTCATAGTAGTGCCCTCATTTTTTTGTAAGACAAAACCCTATAATTTTTTATGAGGTTGGAAGTGGTTGTGAGTGAAGAAAATGGGGAATCTACTGTGAATTTTGGGTTCTTTGGGAATCTTTTAGGGAAAACAGAAAAACTGTATTTATTTTTTAGAATAAATTACTATTTGAGTACCTGTGTTTTGGTAGTTTAACTACTTAAATCCAAAATCAAAATGTTTAACTACCTGAATACCTGATTTTTCTATTTATAACTATATGAGTCCATTTAACTAACTCTATCCATCAACTCTGTTAGTTAGAAGGGCATTTTAGTCATTTATATCTGAGGTACAAGTTTCTAATGAACAAAATATTAAAAAATAAATTTACTATTTTATTATTATTATTATTATTATTTATGTATTTATTTATTTATTATTATTGTTATTATTATATGTTAAGCTATACACACACACGGAGAAACACAGAGAACCACCACCACTACACTTCCTACCACAGCCACCGCACCCCCACCACACCTCCGCACCACCTCACCCCCCCCCCCCCCCACCGTATCACAGCCATTGTCCCTCGCCATGGTTCCCCACCCTTAACGATGTTCAATTTGCAATTTCCCGGTTCATTTACATATCTGAACAATTAACCGCCGTCCCCCACCACCACCGCACCGGTAGTTTTGTTATGATTGGTGGAGATTATGGAGGTTTATTGTGGTTGCGGTGGTGGTGTTTATGGTGGTGTTGGTGCTGAGTTGGGAGAAGTACAGAGAGAGAGAAAGAGATGGTGTTTATGGTGGTGTTAGTGATGAGTTGGGAGAATATATATATATATATATATATATATATATATATATATATATATAGAGAGAGAGAGAGAGAGAGAGATTTGTGTTGGTTGGCAACATAATCGATTATGGTTTTAGGTTGAAGAAGGACTGGTGTTCGGACGCCAGTGGTATGGGTCTGGGTTCGATTAAAGGTTTTATTCATCTTCTCATCGATTCCATTGTTTCTTTCCCCAAAAGATTTATGAATCTGGATGATTTCGGTTGAGGCAGTCTGGTTAGTAAGAGAAAGAGGGTGGTGCAGTGGGGGTTGGGTTGGTGTAGTGGGGGGTGGTCAGCGGGTGGTGTAGTGGGGGTGGTCAGAGTTGTGATGGTGGTCGTGAGTGGTATTGTGGCAGTGGTGCAAAGATGTGGTGCAGATGGTTGAAACGGTGGTGGTGTAGTTGAGGTGGGGTTGGTGTAGTGGACTGTAGTTGCAACGGTGGTGGTGCATGGGTGGTGGTAATGGTGGTTCTGGGGGGTTTTATTCTGTGTGTGCATATATGTGATATATATATATATATAATATAATAATAATAACAATAAAATATAAATAACGGTATTTTAGTCATTTTATGAAAAGTAACTGAGAAAATCTAACAAAGTTAGTAAATTGGACTTAGATGGTTACAGATTGAAAAATCAGGTGCTCAGAAAGTTAAACATTTTCGTTTTGGATTCAACTAGTTAAAACCACCATAACACAAGGACTCAAATAGTAATTTACTCTATTTTTTAATATTTATTAAAAGTGGTCGTGAGTGGAGGAGAGAGAAATTGTAATGATTTTTAATGTAATATGTGGTTGTGATTGGTTGTGAGTGAATGGGGGGATGGGGAAGCTATTGAGAATGATACAAGACCATGTGTAGTGGGAGGGGGGAAATTTAAGACCCCCCTCTGTGATTAGTCCACGTGGCAGCTGAGTTAGCATGGGGCTTTAATTCAAAATGGGGTGTAGTGGGAAAGGGAAAAATTGGGGCGCTGATTTTATTAAAAAAAACAGTAGCCACGTCTCTCTCTCTCCCCCCATCTTCTTCTTTCTCCTCCATCTTCACCACCATCTTCTTCAATAACAACAAACATCACAACCATCATCACCATCTGCAAATCACCACCACCGTATATCACCACCACGTATACCATCTTCACTACAGTACATCACCACTACCGTCCACCATCACCACCACCACGGTACACCTTTCCTTCTTCTTCATCTCGTTTGCCTCAATTTCACCACCACCAAAAACAAACCGTTTGAATAATCAACGTGGCACGATATCATTGGTTGATGAAATTGCGATCCAACGTTATGTTTATAATGCTCGGGCATGGATTAGTGTCATAGCCCCACCGTAACGGTGTGTGGGGCGCCAAATTCCAAATAACGTCCTGAATCACGCTCGACTACGTATGGTCTAAAAGTGGCCAAGAATCAAATCATATAAAGCATAAGCTCAAATAATTATTTTTACTATATTATTATTAAGAAATTGAAAATGTTAGAAATGAAATATAAGTAGTTATGGGAAGAATATTTATGCAGCTCTTGTGTGCTTGTGTCACTCGGGTCAAAGTCTTGCAAAAGACTTCATTTGGGCCTCTACATGGTTTCATCCCAATGCCTGCTACAAGAAGAACATGTTTTTCATAATATCTAAGCTAGAATAAAAAAACTCAATTCACCTTTACAAGTTTAATGATTAACTTTTGGGAAAAAAAAGGATGAATACTTCCGTTCACAATTTGTTGACAAAACAAAACAGCATTGTAAAACAAACACAATATTTTGCAAGAAAAGTGCCAAGTAAGATAGTTTCTTACTTGGCAGACTATCAACCTCCAAAGTCGAATGATAAATACATCTTACGGGGTATTATGGTTACTTCTATATGGGCGTTATGGAACGAAAGAAACAATCGAATTTTCAAAGGAACAAAACGGAGAGCTATAGAAGTCGTGGAGCATATCAAAACGATTTCTTTTTTCTGGATTCGTAATAGGTCTAGATTCAAAGACTTAGATTGGAATGTTTGGTGTAACTATCCTTTGATTTCGGTGTAATCGGTTTTTAGCCCAGGGGTCCTTGCTTTGAGGACCGTCTGGCGCGCAGTTGAATGAAATTTAACTTTCAAAAAAAAAAAGTAAGATAGTTTCTTATGATGGTTTGGCTTCTTTTTGGAAAGTATCGTAATACTATATGATTAGAAACTTCATGAAAGTTTAAGGTTTAGTTGACACTCAAAAGTCGAACATTGACTTTTTATTGGGTGAATATATAAGTCATCGAGTTGCTCAAGGGTTCTTTTGGGCATAGTTCTCATCAATATTCAAACAAGCTAAATAAACATGATGATTCTAAAGAAAGCAAACCGCATGTCCTTGCATAGTTTACATTCAAGATTTCAATTCTAGCAAAATGATTAAATTTGAGAAAGGTAAATAAAAACATTGGATAAAAAACAACATTTTAGTTAAAAAAATGTAAAAACTAAGACTTAAAAAAAAAGGAATTGTGCAACTTATACTTTATACTAGCAAGTTCATCAAAACAACTCAAAGTATTGGAGGCGCGGGAGAGAGAGGTATTTCATGGCATTGTGATTTTAGTAAGTAGGAGAATTTGGAAGGCGATGAATGAGAAGCTTTTTTCGGGCAAAGAAGTAAAGATTGAAGATATTATTGGAGATTTTAGCTCGATCGGGTTCTTATAGTACAATAATAGATCTAAATGCAAGTCGTTAGAAATGGTGTAAATTTGTTGTGTCTTAGATGTTTTGTCATGTGCGGCAACCTTGTTCTTGTCCGGGCCTTGCTGCTTGTTTGGTTTTTATAAAATGACCAGAATCGAGAAAAACGTAAAACAAAGACACAAGTTTCTAATATTAAGTTGCTCACATGACGTAAAATATATATGATTTGGAATTTATATCGACGCGTATTATAAAGTCGAGGGACCAAGGTGATATGTATAAAGTTTTCCGAAAAAATGAGGGGCAAAATTAACTTTGAAAGTTGAACAGTGGATAAAAAACATTTTACTAAAAGACAAAAGAACACTAAATGAAAAAAAAATTACGGAGGGACCAAATTTGATTTTTTTTGGAAAGCAAATTTTTTATGTTATGGCAGAGATTATCACAACCCTCTAGAAGGGGAGTCCCCTAGCCACTTTCCAATGGTTAAACTATGTTGTCTTAACCGGGCCCACGCTGACACGAGAGTGACCGGCCCACAAGCGAGTCGAGGTTGCGCATAAGGGGCACTAAGGCTTCCACCTGGAAAATTTCCCGCCACCTGCCACTTGACAGATGTTGCACCCTCCACAAGAGGCAAGCCTCTCTGGAGTAAATGCACGGTAGTAGAAAACCGGGGGGCCGTCAGAATCGAACCTGGCACCTACAAGTAGGCTAGTTTCGACCATCACTTGGCAATACCCCCAAATGAAGCTTATGGGAATCGAACTCAAAGTCTCCCAAAAAAGATTTGAGCTGACAACCATTGAGCCACGAGTGGAAGATGGACCAAATTTGATAACCAAACACTGTGCTAAGAGTAACCGAACGAAAATCAAATCCAAGGAAAATGTAAAGAAAAACAAGAATTTTCTAACACCAAAGGACTTACGTTGTAAAGTCAAATTTATATCGACAACTATTAGAAAGCCCAAGGACATAAGTGATATTGTATACGGTTTTTAGAAAATGTGGGTAAAGGTGATAGTTTTGAAAGTTGATGGAAAAACAAACATTTCGCTAAAAGACAAAACAAGGAAAAAAATACTAGGGATTAAATGTGACCGGCAAAGAAAGTTTTGGTGACCAAAATTCACACTTTACTATTCACAACAATGTTTTTTTTTTTTAGAACGATCAACAAATCTTATTCCACCAAGCTAGCGGGATACTAGCGATACACCATACAAACCATTAAAAACAAACACGAGAACATTACAAATCACCAACCTATGCTAGAAACGTTAAAACTACACCAATCGTCCCAGTTTAAGGACACTTGACCGGCTCTAGCCTTTACCCAATGAAAACTTAACGATTTAATATCCCCCAAGACTTTATTAAGAGACACTTGTTTATGTTCAAACACCGCTTCATTTCTATGTTTCCACATACACCAAATTGTCGTAAGAACCACCGCGTAGAAAGCCTTCTTTTTTTTCGGCGAACCACCAATATGCATATGAAGCTCGAGCAAATCCTTGAAATGAAATATGACAGGAGCATTAACTTTACACCATTGCGCCACCAGCATCCAAACCGATTGAGAGAACGCACACGATATGAAAATATGATCCGTTGTTTCAGCGAAGTCACCACAGAAGAGGCAGAGGTCTGATGCGACAGGAACGTGTCTTCGGACAAGAGCACATTTAGACGGTAATCTATCCAACTCCGCCCTCCAAGCTAGTATAATCGCCTTCCTTGGAACCCAAGAGTTTTTCTCCATTACAAAGGCCGCCTGCTCATACCTTGAACTCTGCAGAATGCGTCTGAAATCTGCTACTGTAAACACCTTACTGCAGCCAAATGACCACTCCCATTGATCGGGAAACGGCTGCAGAATGGGGACGCCAACGCTGGACTGCAGAACAGCCAATTCGGCCAACTCTGCAGCAGAATACGACGTCCGTTTCCAGACCCAACCCCACCCAGAACCCCTCTGCAAAACACGGTCAGCGACAGAAGCAAATTTATCCTTTTCAAGGGCGAACAAGGCCGGAAACACGAAGGCCAAAGGCCGATCCGTGAGCCAGCAGTCCAACCAGAAAAGAATACCCAACCCATTACCCAATACCCCATGTATCGCCCAACCCACATCCACCCCAAGCCTTTTAACCATTTGTATTGCTGAATGGACCTGTTTCCAAGGACCGGGAACCGACATTTTAGCCGGGATCGGGTTCCAGTCCCTAGACGAGCTATGAATAGCCCAAATGAGTTTTCTCCAAAGCGCAGAAGAGTCAACTTTGAAGCGCCACCACCACTTAGTTAACATAGACAAGTTTGCATCTTGAAGAGAGCCGAAACCAAGACCACCATATTCAACCGGGGCACTAACCCTTTGCCATGCTACCCAATTCATTTTGGCTTTTTCTTCCGAACCACCCCAAAAAAATATTCGCCTTAATTTATCGAGCTCCTCTATCACCTTAGCAGGCGCTCTAAAGATAGAAAAATAATACGTTGGTAAAGCGTTAAGAACGGACTTAAGTAAAATCACCCGCCCACCATAGGATAGGGTCTTCGCCTTCCATATCGATAATTTATTCCTAAAGGAATCCACAACGGGTTTCCAATTCTTGATAAGATTCATATTAGCCCCAACTTGGAGCCCAAGATACGTGAAGGGAAACGAACCAGCTTTGCACATTAAAACATTGGCCACAAGTTGGGTCTCATGGGAATCCACCCCCACCCCATATACACTACACTTCCCAAGATTGACCTTTAGGCCGGACACCAAGTAAAAACACCTCAGAATTCGTTTCAAGTTCTGAACATTTGCAAACGACCATTCCCCCAAGAAAACCACATCATCCGCATATAAGAGATGTGATAGCATTAACCCACCCGATCCACATGACAAACCTCTAAAAAGCCCCACCTCCGTGGCCCTACGCATGACCCCAGACAGAGCCTCCATGGCAATAAGGAACAAAAACGGTGACAGCGGATCTCCCTGTCTAAGCCCACGGCTACATACAAACTCATTTGTAGGAGACCCGTTGACTAGAACCGAAGCACGCGCCGACCTCACTATTGCCATCACCCATTTGCACCATTTAGAAGGGAAATTCATTTGCAACATAATAGATTCCAAGAAGTCCCAATTAACCGAGTCATAAGCCTTTTCAATATCCACCTTGAAGATCATGCCTTGGCGTTTCATCTTTCTCATCCACCCCACTATCTCATTCAACATAAGAGGGCCATCCGTGATATTCCTACCGGTTAGGAACGCTGACTGCTCAGGGGAAATTAACTTCCCAATAATCGGCTTAAGTCTCGCCACAAGAACTTTTGAGAGCACCTTATTAACACATCCTACCAGACTGATAGGCCTGTAGTCACCAAAACCCACCGGATCGGTCTTCTTCGGAATTAGAGCGATAAAAGACGGGGTACTCCCCGTCCCCAACGTCCCCCCCTCAAAGAACTCCTGAAATAATCGGACAAAGTCGTCTTGCAAACCTGACCAACACCTCTTAAGAAATTTGAAATTGAACCCATCCGGTCCGGGGGCCTTATCCCCATCACAATCCCACACCGCCTCCTTGATCTCACATAGTGAAAACGGTCGACACAGAACATCCGCTTCACTATCCGAGACCTTCTTCAAATCGGGACACACAAGGTTAGGTCTAACCGGCATAGGCTCACGAAATTTCTCCTCGAAAAAAACATAAGCCCTATCCTTAATGAGAGATGGAGTCGTCACCCAGTTACCATCCACCAACAAACCATGTATCCGTTTATTCGCCACATTAGAATTAATAACCCCGTGGAAAAAACTGGAGTTTTCATCACCATCAACTGCCCATCTAACCCTGGCCTTCTGTTTGAGATCCATGTGCTTGCGCTTATCAAAATCTAAAATAAACGCCTTAGCAGATGACCGCAAATCAACTTCATAGGACGATAAAGTTCTACTTTCTGCCAATAGATCGAGTCTTTCCACCTCCTTCCTATTAAGCTCATACTGACCACACTGGTTCGCTCTTACGTGCCCAACCCACCCCTTGATTTTGTTCTTGAGGAATTTCAACTTGGTGATAACAGCCAAGTCAGCAGGCCCATCAAACGAAAAATCGGCACATAACCCCAGTACATAATCAGTAAACCCCGGTAATGCCAACCACGAATTGAAAAAACGGAACGGGATATGGCCAAAGTCTGTTGGAGTCACGGCCAACACAATCGGGCTATGATCAGACGCAAAACGAGCTAAAGCCGTTACAGAAGCTTCACCCCATTTAGACATAAAACCTTGGCAAACCAGATATCTGTCTAACTTACTCATCTTCTCCCCATTATCAGACGTGTACGTGAAAGCTAGACCACCCATATTATATTCATATAAATCTGCCCGCCTAATAAACTCATTAAACGAATCAGCGTTCAGGGGCACAAACTCCGTATTCCTACGTTCCTGTTGGTACCTCACATCGTTAAAATCCCCAAGAAACACCCACAACCCCGCCCTAGAATTTTTCACCCTGATTAAATCCTCCCACAACCTACGCCTCATAACAGGATCATTTGGCGCATATACATTCCCAACATGCAAAACATCCCCCGAGGCTACCAGCACACCAGATGTTACCAGAAAGTTCCTACTCTTTACAACTGAAGTTACTCGGAACACAAATGGATCCCAAATACTAACAATCCCACCAGACCTCCCCTCAGCAAACACCTGTTCAACACTATATATCGATCTACCCCAACAACTATTAAAGTGAAATAACATACCTTCCCTCAGTTTTGACTCTTGTATCCCAACGAAGTGAGACCCATGACTAGTCTTCAAACCACGAACCCAGGATGTTTTTCTATCATCCCTAACCCCCCGTATGTTAATGCTTAAAAAATTCATTGATTACCACTAACAACACCTTCCCCATTAATCAGCTCCTTGACGTGCTCGTCAAAACCATCTAAATCGACACCAATAACCAAACCGGCTTGCACAGTGAGTGTAGCTTCAGTCTCTAACCCGGCCGCATCAAGAGCCCCCATCAAATTTTGAGAATTATTATTATTATTATCGAACCTAGTATCCCCCATTTGAAGGTGATTAATATTATCATTATGAGCGTTATTATTATCATTAGTAGGAATATTATTATTAGTATCGCCATTAAGATTACCATGGCTAATATTATCATTATCCGGAAATTTCTCACCTTCAAACCTAGTTTCCACCCGATTCATATGTTGAGTGTCACCTGCTAGAGTTTCATCCGAGGAATTACCACTTGACAGCCCCCCAGCTGTCCCATTGACATCCTTAACAAGGCCCACATCAGATCTGTCCACACCAGTGAAGGCTGGCCCACCAGATGAACGGCCCAAGTCACTATCCTCTTGAACTGGGCTACGCAAGTGTCTGGGCCTCTTCCGGGATTTTTGAGTAGTGTTTGAAGAACCACTCTGGCCCATTGAGAAACTATCAACTTTTTTATTTAAATCAAAAGAGTTTTTTCCACCACCTGGACCCACTTGCTTTTTGCCTGCAATAAATTCAGCTTCCCCATCCCTATGAGACTTTCCAGATTCCCCATGAGAAAAAACGCCCCCATGCACATGCACGCCACCTTCCTTAGCCTTTCCATCTCCCGGCCTCTGGGACTCCGGCACCGGCGTACTTTTTACCGGAGACACCACCATATCGTCATCTTCACGCAATTCCCCTTCCTCAAAATCGTTTTCCTTCACAACCGAGTCCTCAGATTCCGTTGGTGTGGGATCACCCCCGGATTCCAACTTACGGACCACCTCGCATACAAATTCATCCTCCACTTCCACAACCCAAACCTTCGTAGAGACCCCGTTCCATACCACACTCACCTCCTCGTCAATACGCTTATCCAATTTCACATTAACCCACACCTTCCCTTCCATGTTATTCGGCGAAATCCAAGAGAAATTCGATTCTTTCACTATCTTCCCAAACAACTGACCAACCCTATTAAAGAACGCCACCTCCCTCAGCTGCAACGGCATCCCGTAAATCTTCAAGCATACCACACGCTCAAAATCCACACTATCCCCTTCCCATAATTTAGCGCATGACAGGAGAGAGCCCCACAGCTCGTCCTTCCGTCTAATAAAATCCAGCGCAGTACGTTTGTCTCGGAAAACTAGCATTACCTTAAGACCACCAATGAGGCACACCGGACTTTCCACGAAACCACCTTTTATCATCATCGCCTTTAAACATCCAATCGCATTCAGATCAACGGCCTCACCAATAACGGCTCTCATTATACAATGTTCCGGAAATAACGCCCCCCTCTCGTCCACCACTAACACCTTGGAAGAGGACGATGGCTGATCAGGAACCCCAGTAGTTGCTTCCCTAAACGAGACCTCGGCCCTTCTATTAACCGGTACATTTTTCGGATCCAACGTAGTATTTGCTCCCTGTTGAAACTTCCGCTGAGCCGGAAAGTGCACCGGTTGCCCAACCCTCTTATGATCTTTCCTGAACTTTGCCACTGAAACTCCCACCTTCGCATCGAAAATCTTCACCATATTCATACTCCTCAACACCTCCTCGACGTTCTTTACCCCCAGGTATCTAATAAACCCAAACCAGTTCCCCCGAGTGTCCGTCTTTCGCGCTACATAAGCATCCTTAACAATCCCATACGGTTTAAAAGCCTTCCAAAGAATGGATTCAGTCACCCCCCTCGGAAGATTGGAAATGAAAAAGGTAGTTATTGGCCTAGGATCGACATGCCCACGGTTGAATATTGGCTGCCGGAAATCGGCGACTCTTTGTCTCCTCACACTCTCTCTCATCTAACACAACAATGTTTTAAATTAATATATATGAGCCCCAAGAACGACGCCAATGAAGAAGCAAAAGTCCAAATTCGAGGATAAGGTCCATTGGTTCGATAAATGGGTTCAATCCAATCAATATGATTTCCAATATAATATTCCGAGTCGAGGTATTAAAACGTGCAAAATTGAACAAACACCGTGAGCTCGTTACGAGAAGGATATGTGGGGTTATTCTCGTAACCACCATCTGACGTGAGAATAAATATCAGGTTTCTATGAATAAAGGAATTTAAAGACGTAGTAAGTATATACTGAGAATGAAGAGTGCAAGACTCTTTTTACCTTGGACCAAAGGTCCTCTTTATAGTCGGTGATGAAAGGAAAGGATTGTATGAGAGGTCGTTGTCAAGAATATACCGTTTGAGGAGGTTAAGGATGATGTGGATCAGTGGCGTCTTCCTAGCTGGCCATCATTGTCATGCGTACCCCTTGCCCCCTTTGCCAAAATCCGTTAATGGATGATGCATCTAGTACGATTGTTAGTGATCTGTGATTGGCCAGGAGTAACTATCATTTTACCTCCGTTTAATTTTACTATAACTTGCTCATGACTCGTTTCTTAGAAGAGTTTAACGTGACTTTTCTTATCAAATGAATAGATTAGCCAAATCAAAACATAACTAAACTTTTATATATTGTATCATAATTTTTCAGCTTTAATGTATAGTCTATATGCACAACTTGAAATCAAATTACTATTTCAGAGTGAATTAATTTGATTTTATACAATACGTCAATACTAATGATTTAAGATGAAAAAAGTAAACAAATATATAACTTTTTGAATAAGTGAAGTTTTCTTAAAATGTAATAAAGTTTTAAAAATTATTCATTAAGCCGTTTAATTTTATTGTAAGTTGGTCTTGAATCTTTATATAAGGAGTTAGATGTAAATAAAGGAGTTAGGGGCTGTTTGGTAGCCTCTTAATGATCATTCAGAGGCTACCTCTTAATAGTCCATAACCTCTGAATGATTAAGAGGTAACCTTAAGTCTGAATGGTTAAGAGGCAACCATTAAGATGTTATCTCTTAACCATTCATACTTAGTATTACATCTTAACCATTAAGAGACTATGAACCATTCAGATGTAGCCTCTTAATGACCATTCAGAGGCTACCAAACAGCCCCTTAGACTAGATCAGACTAAGGATTGACTAGATGCATTCGCCTTGTATTGTCATCCTCAACTCTCCGATTGGAGATGTTTAATTATACGTTTATTGTCCAACGTCAAAAAGTACCATAGATCCTGCATACCCTATTGCCAATTCTCGTGTGTTATGTAGAGTTCCATCATCATCATCATACTCGGTTAATCCCACCTATAGCAAAGCTAAGGTAGGGTCTGAGGAGGGTAAGATGTAGACAGCCTTACCTCTACCCCTAAGAATAGAGAGGCTGCTTCCAGTGAGACCCCAGGCTCGATGTGGTTTGATATCAAGCCTTGGACATAAGGCACAGAACACTTAGCAATCGGGACAAACCCAATCGGTGCACGTACCCCTTTGTCTTTTGACTATCCACGCCACCACATGATGCATGATTAACCATCCGTCGTTTTTAACGTTATTTTCACGAAATTAGTAAAATAACGTTAAAACTAGTGCAACTTTACTTTTTCCCCCCAAGGGCCACACATATATACATTATATGTGCACGCCGTAAGTGGGGCGCAGTCATTGGAGGTCGATTCAAACATCAAGCAAACATCATTACCAGTAGTCGTTTTTATTATTTTTAATCAATCTAAACCATGTATCGATATACTTTTGGTTATATTATGACTATGTTTTTCCTCTTTAAATTGCTATAGCTAGTAACTATATCATAAATAAACCTAAAACAACCGAATTTGTGGTTTTCCAATTTAAAAAATAGAGTAAGGATTAAATACAAGGTGTTTTTTGGTAAAACTATGAGAATCAAATGGGGTAAAAAAAATTTTTTTTTTTTTTAGAATTTTATTACTAAAATATTACTAAAATGGAAAGTGGGTTGAGTGGTTATGTTGTGTGGACATTCAAGGGAAGTGGATTGGAAATTTGGAATACATGCCCTTGCGATTTTTGTTCCTATTTTTGAAAATTAAATATTACACCCCTAAACAGTAAGTTTTTTTTCTTTAGTAAATTCACATTGTTGCCCCAAAACTTTAATTAAGTTACTTGACAGTTCCTAAACTTTAATTCGTATTTTTTTTCTTTGACATTTATACTTTTATCTACGTCTTGATATATTTTTCTCCTAGATCAAACCGAGAATAATTCAGTTTAAATCCAACAGTAATTATTTTTAACATTCACCACCTTGTAATTTAGGTTGGGCCTTGTAATTTAGGTTGGGCGTAATAGTCTCATGCCTGAGTGAATTGATAGAAATGACAGTGAGACACTGAAACTGGCATTAAACATACCGGTGCCATGAAGGGCGCTCCGGCATGATGCAATTAACGCATAAAAAAAAGGAGTGGCAGAAAGTGAAAACCAATGAAACCATTACAGTCTTATATATACTAGTATATATGTATGTACACAGGTTGTATACTTACGCTACCAAAGACAACATTTTCTTACTAGGATATACCCATGTGGGGTGTCAAAATATAGATTTTGGGGAATAAAATATGTTTTCATCTCTGGATTTGCCCATAAATAAATAATTTAACAACTAGAACTATATATAACCAAGACAATAAAATATGGAAATACTTTTTTTAACATGGACTTGCTGCTTTATTTTTGAACAAGGTTTTGCAATATCTAAAAAGATGAATTCTGAAATAAATGATTTACAAATCATGAAGCACTAAATAAGATTTTGAAAAGAAAAAAAAAAGAGTACTACGATTTGAAAACAAGCCCAACCACTTATCCGATTTAACCAGTCGGACACATAATCGGCCAGCCCAAATCAAGGCAGGGAACGAGTGGTCAACTAGATTGGTTATGTAGGTTGTTCCCGGTCCAACCTGCCAGCCCGGTTTAACGATAGAGCTAAAACTTTTAAATACCACAACAATATATAAGTCAACCAACACCATAAAAGCCTTAACTAATCCAAAGACCCTTAGTTTCTCAGGTATGGGTATCACTGTAAACTATTAAAAAAAAGGGTGATGTTTATGTGTTCCCATCAAAAGTACCAAAAGAAAGAAACATTTCAGACAAACATCCTATGATTCAAAACCAAAAACCAAAAGGACGAAAAGAGCAAAAAAATCTTTTCAAAGTACTTTTAAGAGTTTTACCGGTTTTTGATCCATTTTGTTAGATCCTTTTAAGCCGTTGAATCACTAACGAGCTTGAAATTGATTGTTGCGCCTCTGGTTAAATTCACGAGCTTGACCAGAATGTTGACCAAAGTTCTCATGGTCAATGTGCTTATTTCCCCAGTTGCCACTGCCACTGCCACGCCCTTCACCATCACGGCGCCAGGAGTTTTCGGTCTTAAATCCTCCACGACCATAAGGTGGCCTCCCCATGTTATTATGTCCTCCTGTGAGGACAATTTGGTAAAACCGTATTCATGACATAGGTTGGAATGCTACATGATAATGGGCCAGATATGGAACAAGTTTTGGTAAACCCAATCTCGTATGCGATTGTATATCTGTGTCCCCTAAGGGTCAAGTCAGCAAGTTTACCCGCTGATATCGGTGTACCCATTTATGCGTTAAAAATTGTCCGTTGGATGCTCATTACCCGTAACCCAGTCTTAAACTCAAAACATAAACCGGTTTGCAAATATCAAATGCTCAACAATTTCAAGTTTCTAACAACTTCAAAATATTGTTTATTATCTTTTTAAGATTTAAGATGATATAGTATATTTTAAAGAGCTACGAATGAGATTTTACTTGGTTTCGTATTTTTATACCATCCGGAACAAAAACATCATAGTTCATCCAATACCCAAGATGTATTGGGTTTCGTATTTTTATACCATCCCGAACAACAAGGCCGTGACAATTACATAATGCAATACCCCACCCCATCTTGAATACACATCCCAATTTCCAACTATTTACACTAACCTTGATTAGGAATTATCTTGTAATGGATTTCACATACTCTGTCCTCAAACCGGATGAAGCGGGCCTGGAACAATGTTATACGCAGGCTTAATCATTCTAATTATGTATAATAAACATAAACCAATAAGTTCACACCGATTTTGAGGTGTTCTATGAGTTTTGGATCAACCAAAATATTAAACCAACTTGATAATACAACAATAATGTTGTTATCACAAATCAAAAGGTGCAAATCAATTAATACATTAAACAAATAAATTTAAAAATCCAAATGTAATTTGTTTACCTCTACTGCACTCTGGGCAGATTTGGGGTAATCAAATTCAACAAAAGCATAACGATATCCGTCCTGGAACAGTTCACAAGAATTAGCAAATTACTATGACCACATGTGCACCAAGGCCATTGCATTTATCATAATGAAACATTTTAAAATTGGGTGAATACAGATGATCAAGTTACCAAATTAGCCCATTTCAAAAAAAATATATTTACCAAGTCATGGCACTATCAAGTATAATCACCAAAACGAACCACCTACCTAAGTATGTTGCTATTCTCTGACATTTTAGTCCGATACATTATAGCCAAGACATTAGTATACCAATAATAATCAAAATCTTCAAATAGAAATGGCTTAAGAAGTTGTATGCATTAAAATATACCTTAAGAAACTTTCAACCAACTTTTCTAATTCAAACAGTTTAGAGTTGAAACACGACCCGGGTCGACCCATTTATAAGTGAATGGCTAAACATTGTCACCTCTACATTATATACAAGAAGTAAATATGATTACGAACCTGTGAGTATTCTTTAATCTGGATATTTTTCTGTTTGACCGGTCCAAAATGTTTTACCGCCTCTAGTAGTGACTCCTGTGTCACTTTTGGTGGTAGATCCTTGACCCGAATAGCTTTGACTGAAACAATAATGGGAGATAACTTGTTACCAAGAAATGAAATAGATTGATAACGATTGCAAATAAATGACCTTACCATCATAGACATTATCTGAAGGACCACTGTTAGGAATCATAGATGGTTTGGGTACAACAGAAGACGTGCTAGCGCGCCTCTCAGGTTTTGGAGAAACTTTTACAGCAGCACTTGGAGCTGGCTGTGTAGTGGACGGTCCAATGTTTTCTTTTGCTAACTGCAGCTGAAAGCAATAATAATATATTGGTAAACACTTTTGGAAAGAAAAATACAGAACACGACAATATAGGATTAACCGATTAAGAGGTTACAGTTTCCACCTGTTTATTTACGAGTCTTAAATGGTTAAATCAAAATAGTTATCTAAAAATGGGAACATTTGAAATGTAAAAGTCTCCAAAATTAATGGATCATAATAACTAATCAACCAACTTATGCGTATAGTTGAACAATAGAGTTACATTAATAGTAAAAAATAACTACTTTATGGTTAGCGTATAAGGGCTGTGTTTATCATTTTTAGAATATTAAGAGATGAATGCAAAAGTGTTTATGGGCTCACAACTGATGCGTAAGACACTTTTTTTGGATCTTCTTGGATGCTTGGAGCTGGCCCCCAAACAGAAGGTTGACTTTTCTTCTTTGGTTCAGCTGGAAGCGGCTTCTTTTCTTCTAATGACTCGGAAACCTTAGTTTTAGTATCACTGTCCTCCTTTGTAGATGTAGACTTTTCTGTTTCATCCTTGTTGGCAGCATGTGAGGCCTCCATGGAGGAGTCTTTTGCTAAACAAACATAAAACATTAGTAAACAGAAAAATGCAACCAACTGGAATTAAAAAAAAAATATTAGTGATAATGAAGGGTGTTTGGATGTGTGTTTTGAAAGTTATTATGCGATACTTAAACAATGAGAACCGGATTTACAAGTTGTAACAAAATGTGTTGTCAAAAATGGTATTTAGATTTGATTTGCTGTTAAAAGTTGATCTAATTAGACAATAAATAATTTCAGTGTTTGGTAAGCTCTGATTATTTAAGAAGATGAAAGATAACATTAAAATCAGATAATCGGTTTTGCGAACACAATCAAAAACTTCCCTGTATTACGTAATCAGAAGCAGAAAATGTTTATACATACATTAAAATCTGATTATTGCGGCTTATGTCGCAATAATCATATCAACAGTTTTAGACCACAAATCCAAGCCGTTACCGTTCAATTAAAAAAAGAACACACATATCCAAGCACTCCCTTAATCAATGTACCTGTATCATCAGCTTGTTGAGCAGCCAGAGGATTTTCCGCATCATCCAGAGAAGGTGAGGTTTCTGAAATCGTCTTGATTTCAATAAACTGAAGAAAATCATTGTGCACATAAAAGCCGCCGCCTTCTTGTGGGGCCAAGAAAAAAGTTTGAGCAAAGTTTCTTGGCACGTCATCATTGTCAATCAAATAGCCTGTTACTCCAACGATCACCGAATCCATGAGTGAATCCTGAGCATGCAAGGTGCTCAGATTGGGATTCCATTCCTTGATATTCGAAGCCATGATCTCTTCATCAATACCCTGCTCCAAAATATTCAATAAAACTCAAAAGCGAACACGTTGTGAAACCATGCTTTAAAAGGATAACCTTCATATAGTAAAATGTGCAATATTAAGTCAAACTCTGTTGACGAAAGATTTGTATACCTTCAGTGTGGTTACTGGTTTCATTGAACCATCAACACATGGATGAGCTCGCACGCTTTGATCCTTATAAAAGTTATGCGCCTCTTTAGGATTTTCTTGCAGAATTTTATAATACTGTTTCACAAAAGCATCAGCAACATCCTGTGCAGAGTAGCGCTGATTCACCACCGCATCAGTCTCATCGGAGGACAAAGTTTGAGATTCCATACAATTAATTTTTACTGTCTCTGCAAAAATAAAAAAGATAAACTAAATTTAAACACGTGTATTTAAAGCATTTCTAGTCCTTCTATAAAAGAAGTCTAAACTCCCAACAAGATAGAATGCCAAATAATGAAAGTACGTCACGAGGAAAACGACAACGCTAAAAGTAACATACGTAAAGTCATAGACTACAAGAATCAGATGATACGTCATTGTCGGCTGCCTACTACCATATTAGTTTAAAAATATATAATCAGTTTGTAGGGCGTCCAAAATGAATCCGTCTGAGTATAACATTAACCAACATTGATCATATATGTTAACAATTCTCCATACAAATAATCATGTAATACCAAAATTCTGTATCGTGAAGCAAATCATAAAAATTTGGTAAAAAAACAAAAAAAAACAGTTGAATTACCGATGTTACTAAACCAACATATATACAAAAAAATACACAAGAAATTGAATTGCTATAAAACTAAGATTACACTTGAAATTTAAAGTCTGTATTCTGTAAACAGATGATTAAACGATAGAACCCGAATCGTAAAATCTAGCCACATAAACCATGCAACAAGAACAGAAAACACATTCCTAAACCACCCAAACTCAAACCCCTAAATCAACAAAAAAAACATAATCCAAACAATCAAATCACCCAAAACCGCTGCGTAAACCCCTTAACCAAACACCATTTCAAACCATCCAACAAAAATCATAAAACCGCCGTTATTTAACGACCAATCTCTATAATCACAAAACAAATCTACACTTTCACATATAACTCTCACACCAAACCCTAACTTACACCTTCCATACAATAACAAAAACCATAAAACCAACAATCACGAGCATATGACAACCTTATGCTAAGCCATTAAAAGGTCCGACCGATTAAGCGCCCGCATTCGAATCAGTCAACATGTTTCTAAAACTTACACATTAAAACGTATCTTTTTTAAATGAACCAAACACACTCTAACCCGACCGATTCAGAGGCAACCTCTTCTTAACATAATCACTAACAGACTACCAAATCATATAAAAGCCCTAACTTAAAGCTATCATACTGCAAACAAACACATAATCGGTGCATAAAACAGTAATGCATGCCGATTTTCAACGATAAGTCTTCTACAAACTACATTCTATAAACTCACGATATTATTATTATTGTAAATAAATAAATAAATAAACAAACAATCGTCGATCGAAGCAACCGAACACATCGATTATAAATCGATTATTATTATTATTGTTGTTATCATTATTATTATTAATATTAATATTATTATTATTATTAACCGACTGATGAAATAAGAGAGTAGAAAAATGTACCTCCGGTGAGCCCTTAATATTATTATTATTATTATTTGAGAGAGCACCGAGTAGACAACGGATATTTATACCAACACTAAATTATTATTTACTCTAGGCGATATATACTCTCTCTATTAATATATTTTCTATTTAATACTCCAAATAGAGACTTTGATTCCGTGTATATTCACCCCACGGTATCTCCTCTTATTGTTTATGCATTTTAAAGATGGACGGTGAGGATTTGATGATGGGGAGAATAAGGGTGGGGTGCGAAGTAGGGGAGTGGGGCTTTGTGAAGGGGTGGGATCGTGTGCGGTGCGGAGTAGGGATGGAGAAATGGAGAAGGGTGTGGATTAGTGACACGTGGAGGGGAGGGAGTATTGACGGAAGGTTTGACTTATGTGTTGGGTGAGAGAGAATTGAGTGAGGTTGACTGTTCGTGTTGCAGGGCGTAGTCGATCTTCCTCGTAAAGCGTGGTCCGCTAAAGTATCCTGGGGTCTTTGTCTATTGTTTTTTTTGCTTTTTTCAGTTTCTTTACAAAATAGAGAAAATTAATATAATAATAATGTATATATTCGATATCTTTAATATTAAATACTAGATTATATACAGGGAGCGTTTCGGAGGTGAGAAATCTAATATGACATATCAATTTTATATATGAAATAGGCCGATGCGCTTTACAATTTACAGTTACATGTAGGAAAGCTTCGGGTAGCACCTACTCTAAAACAATTAACAATGTATCTCCGATGTTAACGTCTAACCTTAAACAATGTATAACTCTAATATTAACATCTAACCTAAAACAATGTATAACTTTAATATTAATACATTATCTAAAATAATGTACAACTCCATTGCTAACACCTGTTGAAAATATAATTAATATTTACTGGTTTGGACATAATTAGTGACTTGCATATTACACTTTGTGTGTTTTTTTCATGTATAAACAAAACCCTACAAAAAATAGTCGTTTTTTCTCCGTTTTTTATAGGGTGGTGATATTAAACCCCCCCCCCCCCCCCGCTTTGGTTACTTTTTTAACTACCTCGGCCCAAGGTAAGTTATTATGATTTGACCCCAGGCGCCTCGCTTAGGCCTAAGCGAGGCGCTTGGAATCCAGATTTTATTTTTGTGGTAAATTTTGTGTTTTGGATTGGTTTTTTATTTTTATTTTTTTAATATAATTATTGTAAAAAAAATTATAAAACTTAGAAAACAAAATAATAACCACCAACTTTTATCGACATTGCTCCAACTCAACTCAACAAAACATATAAGTCGAAGTCACTTTCCATCCAACACAGGGATTGCTCCAACTCAACTCAACAAAGACATTTAAGCCGAAGACACTTTCCATCCAACATAGGGTTCACTAACAGTGGTGTGGTCTACCTTTTTGCTTATGATCTAACACCAAATCTCATTATCTGTCAACGATAAAGGCAACCTGAAAACAACCGGATGGTTGGTAACTATAGGTAAGAACATTGTGGATGAGGATTGTTTATCATCCCATTGATTTCAAGTATGTTGCCTTCATCGTTGACATATATCTCTCTGACAACAACTGAAGGCAACCTGCAACTAGGTGATGGTCATACCGACGTGAGGGTAGTCCATTGGTATTAATGGCAAAGTGATTTGTAAGGGAAGAAGAAGAGAATGTTATATATGTTTACCTTCCCATGGAAACTCTGAAGACCTTAACGAAGGTTTGGCAGAGGGTCATTGGTCTTCAGAGTTTCCAACCCCTAATACATTCATCAAAGGATATTCATGTGAGAATGCATAGTATAAAATTCTTTTGACAAACGTCTGCATGATATCCAGCTGCTGGAATTGTTTACCTTCCCATTGATTTCAAGTATGTTTACCTTCCCATGGAAACTATGAAGACTTTTACGGAGGTTTGCCAGAGGGTCATTGGTCTTCAGAGTTTCCAACCCCTAATACATTCATCAAAGGATATTCATGTGAGAATGATTTCGTACAAGATTCCTATGCAAGCAAGTCAAATTCAGTTGGTGGACCAACTTGAGATATGAGTTTGATTAGCTTAAATCTCTCTGATCCATGGTATCCACTGATACATGCTAAATAGTTAATATCCACGAACACAATATTAAACCATGTAGTCCACGTTTCTTTTAGTTTAACATGTTTCTTATTGTTTACTTGTATGCATGGTAGTTACTCTAGTAGGCCACATTTACTGCATGATCTCCACTACTTGGAGAACCACCTTTTCTTTGCATATTTAAATGGTTGTAATATCAAAGTAGAAGAGCAGAAAGATATGAATTAATGAAATCTAGTTTTGTTTGTTCTCTTCTCCTCCTCTTGTTTCTTGGAGTCTAACCCACTCTACGGGTATCTATCGGGAGATTGGCCATCTCAAATCGGTCTCTAACAATGGTGCTTTCATTCCCGAACTTTCCTTCCGCCATGCCGGCCACCACCTCCACCGACAACCTTTCCCTATCCATCACTAGCCAACTTAACCAACTTATCGCCATTACCACCGCTACCTCCCAATCTCAAGCCAACATCAACACCCAACTAGCCGTCCTTAGCAAAGCTATCGAAAAACTCCACTTGAAAATCGATACCCTCACCGAAACTACCGCTATTCTCGCTAACCACATGACCAAATTATCCAGCCAAATCTCAAGCGGATCGTCGCACTCTTCTGGCTTCAAAACACCCCCATTGCCACCAACATTGCTGCCTACACTATCGCATCCAAAACAACCCTCTTGCACTGCTATCCAGCCTACACAGACACCAACTCTGAGGCCTAAACCTAAACCCACACTAGCAACTACACCCCTTGTTGCCATCTCAATCAGTAGACCACAACAGGCAAGGAAAATTCTAGCAACAATTGTCACTTCCATGACCATCAAAGGGTCAAGGAACCTAGCATACGAGGTAACCGGTGAAACGATATTACGACTATCAGGGTATCGAAACAGGCCCTTGATATGGTCCTACAACACGCCCTTAGGCGATGCAAGTTGTTCAACAAAGAGACGCGAGTGGCGACCACCATGGAGTTTTATTCCGGCTACTCCGAATACTATGAAAAACGACAACTTTATGAAGTTCAAAGATGACGGGCGACACCAGTGGCGACCAGCGTGGCAGCCCGTTATGACCGCACCGAATACCATGGGATGGGTCGAGTTGCGCCCACCATGGCGTCCCGTTGAGACCGCTCCAAATGTCGCCGGAAGACTCGAATGGCGACCACCGTGGCCAACTCGTTCCGTTCTTGAGGACAAGAACATTTTGAGGCGCGTGGGAATGATACATGCTAAATAGTTAATATCCACGTACACAATATTAAACCATGTAGTCCACGTTTCTTTTAGTTTAACATGTTTCTTATTGTTTACATGTATGCATGGTAGTTACTCTAGTAGGCCACATTTACTGCATGATCTCCACTACTTGGAGAACCACCTTTTATTTGCATATTTAAATGGTTGTAATATCAAAGTAGAAGAGCAGAAAGATATGAATTAATGAAATCTAGTTTTGTTTGTTCTCTTCTCATCCTCTTGTTTCTTGGAGTCTAACCCACTCTACGGGTATCTATCGGGAGATTGACCATCTCAAATCGGTCTCTAACATCCACTAACCGTAGCGATTATCAACTTTTTCTGCACCTCTGCCACCTCGCTTTGGCCTAAGCTAGGCGCTTTGGATCAGCTTTTTCTGCCCCCTGCCACCTCGTCCGATTTGACCCCAGGCGCCTCGCTTTGGCCTAAGCGAGGTGCTTTGGAGGGGGGGGGGGTTAAATAGAAGTGGGGGTGTGAATAGCCGGGGCCTTTTTATATAGCACTATGGTACTCGTTAGAAAGATAATAAAACGCTCGTTAATTTGGTGTAATTTTTTTCTTTAAAAAATCTCGTTTATAAAAGATATTAATATTTAAAATTTATGGGAGGAAACATCAGAGAGAAAATTTCAATTTTTTTCAAATTTTTTTTCCTAAAATCACTTAAAGTCACATGGTATGACATTTTTAACTTTAACGAGTTGCGCTTGCCCGCGCGTTGCGGCGGGATCTTGATTATAAATGTTTTAGTATCATCATATGAGTGCAAAAAATCTTAACTTTAGTCAAACCATATTTCCTTTTTATTTTTATTTTACTTTTATCTTTTTTTTTTTTTTGCATTATCTCTTAACCTACGCCAACACACCTAAAGCATTCCACTTCAAAAGACAAAGTGTTTTGGTAATGACCCGAATTTTGGGATCCTAACTTTGTACTGAAAATGATGTTATATTTTTTAAAGTTTCAATTTTTTTTTGGAAAAGGGGACAACCCCGGCAAACATTTTAAGTTTCAAATTGTCTTGGTATAACATACAAATTACATCTTTTGCATATTTTAAAATAACCCAAAAGAAAATTCAACCAACCTCAATTAACAAAAAACTAATTTTCTTTTTATTCAAAATCAACAAAACCCAATCAAATAAAAAAAATAATGTCAAATAGTCAAATATAAATAAAGTTTTGCATTTATAGACATGATAACAAAACAATTTGTCCAGGTAAAACCTAATTTAACAACAAAAATCTCCAATTTCAACGTCTTACATAGTTTAAGAAATATGATTAAATAAACTATTTCTTTTCTTTTTGTGGCTTTATTTGTTCGGTTGTTTCTTCTGAAATTAGAAGTATTAAAATTTCTATTTTAATTAAAGAAAAATTAAGCACTCATAACACCATGTTTTTTTCTACGATATTTGACTTTATTTGTGATAAATTCAAAACACCGCTCAAACTTTTTTTCTGCAAGGCTGTTTGTGATTTTCATTCCGAAAAAATATTGATTTCGATCGGTGTTAGTTGCATTTTTAGGCATATTTTATCAATCATTTAGTAGCTAGTTTAGGCGTTTTTATGCATTTAGGTTGTACATATTGCATCATTTTCGTGAAATGCATGTTTTGGTGGAATGGAATCTACTTTGGCTTGTTTTTGGTTGACTTTGTAGGTGTGGAGAATCGACAAAAGCTATGGCGAGCATTGACGAGGCGGGGCCGCAATTCACTTGGATTTCATTAGACGTTGAAAAGAAGTTTAGACCGCAAGTAGAATGGCAAGAACTAGAGGGGGTTGAATTGAAAATATGATTTAAAAAGAATGTTAACAAACTTTGAGATTTTGTGGGAAAGTAATCGATGGCATCATCAAGAGATCAAAATTAGAGATGAGGATTATTTAATAAAAAAAGATTATCATTCATCATTCATATCTCGACGGCAGCTGTGCACAAGAGGAACATCCAAGAAAGTTTTGAAGGCATTTTTATTTGTTGGCTCTTTTGCAACAAATTGACTATTAGTATTTTCTTTTTATATTTCGTAAGCTTTAATTTTCCATGTTTCGTTTTATATTTGTTTTGATTGAACTAGCCGCCATGTCCGGCTAGAACCTTTTTAATTCCGGCACTTTGTTATGTTTACTTAATTTTGATTCAAAAACTTATGTGAAACTCTTATGAGATCCAATTCTTGAATGGTTTGTTTGGTTGGTTCTTGATTTTATACCCTTAGGTAAAATATTAGTTGGTTGATAAAATTGGCCACTTTGTTAATCACTCTAATAGTGTTCATCAATTTATAACACTTTAACCGGTTTTATATATTTGATAAAAAGGAACAAATAACGGTTTAGGTTTGTCTATGAATTTAACTCGTTATAGAATTAAACAATATAATTGAGCACTCCGAACGGCGTGAGTGTTTGATTGTAATCGATACTTCTATCATTGCAACCCGCACGCTAAGATCCGAACGGCGTGAGCTTGGAGTAGCGGGTTGGCTCTAATCAACGAACGGCGTTTGGTTAGACATTAGATAGAGTGGATGTCCGAACGGCGTGACGTCTAGTATTGATACAAACCGTTTAATTAAAGGGTCATTGCACCATAATTGTTAATGATCATAAGTTCGGGTCAAATCAAGAAACTGCCTTAGTGTTGGAATTAACTTTAACATCTGAATTTATTTCACAACTTAATTAACGTTTTTTTTAGTCATTCGTCTTACTAATTTTAGTTTTATTTTTATTAATTTAAACTACACCAACCCCCCCTTTTTTTATATAGTAGTATTTGTGCGAAAACGCTTTTGGTATAATCATTTGGTCTGTATCCCTGAGGACACGAACTCTACTTTCACTTATACTAAGTAGAATATTTTTATTTATTTGCTGGATTCGACACCCAACAATCGGTTCGAAAGTTTTTCTTTTGATGTTTTATGATTAAACGAAATATGATTTTTTTTTTGTTTCCACAAAACACCGATTTGATTTTAAACAATATTATCGAATCGATGAATTCCGTTGATAAGAACAATGCAATTTTCCAATTCAAACGAACCAATTTTCAAAATCAGACCAAGACTAAAGAGAAATATGCACTCTCAATTCTTACGTACATATAATAATTGCATATCAAAAAAGGAATTGAATGAGCGATCTTCTTCAATCAGTAATTGTAATAGGGTATACATAATACGGTATAGATGTTTTTACTTGGGATTGCCGGCCAATTCTACCAAATTAAAGTCGCAGTTTCGTTGTGGAAACTCGGCTTTTTATGATTCCCATTGTAATTATTCGGTGATTTATGAGTGTAGCAGTTATGTGGTAATTGATGTCCCTTTTCGGAGGATGCTACCGGAACAGGCGACCGTTCCATAAAAGATGCAACGCATAGGTTAGGATTTTACAATAATATGCACCTCTTCATTGTTTTTTTAAACTTGTTCGTTATTCAAAGGAACAATAAAGAATCCTTACATGAAAGATGAATCTGGAAACGGTTGCAAACAATCATAAATTGTGTTGGTGAAAATGAGATGTGGAAAGGAAAGATATTGGAGCGGGTTATTAAAATCAAATGGATCTGGAAATAAGAAAAAAAAACATTGCAAGTCGGAATCGGTGCTTTGTGATATGTATTTTTTTTTTTTTTGCTACGGTGTTGCAAATTGTATGTATAATAATTTGTGAGACGGTTGGAAGGGACATGAAGGTTGGTGACTTTTAGAAGTTGCCCAAGTTGCTAATTGTAAGAAAGAGTGGTGACTCTTAGAGGTTATTAATGTTGATAATTAATTTGTGAAAATGTGTCAAGTGATGAGGAGCGGTGATGACTCTTAGAGGTGACTTAACTAACTAATTTGTGAAATGGTACCAAGTGATGGGGAAGGGTGGTGTCTCTTAAAGGTGACCCAACTAACTAATTTGTGAAACGTTGCCAAGTGATGATGAAAGGTGGTGACTCTTAGAGGTGACCCAAGTTGCTAATTGTATATATATATATATATATAATTTTATATCATTAATGACATGTCATTGTCACATGGCACACTCAAGGGGGGATGATGCTCTATTTGAATAATGTGGGATTTATTGCTTTCAATTATTATAACTAGTATAGCCACTCGCACTTCGCAAACGAGGTTTAAGCAAAACTGCCACCATATTCGGTAAATGTCATTCCCTGTGTGGTTGTGTGCATGATCAAGACATATCAAACAAAATAAACCAATATAAAAGGGTTGCTGAATTACTTGAAACCTGAAATGAAGATCACAATGTTTCACTTCTAATAAAAGTAAAACGAAAACATATGCATATGTATATATCGGTATGTTATGGCTAAATCTACAATGATACCAAAATGATATCGAGGCGTGTTTTACATTGATTAAAAACAACAAAAATGAATTACCATTTACCAATATTGATACCGACATTCGTAGGTTTAAGCATAATCTAATAAGTACATAAATGTCGATATGCAGGTAGTTTTCTTTACTTTGAAATATTCGATTTCTTTGTGCTTCGTGTATGTGGGAATTTGGTCTTCTTTGTATCCATCATGCGCTCACCTTTGGATGTTAGCATACCCAAAGCGATGGTTAAAATCGCCTTTCGCTTCCGTAAGAAGTCTACCTACATTTATCAAACCTTGTCATAAAACAATCTAACCATATGGACAACTATTCCACTATTAAGAAGGCCTTTTTTATGTTTTTAGCAACTTACATCTTAACATAATAATAATATAAAGGTACGTAACTAATTTTTTGCTCAAATAGGATCCAATTTCTATGTATAAACTAAAATGGAAATTAGATATCAGGCATCTATCTTCAAAGGAAAAAATTCATGAACCATGTTTAAGCCTTTTCCTGGAACTTCAAGATGATCTAGACTCTATATGGTTAATAAACTGTTGGTCCGATCTTCCATCTTAATGTGATGCTTATGCAATGTGTAATATGCATGCGGAATCAAAGTTTTGGTGCTCAAATGGGTCGTTTGGTATATTTTTCTGAACATAAGCCTATTTTTTAATCTTCCAAACTGATGTGCATATAAAATTGTTCATATAATCACAGATGATCATAGAATAGTCATTCAGTCTATTTAAAGCAAGATTTCATATCATGAAAGATACACCAAACTATTTGTTGAGGCGCTAAATGTTGAATCCACACGCATGTTGCGCAATGCAAAGGCTTGAACATGATTCAAGAAGGTTTTGGACACTACCTATAACGACAAACAACTTCAAGTTAGAAATTCAAATGCTAACAGCTTATAAAAAGTATATTAGTCCCACGGACACATCAACCATCGTAACATACCACAGCGACAAATAAAGTTGAGAAACATCTCTTCCACCACTGCAATTGGGCCTTTCTCTCAACATAATCAATGTCCACAATTTGTTCATCATATATATCTTCATCCTACTAAGCAGGTCCAAAACATTAGTTAATAAAACTTTAATTGCAAATAATTAAAAAGAAGGAAGAGATCGACTAATACATTTATGATCATAAATGAATCATTACACGAAAAGCATGATCGAAATCAAGAGACGAATCCTCTTCCATGATGTTGACGAATTGTAACTGGGGTTGTGAGTTGAACCTACCATCCAACATCCTCCACCCGCCAAGTTCATCATTTTTTTTCAAAATTTGTAGCTCATCACAGCCTGTTGCGACCACCAATATAAAACTATCAAGACATGCATACTATTATTCTCACTTCACACATTAGATCAAACAACAAATGAACAAAATGCTAACTGAATGTGTCATTAATAATAACATACTAATAATGAACAACAACATCAAACCATGGGTCATCATCGGCTCAATCAGCTAAACTTCATCACTTAGAAAAAATGGAAAATTGTGGATGTCTCAAATAAGCAAGCAGTCATCATCATTGACTCATCACCAACAATGTAGGTATATAATAGCGCAAACATGGAACAACCCCAAAACGGACCACCATCACCATCGTCGTCGGATGTGGCAAAAGCCGAACAAAATAGAGACATAGATAACATGCAACCACCACCACCGGAAAACGAACACCGGCACAAACAAAATAGATACGTGTCAAAAGCCGAACAAAATAGAGACTAATACACATGCCCTACATAATTATCAAATTAACCCTGACAACCTACAAAATTACCAAAGTGTCACCGTACTCTTCATCTTTGGTTAATCAGAAAAAAAACACACCCATCAAGATTCGAACCCGGGTGACACTGCACACCAAGCACCCAACAAACCACTATAACACCAACCAACTTCATTAATCAATGTGGAAACAATAGGTATGTATGTTATTAAAATCACTATTACTATTCATCTTCCATTTCCAATAATACATATTATAATAGATAGATCTATGTATACTATGTTTTTATAATGTACTAGATTATATCCCAGAAGCTTTTCGGGATAAAAATCTAATATTAAGTGTTAAAATATATTATGACTATATTAACAAACAAAAGAAAATAGTAAATAACTTAAATATACCACTGAGTGAAATAACTATGCATGCATCGAATTAAGTAATACATAACCCTTTGACCTGATGACTTTAAGATGATGGATTGTATGAACATCCAGTTGGCTCAACTTCAACAGCAGGAATAACAATAGCCTTATTAAAAACCTATTAAAACCATTCACAACATATGCAGTGAGGTAACTAAAAACTAACGCAACAAACAGGTATACAATATAAACTGTTCGATATTTTCAGCTACAATGGTGTCTTTTATGTAAGCTTTTAGGTTACTTCTCTCAATTTCTCTAATAAGAGAGATGCATAGACTCCCATTGTAACACCCCAACCGATGGCGGAATCATCGAGGTGCCACGTAGTGACGATTGTTCAAAAGCACATGGTACTAAAATGTAAATATTATTGAATAAACCAATAACTGTCTTACATTGAAATGGAAAATACATTGTCTAAATGAAATATAAATATTGAAATAACTGAATTAAAATAAAACACTAAATGTTCCTTGCTAAAGCACTAGATCAAACTGCACCTGAAACATGTACAAAATAGATTTGGTCAACATATGAAATGTTGGTGAGCATTCCTAGTTTTGATATATATAGTAGGTTAAAAAGTTATACAATTCAAGTGCAAGCTACAGTGCAATTATGTAAACTATGTATCATACAAATGAGCGAAATCAACCCTGTGACTGTATAATGTACTGTATGAACTGTAGTGTACTTATCCAATAAATGGATAAAAGGCTTAACACTGGCCACGGATTCTCCGATGAAAAAGGGGGAGAATCAATCTAGGCGGGTTGTCAATCCAAATAGCGCTATCCAATGTTAAGGTCGGCTTGTACCATGTTAATGATTTCACTAAGTACAAATGTAATCCACATGTAATGTCTAAGCATAAAGCACGTTGTAAGCAATGCACATAGTACTAGAATTGTATTGTAAAAATGTAAACTTGTATTTGAAATTTGTAATAGTGTACATGTAACACCCCAAAAATGTATAAAAGCAAAAAGGGGTAGGAATACTCACTGTTCACGTAGTAGTTTGAGATTTAACTGGACAACGAGATATGAATTGAGATTGCTCCCAAATGATCAACCTAAAGTATTCGATAATGTGTAAGGGAAATAACTCTAAGATATATGTATGTTTAGGGCTTCGAATTGGGGATAAACGTTTATTTGAAAATATAAGAAATTTAATAAATAAATAAATAAAAGTCTTTTTGTAAAATTTTAAGTTGAAAATAGTCACAACATAAGGTTTTAAGTATGAAAATAATTTTTATAAAATTATTTTCTTGAAAATAGAATATTTAATCTAATTATTTCAAATTGTCAAAATACGACTTTAATATCTAAAAATATTAAAATCAAAGAATTTCTGAATTAAAAATTGTATTTCAGTTCTAGATAGTTAGAAATAATTTATATAAAATTTTGGTGCAAAAATATTGAAAAATGAATTTATTATGATTTATTTATGATTAAAACTAACAAAAATTAATTAAAAATATAAGATAAACGGTTTTTCTGAAATAAAAATATTTTCTGGAATGTTTAAGAATAAAAAAGTTTAGGATAATTTTTGTGAGATTTAATAAAATCGTTTAGATATTTTTATAGAATTTAATAAATGTAAATGAATAAACTTGTATTATTAATAATATATATTAAATAAATTATTTTTGAAAAACTAAAAATTGGGTAATGAACTTTATCATTTGAAGATCATATGATAATTTTTGTAGAATTTATAAAACACTTTTAGTATTTAAAATCTATTTTAAAAGATTTAATGTATATATATATATATATATATAAAAATGTAAAAAAATGTTTGTTGGTTATGGGAATCGAACCCGGGCCTCTGGCCGGTTCGGGTTTTATCACAAGCGTGGCCACCAACTGAGCCACCCCCTAAGAACGAAATATATAGGATTTAAATTAATTATATAAGTTGAGTGTGATAATTGAGTAAATGAAATAAAAAATAAAACTGATGTGTGGGGATCGAACCCTGGCCATAGGCCGGTTCGAATCTCTTAGTCCAAGTGTGTAACCACTGAGCTGCATCAGTGGTTTGTTATGTTTTAGTTTTCAAAATAATTATATACCTTATCTGTTTAAAGTGTTCTTCCCCAATTTCATATCAAACGAGCCCTAACTTTCCAATCATCATAATTGTTGATCAATAGCCCCTGGATCTTTGGGGCTATTGATCGTGTATTGACGATGAGTAAAACCATCAAAAAAAACGAACTTACACGACTTATGATCGGGTATAAGGCCTGATCAATGAAAACGTCAAAAAGGACGATCAAAGGCTTCAATATCACGTTGTAACAGAAATTGGAGGTGTGGGAATGTTATTCGGCGATTGGTGAAGGTGTAGGGAGGTCCAATTTATAGGGGAAAGCTCGGATATTCTAATTGGTAGGTTGACTATGTAATGATTGAAATGACGCGTAATTGATAAATTTTTAGGTATGTTTGACTATCAAATCGGCTTGCAATGAATGCGTATTACCCTGTCAATTCCATATCACGATCCAATTGTTTAGTTGTTTCCAAATACGTGCTCAAATCAAAGTCAAACAAGGAACAGAGGGGGCGGTCACTTGTCTGCAACACAGCAGCGATCAACAGCAGAAATTAAGCCTTTTATATAATAATAACTGAGTTTAATTCCAAAATCAAGTGTAGCCCGGTTGGTGGTGTGCGTGTGGTGTGTGTGGCTTCTGCCCGGGTTCGAATCCGGGTAGCAGCAGCTTTTATATATATATTTTTTTTTAAACTGAAAGGGGAGGAGAGGAAGTTGTTGGGCTAGACTCTAAATGGGCTGCGTTACTGGGCTTCGGTTTAAAGAATAAAAGGGGGTTTGGGCTATGGTTTGGTTATGTTAATAGGTTAGAGTGGTGTTAGTTGGGCTCAAGTATTTTTTTGGTGGGAATAAGGCTTGTATATTTTTTATTATTATTATTATTATTATTATTATTATTATTATTATTATTATTATTATTAAAAAGTGACGGATGTCACACCCATAGTACCAATAAAGAAACACTAATTAGCATAATGAAATTAATTATCATAAATCGCCTAAAAACAAAGATAAGAAAACAGGTCGATTAAATGGGTTCCAATAACTTAAAGTTTAGTTATCATCAAAAATGTAATCTACAAACGTAACCAATTACTCAAAATCTAAACTAATTAAATATGTTATATAAAAAATACAATTTAAACATATGAGTGAAATTGCAATATGACGCATATAAACAGTAACTTACCCTACATCCCATAAGACTATGCAATAACTTTTGCAAATAAGACATTGTTCCAAAACTAACATTAACAAAGATAAAAAGATATAATTTTGATTATAAACGTATAAGATGCGTGTATATACAACATTCACTAACCCAATCCAAAACCTAATGTTCTGACTTCACCTCTCATTTTTTTTCTTTTGTTTTCAACAGTGCGTATATTAAACACGCACAGAAAATCGTATGCTCGCACTCCCAATAATTTAAGAAACACCATCCATCTCTAAAGATCCACAAAATTCAAAAGTAATCAGAATCATAGAAACGACAAAGATATGACACTCTTAGGGCATAAAAAAACGAAAAATATGTGACAAACGACAAAATTAAGGTAATTTTGTACTAATTAATTATGTGTAATTAACGTAACTAAGTGCAATTTCGTGTTAATTGTTTTAACTAAGCCTTAGCGAATAGCAAATTCCCCATAAGATGCATAGGAATGAACGTGTTTAATGTTGAAGCACGACGAAATCGCGTGAGAATAAACTTGTCCGGAACAGACGTTTGTGATTACCCGATAACGATTAATTAACCAAAAACAATCCCAAACACCTGGGATATGAAATAAAGGGAATTTCCATGAAATATTACTTGTTTTGAAACTCCAAAACCATATGTGGAAACTCCAAACACAATTCTCCCGGTAATGAATAAGGTTCGCGTATCGCACATGATACGCACGTAACTTATAAATTCACCCAATTAAAGCCTAAATAACTTACCAATACCTAAAATAACTCATGTTTAAGGGTAATTGAGAGTCAATTATTGTGACAACCGACAAATTCCGTACAATGGTTAACGTAATCTTAATCGTGCTTTCGGAGTAATTAACTTGGTTTAAGGTTAATTTGGATTAATCGAGCCGTTATGAGTCCTACGATGTCCTCCTCGAAGTTCGTAGAAGCCTTGTTGCTTTTAAAGAAAGACTTCGCTTAATTAACGTTAACGAACTGACATCAGCGAACATTGGTCAAAGTGGACTAACATAAGGCTAATATATGTAAATACGACGCGTATTTACTATTGATGCGATTGAATGTGAAATCGGCGCGGTAAACGGCCAAAAACGCAGCGTTTTGGAGAACACGGAGAATAACTGACGCGGGAATGGGACGTCAAAATGCGTCGTTTTAACCATTATCGAACTTTCAGAATAATTATTTATTGTAAATAAAGTCATTTGTTTAGTTTCGAAAGTAAATGGATCGTCTAGATGAAGGATAGCACGATCAAATCGATTAACGTGGTTTTAACGCGTGTTCTATCTTCACGCGTCGGGTGACGAAAATAATTATGTTTTTGCTCAATTTAATTGTGGAGATGAAACTGTGGACCACCTTTTCACCTTGTGCTGGTTCGCGTCGTTAATCTGGGATCACATCAGTTCATGGTCGCATGTTCAGAAATTTTTCATGTTCTCCTTCAGGGATCTCATCGAGCTTCATAAACATGTTGGTCTCTCAGGTAACGCCAAAATGGTTTTTCACAGTCTCATTTATATCGGTTGTTGGAGTATTTGGCGTGCGCGGAATGGGTTAAAGTTTTAAGGTAAAAGAGCTAAGTTGGAGGAGGCGATTAGCGAGATCAAGTCCGTTGGGTTTCTTTGGCTCAGGAATAGATCCAAGCTCAAATCGACTTCTTGGTCGGATTGGTGTAAATTTGTATTTATGTAGTTTGTTGTAGTTTTGTTGTGTCGTTGGCCGCTCGGTTTTTTGAGTTGTCAGTTTTTAATGAAGTATACTTAAAAAAAGCAATTTTTTAAATTTTCGAGATTTCGTCACATATAGTCACTTTTCTGTTTGTCAGCTTACTAGAATCTACGCCCCTGGGTAAGTTTACTCTCATGTAGCCATTATAGCTTTTCTTGTGAAATGGAGTACTGGAATTTAAGATGTGGCGCATAAATTAGAGGTGTAATCGTATTTTTTTTCTTTGATAATTATACCTTTTGTACAAATTGAGAATACCATATGCACAATAATGGATATAGAAAATAATAAATACATATGTATATTTTTCTTTTACATGATTCATGTAAACACTTAAAATTTTCTTTTTGTTGTTACTTTTTTGATACCGTAAACACTTTTGTGTTTGACTATGTTCATGTAATAACTTTTTTATGTTACTATGTAAATTGATTTAATATAATATTATAGCAAATTAGTTTGTTCACACTATACGTTCATGGCCATTTATTTATTTAATTTGCTTAGAGTGTTTTATGTTTATTATCTCTTGTATAAAGTTTTTTAAATTTGTGTTAGGATGTAATACTATATGTCCATGGCCCAATGTTAGCAGTCCATTATGCTCTCATACAACCCGAATACTCAATATACCCGACCATTTAAACCGAAACCCGAACCTGACCAGGCAAATACATCCGGTCTTTTTTTTTTTTTTTTTCGGTTCAAACAAACTTAATTTTTCCATTAATAAAAAAGGGTAAATTACATAAGGATGGTAGGTAGGCGGGCAACAAGCTGCGCCGCCACCCCTTTTTGAATAGAAAATCCCAATCTGCTGAAAACAAAACCCCGCCCTTGGGGGGGGTGGAAAAATTGCTGTGCACTACTCGTTGAACCCGAGCCAAAAACCGCACCGCCTCCGGTGCCAAGAAACCAAACGTGTCGAAGGCCAAGGGAACGAAAACATGTTGATTATCCTCACATGCTTTAGCATGTTTTTCCACTTTCTTGGATTCAGCTCTCATGACCGCTTGCCCGGCCACAAACCCACTATCTCGAAGCCCAACAAGGGGGGACACCCCGGTAAGATCAACACATGCATGTTTCCCACCTTCCCAACCAAAAACTAAGATGTCAGCTGGGCGCAAGGTGGACCTCCCCTCCGCGGGGTCTGTGAGAAAATTAACTGACGCCTCTTTTCTTGCGGAGATCCCTGCTCTTCTAAGGATGTCTGCCAAAGCATCCCGGACAAAATCGTGCCGATATTTAAATCCTGGCAATTCCTTACAATGCAACGCATGTTCCCCATACTTATCAAGGCATGCTTTGCGGCAAACGGGGCAAATTTCATCATCGGGGAAAATGGGTATCATCAGCCGGTATTTAAGGATTGCCCTGTACTCTACTGCCGACATCCGTTGCCCCAAGCCTTCGATAGGTAACACAGTAAGGAAGTCCCGGGCGTGAGGCTGTTGCAAGCATTCTAAGACGGCCTTCTGACAGACGGACAGACGGAAATCCTCCTCCAAACTTTGTGCGATTCGGTTATAAAGAGCATTCGCCAGAGTTTTTTGTGGCTTTTTGGGGGCGGTGTCCTTATTAAAGAAACCGCCAATATCAAAGTCAGGAAGGGATCGTTGTAAAAGGTCAATAGCGCCAGAATAATCCGTGTCAATGTGAGCAACCCCACTGTTACGTAATATGTGGTCTTGCAGCCCCCAGGACTGGGACCTGGAGGCCACAAAAGCATAGGCAGCCACGTCCCGGGCTGAGGAGAGACCTAACCCACCAAGTCGAAGCGGTAAAGTCGCAACCCGCCACTGGAGGTCCCCAAAAAAAGCCCCCCCACAGACAACAATGTCTTCTATGGCCTCCCGAAGGCCTTTGTCGAAACAGGAAACAGCATTTTCCATAAAGGGAGGCTGACAGGTACGCAAACCGAAGAGCAACTTGGCCACACCCATACATGATCTAAGCAATAGAAGCTCGCTCTGGGGATCCCGCAATCTAGGAAGGAGTCCCATGAGGTCAACAGCTCGCGCCGCCCTTTTATCAGATAGATCACTTATGAAACCTGCGTCACGGCTGACTGCCCCACCAAGCAGTTTGACCCCACGATCCGGTCTGCCAATGTCACTAGGAAACAGACCTGGCCGGATCTTGCCCCCATCACACGACGGCCAGAAAACCTCAGTTTTTCTAATATTGAGTTGGAGCCCTAGAGATGGCCCCTCCATGCTAATAATGTCAAGTGCTTTAGCCACCTGAATAGAATCCCCGATAATCATCCCGTCATCTAAGTACCAAGCATGGAAGGGAAGGTCGCAGTTATCCTGTACCTTTAGCACGAGGGGGTGTAAAGCTAGAGCAAAGAGCAAGGGCCCCAAAGGGTCCCCTTGCTGAACCCCAGCGAAGGCTCCAATACGCTCATTCCCCACATACAGCCTAGCTGGCTGAGCATATAAGAACTGAACCCACGGGAATATGGAAGGGGCAGTGACAGTGAACTTCCCGTAACAGAGCTGTGCGATCAATAGCGTTGAAAGCGTTAGAAAAATCAACCGTAAGCATAGAAAGCGAGCCATCATCATGGAACGAATCAAGAAACCTGTTAGCACTATGAAGCACAGCCTCTGCCCCATTTGGAATTCCAACCCCAAAATGAAAGTCCCCTAAATATTTAACAACTTCTTTCCCCACTTTCTTCATGGCCACCTTAGAAACTAGTCTCCTCCATATGGCCCCGACGGCAATAGGGCGGATTCCATTGTCAGGCTTAAGCAACGGAGTGAGGGGGGCCAAAGCAATATATTCTGCGAGCACCTTGGGGCACAACCCCCCCAGCCACAGGTTAACTAATTCAGAGATGGCCGCTAGTAACCCAGATGCCGTAGCTGTCCCTTCACCACCAAGGGCGTCTATCAAGTGTTGTGCCCGCAGGCCATCACGCCCACAGGATGTCCCTTTCGAGAACGATTTCACACACCGGTAAACACACTCATCTTCCACAGTTAAGGCCGGTTGGGTTAGGGGCAGGGATGGGAGATTGGGAGGCGGGACAATGGGGTGCTTGTCAATAAGAGCTTGCATGGTAGATTCCCCTGGGGGGCAATCCCATTGGAACACAACACTTTAACCGCTGCAGTGAAGTGACCATCACTAACCTTCCTAAGGCACTGCTTGACGTTGGGGTTGATCTCATCGGATCCCCGCGCCGACGTAGCTTTCGCCGGGAGGACCCTTCCCCCTTCATCTGAAAAAAGCAACGCGACTAAATCTGCAAAGCCAGAACCCTCTTTCCACATAGATAAAGCCTGTCGAATGCTGTCACACTGCAAAGACTTACGGTTCCCAGACCTTCTCTCCTGCCTAGAAGACGGAGTAACAACCTTGAGAGTACAACGGGGGAAAAGCAAAAGCTTGACCCAGTTTTCAACAGAACTCGGAGAGGCCACAACCTTACGAATGGCACTTGTTAAGGCATGCGCAAAAGCCATACGACAACTAGGGGGGATGCTTTTAACAGTCCTAACCGGGAGAGAGAAAACCCGATCCAGGAGGGCGGCGTCACCCACCACTCCATCCGTTTCTCTTTGTTCAGGCTCCATTCCAGGGTCTATAGGCATCGGAATCCCCACAATGTAATCCTCAGTTGACCCAGACCCCCCAGAGAATGTGAAAACACCATCGGGATGGTGGCACCCTCTACTAAAGGCGTGTGTCCTCATACATCTGCCGCATAACCAACACCCAAAAGTCCGCAAGGTTTCCCCAACCCTGGAAAAAAGGTCAAAGTCTCTGCAAAGCACACCCTTATAGAAATCCCTACGCTCGTCATCCTTCAAATGGAATTGCTGAAGGTGTGAGATTAGCCTGTTGTAACCATCAGACCCAGGTTTACCATCTTTACAACCATGGAACTCCTTAAAGGGGCACAACCACACCCCGTTGGAGCTGGCAGCAACACCTCCATCAGTACCTTTCAAGGCAATGCGCTTCCCCTTCACCGGACCCATATAAAGCCGGAGAAAAGAAAATTAAAAAAAAAAAAAAAAGGGACCCCCGTCTCAAGATGAGTAGGAGACCGCAAATAAGTCCACCGAAAAACCAAAGGAGAGGGAAGCAACTTGCAATTGCCCGCCCTCTCTGGCACACTACCAAGACACCTACACCATTATTATTATTATTATTATTATTATTATTATTATTATTATTATTAAATTAATAGATGTATCAAATTTACCATATTACTAATATGACCACCTCATCAATGGATGCATAAAAGTTACCATATTACCATTGATGACCACCCCTTATTATTATTATTATTATTATTATTATTATTATTATTATTATTATTAAATGAATAGATACCAACCCCCTCAATAATATTAAAAAGACAAAACAAAGTAAAACCAGACACCAAAAACAGTTGACCACCTTATCAATAAAACGATTTCAAACAATCCATGCGATTGGGTTTTGATAGGAGGCAGAGGGGCGATTGGGTTTGGGTTGAAAACAGTGGGCGATTGGATTTGGTTTTTGGCTGAAAATAGAGGCGAGTAGGTTTTGAAGGCGAGTAGGATTGAAGGCAGCAGGGGGGCGAGTGGCTTTGAAGGCGAGTAGGATTGAAGACAGGGGGCGAGTAGGATTGAAGGCGAGTAGGATAGGAGGCAGGGGCGAGTGGGATTTATGGTTTGAAAAGTAACCGTTGTGGTGAGGCTAGGGGTGGGGAGGAGGAACGGAGGGGTGAGATGGGGGTAAAAGGTGGGTGAGCGGAGAGGAGGGTGGTAGGTTGACAGGGGTGGAGCTTTCGGGGGTGGAGGTTTTAAGAGAGCGGCGGAGAAGGAGGTTTCAGTCGGTGGGTTCAGTAGGGAGCTTTCAGGCGAGGTTTCCGTTAGTGGTTTCAGGAGGGTGGTTTCAGGGCGTGGTTTCCGGCAGGGTGGGTTCAGGGGTGGTTTCGGCAGGGTGGTTTCAGGTGGGTTTCCGGTCTTTGTTTTTAATTTTGTTAAATCAAATTTTAGTTGGTCAATATATTTATCATTGCATTATATTAAAAGCCTTATATGGTATTTTGCATTGAACGAAAATCCATACCAAATGGATTACCTAACAATCTTTATAGAATTTTTTCATTTGACTTGTGGATGTACTGTGTAGGTCTCTAACCTAGTTGATACTGGGCCTAGGGCTAGTTGTTGTAAAACTAAAAAAAAGCAAGCCCCAGTTGTAAAACTAAAAAAAAGCAAGCCCCCGGCGAGGATCGAACTCGCGGCCTTTCGCTTACGAAGCGAACGCAATACCACTATGCTACGGAGGCTCACTGCTCATTAGTTGCATTTCATTTTATGAATTGGAAACACAACCATCATCACACTTTACTAACGTCAAAACCCTAGGGTTTACACACAGACGCAAACATCACACCACGAGATGTGCGGAATCGCCCTCATCATCTCCGGTGTTCGCGTCGATTTATCATCTCTTCTTCCAAATGCAACCGATTATTATTATTATTCTTCACCTCTTTATCAACATTCTGAATCTGTAAGCAATCCGTATTATCAACACTTTTTATTATTTCATTTATTTATTATGATAACTATTGATACTTGTTGTTTAGCTGTTTACTTACTATATTGTTAAACGTAAAGTTAAATGAGTCTATTTGCTACTGCTTTCAGTTGCCATAGATTATGTAAATTGAACTTATGTAAATTGTAAAGTGTTATTTTGTGTGATTTTAGCTATGTAAAGTGATTTTAAGTGTAAGGTCGACAATTTTTGTTATGATTCAAGTTAAATGTTGTACTTGTGGACGTTGCAATGAATTCGGTATTACGGTTTAATAACTATGTGAAACAATTATATTCTAGTGATACTCGTTGCTTACTACATCGCTACGCTTAAAATTAAATGAATTATTTGCTACTGCTTTCAGTTTTCTTGATTTTGGTGATTTTGTGTGATTTTGATTATGTAAAGTGCCATAGATTTTGTCTGATTTTTTGACGAAGATTTTCCAGATTTTGTTTTCTGTAGTTGATATTGAAGCAAAATTGCGTGGAATCCGGAACTACGATCTGATAACTTTATGAAACAATCGTATTCGGTTGACACCGGTTGTTTTTACTATATTGCTAAATGTAAATCTACATGAATCTATTTGCTACTGCTTTCTATTTCACGATTTTTCGTGATTTTGTGTGATTTTTGACATTGTAAAGTGATTTTAACAATTATTTTTCAGACTTTATTATCTGTAGATGATATCAAAGCAGCTTTGAGGAGACGAGGCCCTGACAGTTTAGGAAGCAAGTCTCTTTCCCTTCATGTTCATGAGGGAAGGGTTATTCAAACTTCAGTGGAAGAAGAAGAGGAACCATCTAAATTATTGAACTCGGAAGATGATTTTGCTTTGAATAATAGTATAACTGGAAAAGTTTTATTTGTCGGTGCTACATTGCAATTAAGAGGAGTATATCCGATCACACAACCTTTGGTGGACACATCTGGGAATATTCTTGTGTATAATGGTATGATAACTTACCCGCTAAATTAGCATCTCATTGCTTGATTATTTAAATTAATTAATTGAGGTGTTTTGATTTACGTTATTGAAGTGATTATATGATAATTAACAATCAGTTTTATGGTTGGAAAAATTGATTCTCCCTAATTATATGATCTTTCGGTGGTCATTTAATAAAATCTGGATGATCGGTTTTATACCAGACTCAACAAAATACAAGAATAAAATATACTTACTTATTTGCCCTCTTTTTATCCCATTTTGAAAAATACGTGTATATATGTGTGAGTGTGTGTGTGTGTTCGTGTTTGTCTGTCCGTACCCTGCAGTGCTGCAAGAGGTTGCTTACACTACTAGACAACTAGTAACATTTGCTAGATACTCGACATCTGATTTTCTAATTATTACGGTTTTGAAGAAAACCTTATTGTGTGTGTGTGGCCGTACCCTGCATTGCTGCAAGAGGTTGCCTCCATTACTAGTACCCTTAAACATTTGCTAGACAAACATCCGATTTCTAATTATTAAGGTTTCAAAGAAAACCACATTCAAACACTATTTTCTGCAGTCTGTTATGTTATAACTATGGTTCATGGATTCCACATAATCACTTTCACAAAGCCCGTGCACAATATCCTCTGTAGGTGCTGTTCAGATTTGAATGATTATCTCAGATAAAGAACAGTATTAAAAAATATTTTAATGTTTCTAATAGGTGAAGTGTTTGGAGGCATTGAGATAAGTAACGATAGCAATGATGGTGAAGTTCTCATTGAGTCTTTGAGTAAATGTTGCAACTGCCTTTCTCATCAACATGACGTCACATGTTCTTCTGGAGAATACTCTGTTCCTGAGTTTCTTTCAAAAATCAAGGGGCCTTGGGCTTTAATCTACTGGCAGGTAACTTTTGAGTGGTAAGTAAGTTCCATTCATTTAAACGGTACTGGGATATGTAGCTAGAGGTTGGCCCTATAATTTTTGTGATCATAATCGACAGATTTGTCACATTAGTTCATAGTAGTTAACATACACCTTATGCACAAAGGGTTTGCTTAGCCAAGATGCAAGGGGTAAAAAAGGAAACATAACATATATAAATAATGTCCAAAAATACAGATATGATTAAAGATCAGTTATAGTTTTTTTTTTTTTTTTTTTTTTAATAAAATAATGTCCAAAAATACAAAAAGTGTTTTTTTTTTAATGTGATTTTGATCACACATTGCTTCATATAAAGAATTTTGAGAAGTGAAATGGCTATAAAAGGAGCCAAGTCAAAACAAGGAGCACACATTGCTTTAAGCCTTTTTAGGCTGGATAAAGCTTTTCACAGGTTGTTAGGTCTGTTTTAGTCGGCTTAGACCCGTTTGGTCTGAGTGCCTGGGACAGACTGAGGGGCCTAGGCGCGCACCTTGTGCGCCTTGGACAACATAGTTTATTAAGGGTAACTTTGTATGCTTTTGGACCGAAGTGTTTGTGGTCAATCAACCCTTTGTCACCTCTATAACCCTAGAAGTAGCATAATCTGACTTCGTGTTTATAAAATTATTATATATTTTAGGAGAGCTCAAAGACAATATGGTTTGGTAGAGATGCACTTGGAAGGCGAAGCCTTCTTATTCATTGGCCAAATATAAAAGACACCCGACTCATGCTATCTTCTGTATCACCACCTTACGCTCTTAATGAAAATTCTGGTATGCATACTTTTATTCAGATCTGCTTTACTTTTTATGTGAAAATATGCAATTTATATAATTATATTTACAGATTTTGGATCAGAAAAGGGGCCTGGCGAACCATGCTTTTGGGAAGAGCTTCCATGTGGAGTTTACAGTTTGTCCATGAATGCTACAAAAATGGATGAAAATTTGGTGTGTGAAGTCAAAAGACATGATTGGCTTGATCCCATGCTGCAAGAACTGATTACGTGGGATAGACCTCTTGTGGAACCCACACCTGATATATTAAATGTGGTTCATAACACGTGTTCTTATGAGCAAGATCAACAGGGTAAAAAGTAGATTTCATCACTTAAAATGCTTATAAACTTTAGTTAGTTTCACATATATTTTTCGTATTACTTGACTACTTGTGGCAAACTAATCATGCGTTTGACCATTGTTTTATTCTCATCAAATCTTTTTTTTCTTTTTGCTCTAAATCATTGGGTTTTTCTTTGTCAAATCTTCAGTGCAAAAATCTTTCTCATTTACCATCTAATTTGTTGGCTTTTTTTACCTCAATTATTTCCTAACTACTTTCTCATAATTTCTGTAATGTAATGTTCTTGTTTTTTCCCAATTGCTACAGGGAATTTGCATAAGGAAGTTCTGGCCGCACTTAAAGAATCTGTGAGACGACGCACAATATTTTCAGGAGTTCACATGGTTTGTAAATAAATTTTGATGTATATGTGTTCGTGTATATATATGCTGGCTCTATATTAGTTCAAATTATACAACACCGTGTCACCGTTATTTCCCTTCAGGTTTTCAGTTTTTAAATTTGATGAAATAGAAGAAAGTTGCTTATCATCTTATGTTTTCCAACTTGTTTCTGACCGGCAGGGCAATTCTCCAGTGGCTGTGCTTTTTTCTGGTGGTTTAGATTCGATGATACTTGCAGCATTGCTGGATCAGTGCTTAGATCCAAAATGTAAGTGATTTTATCCTTTCTTTCCCAGTACAAAAATTTAATGAAAAACTCGTCCTTCAACTTTGAGGCTTTTGCAATTAAGGTCTCTGAGCTACTGAATCTAGGACGTGCCTGTAAAAGATTATTAAGTGTTTTTGCATATCAACCTTGCTATTTACACTTAACTAGGGTGAATCACGGGCGCGCGTTGCGCGCCTGTTAATATGTCCTAAATTAAAAAAAAAACCCTCAAAAAGGCATAGTCATTCACTTTTGTTTCCATTTCGCCTTTTTAAAGTTAGGTTGATTCTTCAAGCATTTTATTGTTTAACCTCGCCCAAATATCCTCTTTATCCAAAGACCCTCATGGGAAAGCACTCTAAAAAAAAACTACTGATCCCCACGCTGATCTTACAAAATCCATAACGACGATTTCATTTATACCATAAACATCGGTAAGCAAAACTACATAATATACAAACAGTAGCATCTAAAAAAATTATGGAAACATTATATTATATATATCTATTAAAGGAGGGACACTTCTACAGTGTCCCCTCCATAGTCAATTACTAATAAGACCTCAGCCCTATTTCAAATTGGTAATATATGTAGTAGCCGTCAACCCTCATTCAAATTGGTCATATATGCATCTTATTTATTTACTAAAAAGTCCTCTTTCAACTTGATAATAAAGGCAGCTAAATTTATAGGTCTATTTTCTTCCAATTTAACCACCAAACGTTTAGCTTTTAGGATTTAAAACTTTGGGCACTAACTTTTAGATTAACTTTATTTTCTTCCAATTTGACAACCAAACTTTGGCCGTCAAACTTTTAGCTTTTAGGATTTAAAACTTTGACTACCAAACTTTGAGTTTTTAGGATTTCAAACTTTGGCCACTAATTTTCTTACTAACTTATGTACTTTATTTTCTTCCAATTTGACCACTAAACTTTGATGGCCAAACTTTTAGCTTTTAGACCACCAAACTTTTAGCTTTTAACCGCAAATATTTTTTTGAAGCCCACGCGAGAATAACAGTCACTTAATATTATCTTTTATGTGCACGAAACCCTCCACGCAACAGGAGCTCCCACAGCGACGCGCAATCTTTAACATCCACCAAACCCTCAACGCAACAGGAGCTCTCGCCGCGAAGCACAGGGTAATAGAATCCTAGTTATTATTATATTAACAAAATGCAACTAATTCTCTAAAATTTATAATTAATATATGAAAACTACATGAAGAGTAACATAGATATTTAGCCGCATCACATTCATCTTCTTAGTTTTCACATGATACATTGATACTTGTGTGTTTATGTAAATGAAGTAACTTTATTTAATTTGTAAACCATTTTGCTTTCTATATTTCTCTTCACACCACAAAGTAACAAACGGTAGTCACATTCTCTTTGTCTACTATTTTTCTCTCCATGCTGCCACCGCCAACAATACCACTCTATCACCATAGCCACCACAAACGTTCACGAAGTTATTCTCCCTGTCTCAAAAATCACATTTGCGGAATCGTCTTTAACACGATTTGCTGATGAGAACAACATGCACAATAATCCAACAACAAACAAAGCTGGAGAATTACTAACTTTGAAAAACCCGGCGCGCAACCGTTTTTTCCATGTTGATCCACCATCATCTCTGGCTGCACAGGTGAAAGCCTTGTAAGAAAAAGACTGAATAGCGCAAAATAAGGGAGAGGCTACATCGTGTGAGGGACACAAAAGACACTAACCGTTGTTGGTCAGAGGTTTGACCGGAAAACGGAGTTCACCAGAGCCTGTTGAGTCCGATAAGCCAGTCAAAGAAACAATGGTGTGGTCCAATAAGTAATCGACACACATGCAGGGCAGTACCGTTCTCTTTAGCGGGACGGTGGTGAGGGGTTATTGGTGATTGGCGTTTTACAGGGAAAGGGGGCGAGAGGGAGGGAGGTGGTGTGAGAGAGGTTGATGATGATTAATTAATTTGTATAGGTAGGCATCTCTATCTACATGTGTGAGAAACTAATGAAGGGTCGAGAAGACGTGTGAGAAATTACAGAGGTATCCTTTATAGAAAGGAGGAATAACAAAAGTGGCAAAAGTACTATTCAAATAGCACAGCTATTAATAGTAGTTAATTGAGTTTCAGGGACCTATTAGTGGCAACATTTTTCAGGCACTTTTTTTTTAAAAAAAAAAAAAAAATTCTTATAGAGACTCACGATAATATGAGAATCGAAAAGAATACGTGTAAAAAGGACAATCTTTTTTAATTTTACTCATATTTTGTTATTATTTTCGCCAAGCTTATTATCTCACTTTTACTGACAGATGAAATCGATCTGTTGAATGTGAGTTTTGATGGTCAGTTAGCTCCTGATAGAATCTCTGCCAGGGCAGGTGTGAACGAGCTCAGAAAAATTGCCACCTTGAGAAGGTAAATATAAGTGGTAAACATTTTTCCCTCACTAGAGTATTAAGGATAAATATTGTATTTCTTTCTTGTGTGGTCGTTTATATTTATGTGATTTTATGGTCTTTGAATGCCAGATGGAATCTGGTAGAGATAGATGCAGAATTGTCAAAGTTGACTATGGAGACGCAACATGTCACGTCACTTATTAGTCCCTCGAATACATACATGGTACTTAGAACTTCTGTTTTTTTTTTCATTTTATTATTATTATTATTATTATTATTATTATTATTATTATTATTATTATTATTATAGCGGTTTGATTGGTCGAACTTATGTGTTATACATAGCTTTGGTCTCGAATCGTTACTTATGAATTGGTAAGTATAGGTCATATGTTTTATCTCCATCTGGTAAAAGAAAACTAGCTAACATGTAAGCTGCCCAAATGAGTTGAACAAGTTATGGTTAGTGCTTTACGATTCCTAAAACTCAACATTTCGGTTACTCAATCATGTGGCTGTCCGTAAGGTTAGACCACTCAAGGGCAGTTTTTTAACCCCATATTGGACTTAGAAAGACAACTTTGCAATGAGTGCAAGATCAAAGGCTTTTTTTACCTTAGTCACACTCACACATGGTATGGAAAAAAGAAGCCAAACTATTCATTCAAGCTCACAAAAAAGTAAAACAAGAAGTTTGATTTCTGTCTTGACCATAGTTGTCAGTATTGAATAGCTTAAAATAGCGACAAGCTACCTTTACGGTATCCGTATTCGTTTTTATGGTTCTCGATTTATGTAAAACACGTTGATATCCTTTTAGGATATCACGATTTTATTTTTTGGGTTAAGCAAGACAAATCATTACCGGTAAGTTTAGCTATGTGAACAGCTTTTAAACAAACTCATGGTGTATACTTCAATTATTGCAGGCTGCTTTTGTACATAGATTAGTGTTATCGTTTAAGGTTACATGTGACACATATAATGTCTAATCGTTACATTACAGTACTCAATCAATCAATCATACCCAGTATATCCCACGAATAGTAGAAACTATTGGTAGGGTCAGGGGAGGGTGAGATGTAGGCACACCTTACCTCTACCCATAAGGATAGAGAGGCTGCTTCCAGAGAGACCCCCGACTCAAAAAGAGAGAACAGAAGACAGGCAAGCATACAAGTAACGAGACAAGCACCACAGGGATATATCGCTATCGACTAACGGGCCAAGTGCAGTAATAAGCTAGTAAGATAGTGCATAAAAATATAATACATTGAACATCATACAAACATGTACACGAGACTACAACCACATGTAAGTTTCATAAATAGGCACATGAATCAAAAGAGGTTTAGAAAACCTATATTTAAGGCCTCCTCATAATACCCGGTTATGCTACCTAAGTGTCAAATCCTAAAAGTCAGTTACTTTAATCCTACTTCTCCACGAACTCCTTTCTTGGACCATGTCCTCAGAGAGGTGCAACTCTATGAGATCCTGTCTAATTCGCTCATCCCAGGTCAATTTAGGTCTGCCCCTATTCCTTCTCCCCTCTACAACGCATGCTTCCACTGCTCTCACTGGCGCTGTTGTTCGTCTCCTCTTCACATGTCCAAACTATCTCAATCTCCCTTTCTTTATCTTGTCTGATATCCTAGCCACTCTAAACCTCTCTCTAAATACCTCGTTTCTAATCCGATCTATCCTTGTGTGCCCGCCCATCCACCTAAGCATCCTCATCTCTGCGACCTCCATCTTGCGTGCGTGCGTCTTCTTGATTGCCCAGCACTCTGTCCCATACAACATAGCAGGTCTAATTGCGGTCCTGTAAAATTTCCCTTTCAATTTATTTCGGAACCGCTTATCGCACAATACTCCCGTGGCTGCTCGTCTTTTGCTAGTTTTTTCCATAGTTATCAAAAGCCATCGCCTTGACCGCCTAGGCGACCAATTTTCTAGAAGCTAGCAGATTCCGCTTTTCCCTCCTAGATAAAAAAAGCCACCGTCTGATTTTTAAAACCTAGTCCCTTGACTAATATGATTGATCAATACATACCAATTTATAGAGATATATATAAATCTTAATCAAATCTTTTTTTTTTTTTAAATATATTTGAATTTTAAAACATCTATAGATATTGAATTATTCTTCAATATATAAACACTTCAACTCATTGATTTACCATCAACTGATTTTGTCTACTACATAGTTATCAAAGGCGTGTTAATCCTTTTAGGATGTATGGCTAAATCAGTCAGTTTGTATCTAAAAGTATTATGATATTATGTGATTTCTAAATGAACAATAATCATACAATGGATCCCTTTATATAGGGATTGAACCCTAGCTCTATACATAGCAATTATAATCATACCATAATACTATACAATCATACATATGGAAAGTCTATCACTAGCATAAATCTCGGCTATATCAGTAGCATAATTCTCGGCTCTAATACTCCCCCGCAGTTTGAGCGGTCATTGGACAAACGGTCAAACTGGATCTGAATGACTGAAATAATTGGCGAGATAGGCCCTTAGTGAAGATATCTGCATATTGAAACGGAGCAGGGACGTGAAGAACCCGAACTTGACCAAGGCGAACCTTCTCACGGACAAAGTGGATGTCAATCTCGATGTGCTTTGTTCGTTGATGCTGCACTGGATTATCTGATAAATAGACAGCAGAAACATTGTCACAGTAAACGACCGAAGCCTGTAGTACAGGAACTCGTAGCTCAAGGAGTAAATTCCGGATCCAAGTAAGCTCAGCAACCGCATTTGCAACACCGCGGTACTCGGCCTCAGCACTAGAACGTGAGACAGTGGGCTGGCGTTTAGAAGACCAAGATATGAGATTGTTGCCAAGGAAAACGCAGTAACCACTAGTAGAGCGACGTGAGTCAGGACATCCACCCCAATCTGCATCCGAGTAAGCAATGAGAGACTGAGTGGGGGATTTCACTATACGTATGCCATAGTCAAGCGTCCCCTGTATATACCGAATGATCTGTTTCATAAAGGCAAAGTGGGGATCATGTGGTTCGTGCATGAATAAGCAAACCTGTTGTACGACGTAGGAAATATCTGGGCGGGTAAATGTGAGATATTGGAGTGCACCCGCAAGGCTACGATATAAAGTAGGATCACTAAATAGGGGGCCATCCGTAGCGCTTAACTTGGATGAAAGATCCACAGGGGTAGCACAAGGTTTGCATGAAGTCATAGATGCCCGCTGGATAATTTCCTTAGCGTATTGAGCTTGATCCAAGAATAGCCCTGAAGACGTGCGCGTGACTTTTATCCCCAAAAAGTGGTGCAAGTGGCCCAAATCGGTCATGGCAAACTCTCGAGAGAGTGTGTTAATGATTTGTTGCAGCAATATATCGGAAGAAGCGGTGAGCACAATGTCGTCCACATATAATAAAATGTATGCAACATCCTTGCCATGACTATAAATGAAAAGCGAATTATCACACGCACTACTAGTGAAACCGTGGGATAATATATAGTTCGCAAAGCGCATGTACCACGCACGTGGTGACTGTTTAAGCCCGTAAAGTGACTTCTTTAACCTGCAAACAAAACTTGGAAAACATTTGTCAATAAAGCCAGGTGGTTGATGCATATAGACTGTCTCGTTGAGATGACCATGAAGGAACACATTTTTGACGTCCAACTGATGAATGGGCCATCCTCGTGACACAGCTAGAGACAAGACAGTACATATTGTAGCTGGTTTAACAACCGGGCTAAACGTGTCCTCGCAGTCAATACCCACAGTTTGTGACTTCCCATTTACCACAAGTCGAGCTTTATATCTTTCTAAATGGCCATCAGATTTAAATTTGTGACGAAACAACCACATACATCTTATGATTATGATTGCTATGTATAGAGCTAGGGTTACGAAAATAAGAAGAAAAAGAAAAGGTGTATCAGAACCGAGGCTCTGATACCATAAAAGTATTATGATATTATGTGATTTCTGAATGAATAATAATCATACAATGGATCCCTTTATATAGGGATTGAACCCTAGCTCTATACATAGCAATCATAATCATACCATAATACTATACAATCATACATATGGAAAGTCTATCACTAGCATAAATCTCGGCTATATCAGTAGCATAATTCTCGGCTCTAATAGTATCAAATTTTTTTATAAAATGATTGTTATTTGTAATGATTTGGTGATTTTTTTATTTTTTCTATTTGCGTTTTTTTTCCTCAGGCACGCGCTTTTTTTGCGCTTCTCGCCTAGGCCACAGGCGGAGCCTAAGCGCCTTGAGTGCGCCTCACGCCTTTGATAAATATGGTTTTTTCATATTACTACTACTAATAACCATTGATATTACAGGACCTTAATATTGGAATTGCCTTGTGGTTGGCAGCTGGCGGTGATGGGTGGGTGAATGAAGAAATTGGCGGGGATAGTAGTAACCATTCACAATGCCAGAATGTTAAGTACAAATCTGAATCCAGGATTTTGTTGGTTGGTTCTGGTGCAGATGAGCAATGTGCTGGTTATGGCCGCCATAAAACCAAGTACAAACAAAGCAGGTTAGAAAAGAAAATTTTTGGCTGACACTTTTATTACATAAGGTCAACCTGATTACATTGGTTCATGGAAAGAACACATTCAACGATACTAAGTATGAGTTTGTAAGTTTAAATATAAAAAAGTTCTAGCTTCTATTTTATTAATAATATACATATATTATTTTTTTGTTTAAAAAATGACAGCACAGAAAATTTGCGTGTTACCAAAACCAGATAAATAAGTAAATGAGGAAAAAAAAATCTGGTATCGTATCAGTTGTCTTATCTTAAAAGTTTGTTCAACTGTTTCTGTTGTGAAGAAAAAAACGATTAAAGTAACATTTACTAATGTACGTTTATTATTATTATTATCAGTTGGGCAGGGCTAAATGAAGAAATGAAATTAGATATGCAGAGAATATGGAAGAGGAACCTAGGAAGAGATGATAGATGCATTGCTGATAATGGCAAAGAGGTACAATTGTTATTTTGACAATTTGAGGTAACAGAATGAGTGGGTTGTTGGGTTGGGTGATGGGTCAGATTGATTTGGCCCAGAACACTTTATTTCAATATCTTTTTCTAAACGCTGTGTCAAATATCAAGTTTGAACAAATATTTGGAAGTTTTTAAGCATTATTATTATTATTTTTTTTATTATACAAGAACAAATTTTATTCCAAGACTAAGAAAATTACATCAAGATAGCGGGCAGGCGGGCAACAAGCTGCGCCGCCACCCCTTTCTGAATAGCAAATCCTAATCTACTAAAAACGTAACCCTGCCCTCCCGGAGTCGAGACACTACTATGAATAACCCGCTGGACTCTGGTCAGGAAACGGGTAGCCTTCGGTGCCAAAAAAAAAAAAAAATTATCATGGGCGACTTACGACCCGCTTCCTTTTCAGCTAATTTTCCGATTTTACCATATGTTCGAGAGAATTTGAATCAGACCACCCACAAGTAGTCGAGGCAAAATCACCGTCTGTTTAAATAAAATTATTGGCTCTTGACTTTGATGACATTTAATTCTTTTTTGTAGGCTAGATTTCCTTTTCTAGATGAGGATGTAATAAGGCTACTGCTCGATATTCCACTATGGGAAATTGCAGACCTTCGCCAACCAAGTGGAGTTGGAGATAAAAAAATATTGCGTGAGGTACGTGTTTGCTTATTTCTAGGGGTGTAAACGAGCCGAGCCGAGCCCGAGCCTGACTGGGCTCGAGCTCGAGCTCGGCTCGGTTCGAGCCTACAATCTTGAGCTCGAGCTCGGCTCGCTAGCAAAATCAAAAGCTCGAGCTCGGCTCGGCTCGGCTCGAGGTGATTTGAGAACAATCTCAAACGAGCTCAAAGCTCGGCTCGAAATCGCAAAAGCTCGGCTCGCGAGTGTTATTAAATGGGCTTATGAAATAAGGACTTGGGCTTTGGAGATATGGGCTATAAATTATAAGAGATACATAAATAACTTATAATTATGTTTGGGCTCGTTTAGGCTCGCGAGCCCAATCGAGCTTTGTATCTAGGGCTCGAGCTCGGGCTCGATAACTAAACGAGCCATATTTCAGGCTCGGGCTCGGGCTCGTTAAGGCTTGGCTCATTCGGGCTTTTTGCCGAGCCGGTCTCGGGTAGCTCTCGAGCCGCTACGTGTCATTTACACCCCTACTTATTTCATCGTAATTTTTTTGGGGTGACCATGAGAGCTTACTGGGGAAAACTCATGGGGCCCCACCAATACCCACCTTACCCATAACGACCTTTAAGGGGTAAGGCAATAAATCTATTTCATCATATTCTATTGTAGGGAATTTTAATTTTGCATCATAATAGTGAAAATAATAATTCAAAAAAGTATGCTCGAAAGGATATATCGTACATCATAAATTAATCACAAACTATTTTCTCGGGTTTTCTGAAGGTTGCAAGAATGCTTCACTTGCAAGAAGCAGCTGCTCTACCTAAAAGAGCTATTCAGGTATGCATACTTCTTTCTCTTAGTTTCTCTATATACACGATTTGGCTCTGAATGGATAACTTTAGGGGGTGTTTGGTTCACCAATTTTCTTGAATGAATTGGAAGTTTGAAGGAATTGTGTATGGAATCGAAATTTGTTAAAGGAGTCAGAATTTGTGATGCATTTGGCTTGGCAAAATAACCATGTTTGGTTTGTTAATTTTATGGGTGGCAAAATGGGTAAGTTGGGTGAGTTTGGTTGTTGGGTCAGGATGAGTTTGGGTTAGGATGGGTATGGGTCAAGATGGGTAGATTAAAAAAATGGGTTAGGATGGGTTGGGTCAGGATGGGTTTGGGTATGGATGGGTTTGGGTATGGATGGTTTGGATTAAGATAGGTTCACATTAAAATAAATTAAAATTTTTAAAAAAAATTAAAATAACAATAAAAAATTTAAAAAGTAAATAAAATTAAAAAAATAAAATAAAAAAAACAAAAATAAACTTAAATATAAAATTTTAGGGGATCTGAAGTATTTCATTTTGAACCGAACCGGTTCGACCCTATCGGGCTGGATAACAACCCGAACCGCTACGACCCGGCCAGGCCGGGTAGCGACCAGAACTGTTTCGACCTGACCCGTCCCGTAACGACCCGGACCGTTCCGACCCGGCCGTTTCAACCTGACCAGTCTCGTTTCGACCCGGCCAGGTCCGGTAGCGACCCGGACCGTTTCGACCCGACAAGACCGATAGCGACCCAGACCGTTTCGACCCGACCGGGCCCGGTAACGACCCAGACCGTTTCAACCTGACCCGTCCCGTAGCGACCCGGATTGTTTCTATCGGGCCGGGCCCGGTAACGACCCGGACCGTTTCGACCCGCTCCGGCCCGGTAGCGACCCGGACCGTTTCAACCCGGTCGGGCCCGGTAAAGACCCGGACCGTTTCGACCCGACCGGGCCCGGTAACGACCCAGACCGTTTCAACCTGACCCGTCCCGTAGCGACCCGGATTGTTTCGACCGGGCCGGGCCCGGTAACGACCCGGACCGTTTCGACCCGCCCGGGCCCGGTAGCGACCCGGACCGTTTCAACCCGGTCGAGCCCGGTAAAGACCCGGACCGTTTCGACCCGACAAGACCGGTAGCGACCCAAACCGTTTTGACCCGACCGGGCCCGGTAACGACCCAGACCGTTTCGACCTGACCCGTCCCGTAGCGACCCGGATTGTTTCGACCGGGCCGGGCACGGCAACGACCCGGACCATTTCGACCCGGTCGGGCTCGGTAGCGACCCAGACCGTTTCGACCCGGCCGGGCCCGGTAGAGACCCGGACCGTTTCGACCCGACCAGGCCCGGTAACAACCCAGACCGTTTCGACCTGACCCGTCCCGTAGCGACCCGGATTGTTTCGATCGGGCCGGGCCCGGTAGCGACCTCGACTGTTTCGACCTGACGGGACCGGTAGCGACCCGGACCGTTTCGACCCGGCCGGGCCCGGTAACGACCCGGACCGTTTTGACCCGACCGGGCCCGGTAACGACCCTGACCGTTTCAACCTGACCCGTCCCGTAGCGACCCGGATTGTTTCGACCCGACCGGGCCCGGTAGCGACCGGGACCGTTTCCACCTGGCCGGGCCCTGTAACGACCCGGGCCGTTTTGACCCGACGGGACTGGTAGCGGCCCGGACCGTTTCAACCCGACCTGGCCCGGTAACGACCCGGACCGTTTCGACCCGACCGGGCCCGGTAACAACCCAGACCGTTTCAACCTGACCCGTCCCGTATCGACCCGGCCGGGCCCGGTAGTGACCCAGACCGTTTTGACCCAACTGGGCCCGGTAACGACCCAGACCGTTTCAACCTGACCCGTACTGTTACGACCCGACCGGGCCCGTTAGCGACCCGGACCGTTTTGACCTGACCGATCCCGTTTGCAACCTGGACCGTTTCGACCCGACCCGACCGGGCCTGTCAACGACCAGACCATTTCGAACCGAATGAGTCGGTCAACAACCCAGACCGTTTGGACTCGATTAAGCCTGCCAACGACTCGAACCGTTTCGATGAGGTTGGTCTCGTTAACGATTCGTGTTATTTCGACTTGGTCGTCCGTTAACGACCCGAACGGTTTCAAACCGACTGGGTTATCAACAAATGCAAAAGATATAATTTTTTGTTTTTAGTGACATTGATTTCTATGAGGCACCAACACTTTTGGTGTTGGGTGAGTTTTAATTCAGATTTGTATATGGTTATCTAAAAATACCCATCCTGACCCATTTATTTTTTTTGACATACCCATCCTGACCCACTTACTTATTTCCTACAATTAAAATTACCCATCCTAACCCCCTTGAAAATTATACTAAACCCATTTTAACCCATAAGGTCAAATTTTAAACCCAAAACAACCCAAACTCAACTAGATGGGTTGAAATTGCCAGGTCTAGTTAATTTGTTAAAGGAGTTGGAATGTTGATGTTGGTGGCAGGGGCAACTATGGAGGGGGCTGGTGAGGGAATTATTATAATATTAACGAAGCAAAAATGTTAAGTTGCGCCAACTAAATAATAAAATTTGAGTTAACATGTACGAGAATTAACCAATTTCCAGAAACCTGTCCCAGCGGACTGGTACATTGCTAGTTTATGTATAATTCATTCCTATTTCAATTCCATTTATTCTCACAACCAAACATGTTATCATTTGAATTTAGATTTCAATATCAGTTCAACAAATCTGGTGAACCAAATAGTCGAAACATGTTAGGAATGCTATTTGAATATTAGATCCATCGAGTTCTAACGAACCAAACACCTCCTTGTAATATGAATTAGAATGAGCTCATTGTGTATGACTTGACTCGCTCACACTTTTTTTAATATGTTTTTCACCGGTTTTGTTTACAGTTTGGCTCAAGAATTGCTAGGGAATCAAACCGCAAGAATTTTGGTAGTAACCGAGCTGCAAATCAAGCTTCTGCTGGAAGTGCACTCTTTCACCCACTCTGATTTTCAATGATGCCGGATACATGAAGAGGAATTGTTTCGACAGTAACTTATAGATGAGATTTTCATTTGATGTATGCAATTGAAACTTTTGGACTTAATTTGTAACTTATGTATAACCTCAAGGACTAAATATGTAATTTACTGGTTTATGGAACATGTTTATGAGTTATGTACTAATTTAAGAGGTTTTAAAACCGTGCAAATGCTTCAATTGTTTTGTCCGATTGTATATACTTTGCATTTGATGATCATCAGCTCAATTTCTATTTATAATCTATTATGATATAATAATCACTTTTAATCATTCTAAAACTAAAATTTGAAAACTTTGTTCCTATGAGTTTTATCTTTTTCAAAATAATAATCACTTTTAATCATTCTAAAACTAAAATTTGAAAACTTTGTTTCTATGAGTTTTATCTTTTTTTTTTTTTTTTTTTTTTTTGAAAAGTGAACTTCATTAAAACAACGCAAACGGCCCTCAAAACAAGGACCGAAGCAAGCAATGACTACATGTACAACGGATACAATGCCCAATCCTTCCAGACCAACGTTTTAAACTTGGATCTAGCCCTTAACCAAAGAAAAGATACCGACTTCACGTTTGCTACTAAATCTACCACTTTAACCTCTTTGCCCCTAAATATCTTCTCATTTCTGGCAATCCATATTACCCACATAGTGACCATCACGATCCCTTGAATGATCTTCATTGCTTCCTTGAATGATCCCTCTAAATCTACCACTTTTATCTTGTGTTTTTGTAAGTGGTTTTGTAGATCATTGTTGCACAAAAGTTTTCAGTTTATACATATAGCTTATCAATGTTCAATATATACATTCCCGGGAATAATATGAAGCCTATAAATCAATGCAAAACTTGATTTTTAAGTAAATTGTTTGGTTGAGAATGAATCTAGGGCATTTTCAAGGGTATGCATATGGATGATCGTAGATGGTTAATAGTAGTAATTTCATATTCTAGAAGGAACCCAACAAATCAATAACCATTGACCATTGACCAATCAAATCAACTAACTATTTAACCTAAATACTACCCTTTTGAACAATTAAGATAATTAATGGAAGTACAACACACTGATTTTGGCGGTGAACATGGTAGCGTTCGTTGATCTCTCCTCAAATTAGCTCAATCACTGCTTCCTCATTATTGGCTTCTAATGAATTCGAAATTACACAAGAAATGGTGGCGGAAAAGAAGAGAAGAAGCAGGTGGCAATCTAGTCACTAATATGAGAACTCGAGATGTTTTCGTTAACTGAGGGTATGTTTGGCAAGGAGCTTTTAGGAGCTTCAAGCTTCAAGCTTTTAAGAAAAAACTCTTAATCAATAAAAAGCCTTGTTTGGTTGAAGAGCTGGAAGCTTTTAGGTTAGGAGAAAAAACTCTATAGTGAAAAACTACTACTACTAGCTTTTAATTAGTAAATGACACAAATACCCATTCTATTTTAAAAACAAAATAAAAACCTTCATTACAATCTTTTAATTATGTCTATTTTGGTCATTTTATACATTTTATTAAAAGCTCCAGCTACTCTGCCAAACATCAAAATATATTTAAAAAGCTTCCAGCTACTAGCCTCCAGCTAGTTTTGCCAAACATACCCTGAATGGTCTATGAGTGGAGTTGTTATGAGATGAAAAATTGAATGCTAAAAGAAGATGATATTCTTGATGAAACGTGGCAAGGAGGAATACCAGAAAACAACCAGCTGTTTTGTGGACATGGGATACGTGGAGTGTAAGACCCAGTGCCACGCTGCTCAATTGAGTGGTCCAATGATCCGGTGCCACACAGCCCAAAAGACGATTCAACTTACACACAATTAAATAGAATTAAATAGAATGATAGTAACTTAGCAGCCAATTAATTATCAGCAACAGTGTAAAATTAAAGGACAATAAAAATAACCGACTATGCAATAACAATTCAACTCCCCAGCCCTACACATCATAATCGTCAAAAAAAAAATGGTTGACGTGAGAGAGAGAGAAGAACGGGAAGGGCATGAAGACGGAGAATGGGAAGAGCCTCGACGGAGGAAACGACACCCTAACAAACCGGATCAACAACACATTGGCGAGAACACAACCACTTTCTATGTTGCAAACCTTCCATGGGATTGCACACTTGGGATTCTTTGGCGAACTTTCAGAAACCATGGGAAGATGACCGATGTCTATTTACCTAGGCGAAGGAATAAGGCAGGCAAGTACTTCGCTTTTCTCCGTTTTGAGGACGTGCGGAGTATAGATTTATTGGGTAAGGCATTAGCAAATGTTAGTTTGGGTGACGAGAGACTGTATGTTAAGATGTGACACCCGGCATGTTTGGGTCAACATTTTATAAACACATAAGTCTACCTTAGCGAAAAACGTTTATTAAACATACTTGACGGGGTCAGTAGAGTCAGAACACAGTCCGTATTGTCCAGGGTCCAATGATTCGGGAGATCATTGGGTTAGTCACACACACACACACACACGATACGAGTCCCGTTGTTGGTGAATTACATAAACTAATTAAGTGTATGTGTAGACTAATTGCCATATGGTGGATTATATGCTTAGATGTGTTTAAATGACGTGTAGATAATCATCCGTGCTTAAATATGTTAAACATAGACTAAGGTTGCATGCTCGTATGTTAAGGTGCGTTAAACACGACAAATTGGAAAACTAGAAAAACGTAAGTCCTGGTTCGGCCCTTGTAAAAGGGGCGAACCTGGGATATGGAATTGAAAGAATTTCATTCGACCAAGTCAGGGTACATTCGACCCTGTGAAAGGGTCGAAGGAGGGTACATTCGCCCAGGTGAAAGGGGCGAATGTGGACATAGTATAAATACCACACTTTGTCATTTTTCACCATTTCACAAACCCTAAACGCCTCTAAACACTCTCTAGCAACTTTAAACATTGGGGAAGGAGTTTTTGCCTTTGCTTTCTATAATCTAACTTACAAACATCTTCTACACAAAGATCTAAGGTGTGTTCTTCATTCTAAATCATTTTTAAAGCATTTCAATTCGTTTTCATTAAACCCCAAGAGTCCAGATCTGATTCAAACATGATTTCATGGATAAAAACCTTCCTAATATCTTTCTAAACAAAACCTATTCATAAACAATGAGTTTACATACAAATTAACATGCGTTAATAGTGTTTTATGTGGTGTTATGTATTGTTTGCTGATTGATTGCTGTATAGATGTTATAACAATGATCTAGGACTATTATTGATGATGATTTATGATTGAGATAGGTTACAATTGATTATTGATGATGTTTTGTTCATTTTGGGGATTTTGGGCTAGATCTAGGGCTTGTTCATGATGATAGTGATAAGGATATGATTGGGGGTTTATTGTTCATGATAATCTGAGTATATTAAGTTGATTATTGATTGATTTCAGAAAGTTTCCTAATTGGGTAAAGATTGCATGCGTTTGATGTGACATCTCCATAATTTGCTATTTCGAGTAACTTGTAAAACAGACGGATTTCGGGATAAAATTGGTAGGGTTTTGTAGGAATATGTTAATGATAGTTGACTGTTGTGATTGGTGATGTTTCGTGATGTTTTCGGACTGTTTAGATGCGTTTTGGTGCGTTTTATAAAATGCTGATGAAAACGGGCGAACGTGGAATAAAATTGGTTCGAATGGGCGAACGTGGAACAAAACATGGGAAAAACGGGCGAACGTTGCTCAAACGGGCGAACGTGGAACAAAACGTGGGAAAAACGGGCGAACGTGGCTCAAACGGGCGAACGTGGAACAAAACGTGGGAAAAACGGGCGAACGTGGCTCAAACGGGCGAACGTGGAAATGGGAAAAACCACATTCGACCATCTGATGTCCGGAATGAGATTTTTGATGCAAACTAAGTGTTTTATGCTTGAAACTTATGTGTTAAACTTATGTGCATGACTAATTGATGTAATGGGTCACCAACGGGATGTCGGGTCGGCCTGGGATGTCCGGTTAACGTTTAAACACACTTTTTAACACACGTAGTCAAGATCTGGACAATCGGAGATGTAACAACCCTGGCTGATGTGGCCGGGTCGTCGGGTCGGGTTATCGGAGCTACACAGCGGAATCCAGGGTAATAACAGTCTTTAGTCTTTCAGGATCCACGTCATCATATCTGTTGGGTTACCTGAACACATGTCAAAAATAGTTTCTGTCAACATAAAGTTGGTGAGGTCGTGTATTTTATAAAGTGAATGGCCAGTTCGTTTATTTATAATTCTTTTATTTAAAATATTCTTTTATAAACATGCTTTACAATTCTATTTCTGGAGGGGAAAATATATTCTATTAATTCGATTATATGTCTATTATTCCGATTATATTCTATAAGTTGCCATTCCTATCTATGGTATCACTCTGCTTGTGATAACTATAATGATTTCTACCCTCTACTCGGGTAAAACTGGTTCTTGTCCTCTAGTTGGACAAGAAAGGAAATGGCGATACCGTCCAGTACTGTCCTTGTTGTTTCTATTACCCCCTTTATATAACTTTTATTAATATTCATTCTTTTAGGTAAAGCATTATTATGTTTTCTTATAAATGACATGTATTCCCCCGAAAACACTTAATAAAACAGTAAAAGTGGGGAGTTCACGATACTCACCGGTTTGCGTTATATCTTCAGCTAATCTTCTTATTACAATTATATGTCCTATATATATGGATACGTTTTACGCGTGAGACTTGTTAGATTGTAATACTTAGGATATATATCATATATACAATTTATATATATAGAATTCGGTATATATTAGATAGTCCTAAACTCGGGGTTTGGGCATTCTAGGCAAAAAGAAATAAAGTTGGCCTTTACAGCTTGGCACGCGAACCTAAAGAACTCTAGACATGATCTTACCCGAGTCTAGTATATCGTTTTATATATCGAATCTTATATATATAAACATATATATTTTATATATGTTTATTATTCTCTTATTATTATTATCAAGTCCGTACGTTATTCGTATTATATATATATATTCGTATAATTCTAATAATATTCCTCGTCTAGTTATCGGACCGGGTTCTATTCTGGGTGTTGACCGAGTCACTGAGTCGACTCGGTGACGACTCGTATTCTTCCAATTCACTGATCGGTACCTCGTAATCAATATAATCACCGTGTTAATAATAGATTATAAGATCGTGACCAATCAACCACTAGGAAGTAGTGACCGAATCTTACCGAATTATTATCGGAACATAATCGGGAGTTGACCGGGATTTATATAAAACCGGGTATCAGTCCCGTTCTCCGTATTTGGTACCTATAACAACAATCACAAGATAGATTAATAATCAAGAGATTATAACCAATATCCCAATGATAATTGTATCCTTTATATCAAACAATATACAACTTATATGTGGATTGAACTTATAACCGAACTAAAGACGGATTATTATTGGAGATAACAAACTATCAATCGGACCTTTGCCGGACTGATTATAACCAACTGATAGGCTATCAATCGGCTGAACAGAGAGTTATCGAGGTTCAGTATCACCCATATCTAGGCTTATAAGACACCCGAAGAACTTATAAATGGGTTATAAAGATTCACGGCAGTCACCACAACTTGGTGACTGTCCGGCTAATACAGAGGGTTCCGGGTGTGATTCGAGGGCGGTTTCAGCGGTGACAGTCACCATATTGGTGACTGTCTGGTTCGTTATCCAGGACAGAGGGACGAAGAGAGAGGCCATCGGATTATATGGGTTGCAACCGGGTGATTATTGGGTCGACTAAACATAAAAGGTCAACTGTTTGGGGTTCAGAAACGGAAGGACACAGTGTCGGGTTCGGATCAGAAGTGACCGGGACAAGGGAGAAGGCTAGGGTACTTACCGGAGAAGAATATGGTAGCGGAGATAGTGACCGGAGGAGGAGCGGTGGCGTTGCCGGAGACAGAGGCGGCGGAAGCCGGCCATGGTCTCCGGTTGTTGCTGCTGTTGTTTGTCTGTCTTCACACACACATATGTGTGTGTATATATTCACTGTATAGAGAGAGAGAGGGCAGCGAGAGGTAAGAGAGGGAGGGGTGGTTTATATAGATAATTAAAATAGAGGGTGTTTGGCAACGGGGATAATATCTGGAACTTGCGATGTTTGGTAATAGTTATAACAACCGAACAAAAGACGTTGGACAACGAGTTATTAGCAGATAAGGAGCGTTTAACCGAGATAATAAAATCTTAATAATTATTATCTATATATTCGGTTGAAACGGTTTGTCGCGAGATTCGAACTTGAATATTTAATTTAGTAATCGGGTGGTCAGGTCCGACCCGACCCGTTTAAGAGACCCGTAACAACTCGAGGTGTTACAGGAGAGTAGTTAGCCTTCGGGTTAATAGTCATCACACTTATGTAAACTCATTGATAGGTTGTCATTAGTTGGGATTATCATACACGTGTTGGAATTCTAGTTATCAGAAGACGCACTCTAAGGTGAGTTTCACGACCCCTCTTTTCTACACTTTTCTCTCGGGGGAGAAGCATGCCACACGTTTTAACAAATACAACGTTTATGTTTTGAAACGCAACGCTTTTGAAACACAACACTATTGAAACGTAACGCTTTTGAAACATACCACTTTTGGAAACGCAACACTTTTGGAAACATGACACATTTTGGAATGTAACTCTTTTAAGAAACGTGACACGTTTGGCGCTTGGCATATTTCACATTGGCACTTGACACTTTTAAACATTGATGTTTGGCATTTGACACTTGGCGCTTGGCACTTAATTACTATACGACGAAACGCAACGCTAAGTCCCTATTGAAACCATGAATGTGCGGGGCACAACGGGGGAATTGTGGATAGATCTATCGGGCGTGACGAACCCCACCCGACGGCTGGGAGCCGGACGGGTGCATATTGTCTCTACTTTGACACTTGGCACATGGGCAGCAACTTGAGCAACGTTTGTCAGTAATGGTTTCGGCAACACAGTCGTAGTAGTAAGGAAACGTTTGTTATTTACTTAAGGTTTTGCACATTTGGTACTTTGATGAAACTCTTTACGCATGAAAACGTTTTGTGAACTTAAAACCTGTGAACTCACCAGCATTATATGTTGACGTCTTTTTGGCATGTTTTCTCAGGTCGCTAAAGTAGCAGCATTGAGTATAGGCGCACGGAGTCTCACGACGTCTAGGGATCATATGCATGTTTTGTTAAACATTTCAGACTTTGAGTTTTACTTTTAAGTTGTAATAATACATTTTGCTTCCGCTGTGTTAGAACGGTTTTGAAACTCAATGGTAGTTTACGTTGTTTTCTTATCATATAGATGTCGTTTATTGTGACCGTTGACTTGGATCCTGGTGTGTCACGCGCCTCGCGGTAAAACCCCGCACGTGGAAATTTGAGGGTGTGACAATGTTAATGAAGCTAAGTTCAAAAAAGAAGAAAATAACATGAAAACAAAGATCCATTCAAGCAAGACCTCTGGAAACAACAATAAGGGGAAGGAAAAGATTCCAACAGGGGTGCATGGAGTCACAACGGAAGGAAGAACTTGGGGGGATGGAAGTCAATTTCCATCAATTGAAACTAACTATGGGAGAAGACCGATTCGCATACCGGACAAAGTCTTCTCAACTCAGACGATGCTCGGAAGATGCTCTCTCATAGGCAAGGTAAAGGACCTCACTCGGCTTTGCCGACTGGAGGACTTTCTCAAAGCTTCCAAGGTGGTTGACGTGACGATGAAATATGTTGCTGGCATGACTATCATACTCTCTTTTCTATCGTCCGGAATGGCTAAATCGTTCCTAAACGAAAGAAAGGAAGAGTGGGGGCTATGGTTTCACAATTTGGAAGTATGGAATGGTCAGAATCTACCTTTTGAATGTGTCGCATGGCTGAAGATAACAGGTATTCCGCTGCATTTATGGGATAAAAAGGTGTTTGACATTATTGCCGCTGCGTATGGGGAGGTGGTGCACGGGTTGGTTGCTAGCACTAAAGATGGCAACTTCTCGACTGAGCAAGTGGCCGTACTTATCAAGAATGGTAAACTTATTTCTGATGAGGTGGAAATTCAGTGGAAACGTAATTGGTTCAAGGTTTGGGTGAACGAAATGGATGAAATTTGGTGTCCGGATTTTGTGAAAGCTAATCTAAAAAACAGCCAAGGAGTTATCTATGATGCGGAGATTGGCAAAACTTATGATACCGTAGAATCTGATTCACCGGAATCCTCTAGTAGAAATAGCAAACACGATAATGACATGGAGGAAGGTGAAATTCCAGCGGACGGTGAAAACAACAGAGAGACCAACTCGGATGTGGAATCGCTGGTGATCAATCTCGAAAATGAATTGACGGGGAATAATTTGGATGTGGAGATGTCGGGTCCAAATGTGGAAAATGGGCTGACGGAGAACAACCCGGCGACTGATGATCCGGTTAGGAATTCCGATAGTCAGGTTGAAGACCAACAGACGTTGGAATTGAACGTGCATGGGGACTCCCCTGCATTAAATTAACCGCTGATTCCCGAGACAATTACTAATGCTACTTTGGCGGCCGACCAGACGTGTTATGGGGAAAATTTGAATGGTGGGCCCATGGATACGACAAATAACTCCCCCTCAGTAGTGGGCTCCTCTCGTAAACGGGCCAGGTTCGATTTTGGGCCAAATGATGATTTGATAGATTTGAATACCCCCTTCTCGGCCCACTCCTTACTACCCCAGGCGACCCACTAATAGTTCCCTTTTTCACAAAAGAAGACTCAGTCGTCCAGATCGGTGCCCTGTGCTTCGTTACCATAAATTGATCTTTTCGCTGACATACCTATTCCTCCAAATCTAAACCCTATCAACCATCCCAACCATGTCCCTCAAGATCAAACCCCTTTACAGGATGATGCGAATCCGGTTGTTATTGTGGAAGCTTCGGAAACAACGAACTTGGGTGCCGCAGTGGGTATTCATTTGGCCGGCTTTGAAGATGAGTTGGCTCGTTCAGTCATGGAGGTAGGTGAGTTTTCTGTGGTCCAATGATTTATTTATCTTACAATGCTAGGGGGTTAGGAGAGGATAACAAAATTCTTTCGGTGGGGGAAACCATTAGAGAACACAAAGCAAGTTTTGTGGGCATACAAGAAACGAAAACACAGGATGGCTCGAGAATTCAGGTTCAAAAAATGTGGGGAAGGAGGTCTGTGGAGTTTGATTGGGTAAATTCAGAAGGCAGATCGGGTGGGTTATTGTCTTGTTGGGACCCTGGAATTTTTCTAAAACTAAATACCATCCGACATCGGAATTTTCTGATTGTAACTGGGGTTCTTAGGCAGTCAGGAATAAAGTTGAATATTGGGAACATATATGCACCTCAGGGACTTAGACAGAAAAAGGAATTATGGGGTGAATTATCTCAGATCTTAACAGGAACAGATGGTTTGTGGGTGCTTTTGGGTGATTTTAACGCAGTTCGGGCACCGGAGGAACGTTTTAACTGCGAATTTAATTCGACCTGCGCAAACGATTTTAACACTTTTATCGAACTCAATGGTTTAAACGAGTACCCCATGGGGGGAAGGAAATTTACAAGAGTTTCCGACGCAGGTAGCAAACTTAGTAAGATCGGCCGCTTCTTGGCATGTCATTTTTTCTGTAACTGCAATGCCAAGATTTGCATCAGATCACAGCCCGATTGTACTCTTTACTTCCAGAATAAATTTTGGAGCGACACCTTTCTGTTTTTTTAATTCCTCTCTGGGGAGACCCGGGCTAGACACAGTGGTCGTCTCGACTTATAACGAACCTGTCCACAACGGGCCTGCCGATTCTATGCTGGCTCATAAACTCAAACGAATTAAAGACAAGCTCAAGGTGTGGTTCTCAACTGAACGGGATAATCGGGGTATGGCGAAAAAGAATATTGAGAGAGATATTGCTTCTCTCGATAACCGTATGGAGACAACCACTTTGTCTGAGACAGAAATTGCGGAATGGGTGGAATGAAAAAGGAAATTGGAAGACATCAACTCCGAAATTGTTCAAGACTTAAAGCAGCGGTCTAGAATAAAGTGGTTAATTGAGGGTGATGAAAACTCGTCATTCTTTCATGGAATGATAAACAATAATATCGGCTCCAATAGACTGAATGATATTCAAATAAATAACGAGTGGGTGATCGATCCCACCCGTATTAAAGAGGAGGCATGGAAATTCTTCGCGTTCAAATTCCGGGAACCTATGCAAACACGACCCTCCTTCTCATGCCCATCGCTGAAACAAATTTCGGCTACGGATGCAAACAACTTGGTGTCCCCGTTTTCGGTGCATGAAGTAATGGTACCAATCTGTAACACCCCAACCGATGGCGGAATCATCGAGGTGTCACGTAGTGACGATTGTTCAAAAGCACATGGTACTAAAATGTAAATATATTATTGAATAATTTAAATTGTCTTACATGGATGAAATGGGAAAAATACATAAGTCTGAACAAAACATGAAATTTGAAATAAATTATTAAAAGCAAGCACTAAAATCCAATGCTATGGAACTAAGATCAAACTGCACCTGAAACATATACAAAATAAGTTTAGTCTGACTAAGAAGTTCTAACTAATGGTAGTTGGCTATGGTTTAGGAGACTGGGTGCAGCAATATTAGTATTAGGTATATGAGGATATACTGTGACTTCGATCAAGTAAGTTTGTAAACATGAAGGTATAAAATAGGTTGAAATAATAAGTTTGGAAAAACCATGTTCATTTTTAACTGTATGATAATGCAACATTCCTAAAATCAGGATGTGATCAAAGTTAAACACAGAGTTTAAAACTTAAGTCGTGGGTAAAAATGTTTTAACGCAAAACGAGTAATACCTTATAGTGTAAGAATCATGAGCATAAGTGAAATAGTGTAAGCTTTAATGCGATAATATATCGAATAAAAGTTTTAGTAATGATGATAAGGGATTCAAAAGCGAATGATCAATGAATAATGGCATATGAAACATTAAGTGATTAAATGGAATCTTCAAATGATAAACAAACATAAATATCAATATCATAAAACATTGAGATTGTTTCCATAGGAAACTTTGACTAACTAAAGTAATTGAAATGTTATTAGTGACTTGTGGGGGCGTACTTTAGCCTATAAGTGAATGCTCATCCCGAGAGTTCCCAGGTCGGCATACGGGTCCCTCGTCTGATTGGGATTTATGCGAAATGCCAGGCATAGACAGAAAACTCAGGATACAGGCGCTCACCCTTCTAGATTGCACGTGCCCCATCACTAGTAAATTTCAAAACTTTAGCGAGATTAAAAACGAGATGCAGAAATAGATCCTTAAGATGTGGATTTTACTCCTAACTCAAAGATGTATTTCAAAATTGAAAACGATTGTGGAGTGAAACCAATCACTAAGTTAAGGATATCACTCACAGCTTAGTGGTTAAGTTTCTTTTTTAAGGAAATACTCTTTGAGGTGTGGATGTCACTCCTATCTCAAAGATAGATTCCTAAGATAAATAACATATAGAGGAGTGAAACTAATCACCAAGGTATGGATACCACTCCTAACTTGATAATATCGTTTCGTTTGTGAAATACGAGTGTCTTCTTCACCAAGCAAAATATCGAAAGAATAACGAGAAATAATCATACCGAAAATATCTTGAAAAAAAATATAAGAAATAAGAGAAATATAAACGAGAGGACTCGTGAAAGTAAGCTTGGTTATAGACTAGGCTAAAAGGCATTCTAATAACCTAATTCCCTATAACCATGGCTCTGATACCAATCTGTAACACCCCAACCGATGGCGGAATCATCGAGGTGTCACGTAGTGACGATTGTTCAAAAGCACATGGTACTAAAATGTAAATATATTATTGAATAATTTAAATTGTCTTACATGGATGAAATGGGAAAAATACATAAGTTTGAACAAAACATGAAATTTGAAATAAATTATTAAAAGCAAGCACTAAAATCCAATGCTATGGAACTAAGATCAAACTGCACCTGAAACATATACAAAATAAGTTTTGTCAATATATGAAATGTTGGTGAGCATTCCTAGTTTTAATACATATAGTAAGTTGGAAAAATGTTATACAATTCAAGTGCAAGCTACAGTGCATTTATGTAAACTATGTATCATACAAATGGGCGAAATCAATCCTGTGACTGTATAAATGTACTAGAATGAACGGCGGTGTACATATCCAATAAATTAATGGATAATAACTTAACAATGACCATGGATTCTCCGATGAAAAAGGGGGAGAATCACCTAGGTGGGTTGTCAATCCCATAGCGCTATCCAATGTTAAGGTCGGCTTGTACATGGTTAATGATTTCACCAAGTACAAATGTATTCTACATGTAATGTCTAAGCATAAAGCACATATGTAAGCAAATGCACAATGTACTAGACTTGTATTGTAAAAATGTGAACTTGCATGTGTATTTTGTATAAGTGTACATGTAACACCCCAAAAGTGAATAAAGACAAAAAGGGGTTAGGAAATACTCACTTTCGCCAAATGACTAGATGACTAAGCGAGCGTGAAAATGCGAGCAATCCAAAGATTCAACAATGAAACTAGTCCAATTTTGAAGAAAAGAAACCGAATAGGAAAAATATCAAGCTTCCAATTCGCCAATTACAAGAGCTTATAATCAAAGCTTCAAATGTAGAAGTAATATACTCTAGAAGAAAAGGTATGAGGGAGAGTTTAATCGAATTGAAACAATCGATTTAGAGGTGCAAAGTGTAATGGGTCATAGGTGGGTTTTTATACTAGTTTTGGATTCAATTAGGCTTTAAAATTGGTCAACACAATAAAGTAAGGTTTTAAGATGAATTGACTATTTGACTAGGATTTTGACTAAGACTAGGACTTTTGACTAGGACTTTGATTAGAACTTTGACTGTTTGACTGTCTTAGCGGACCGCGAGGGCTAAAAAAATAATTTTTCTAATTTAATCAATTTTAAGTTATAGACTTGTTTCCTTCTGTTTCTAAGTTGTTTTGGGACCGAAAATTAAGGGCTTTGAGTATCAAGGTTTGAAACATACGTGCTCGGGTGTAGATGTGAGTATAAAACGTGCATACTTTTACTTATAAAAATTATAAGTTTTATTAAATTGTGAATTTTGGTCCAATTAAAATATGAGGGTTAAAAATGAAAATTTTGAAATAGTTGAAGAACCAATTATGCACATTTATGAAAAGTGAAGGGTGCAGGTTGTTACAGTCTCCCCTACTTTAGAAAATTTCGTCCCGAAATTACTTTCAAGTGAAGGTTTCCATGAAACAAAAGACATTTGTAAAAAGGCAAGTAGATTTTAAGAAATGCATCAGCCATGATTTGACAAAGTTTGAAGTAACTGTTTAATACCCAAAATAAGAGTTTGGAAATCCTTAAAGTTTGACCCAGGGTTAGAGAATTAAGAGTTTATAATGAGCAAGGTTTGGGAAAAAGTATGTAACTGCTGCATGGACAATATGGAAGGCACGAAACGTTGCGATCTTTCAAGGAAACAGGGTGAATCTGGATGGTCTATTTGGCGAAATACAAGCACTTTCGTTCAGCTGGGTAAATCATAAGATCAAGTCAGCCGGATGGACATGGGAGAAATGGAAAACTTTCGATGTGCCGATCACTTGATAAATAGGCCCCGGATGTTTTTATTTCGTGTTTTAGATGTTTTTGGTGTTCTTATAGGTTATGACTGGTGACTCATTAGTCTTGTAACCTTTACTTGATGTACATATTTTGGGTGGAATGAAGCTAAATTTGCCGATAAAAAAAAAATACTATAATTAGCGAGCAAACCCTCGTTAATTTTTTTTTTTTGAACGGCCCTCGTTAATAACCCTCAGGCGTACTCTCTCTCTTTCTCTCTCTCACACACACACACAGTCTCTCTTTGTCTGAGGCGAATGGAGAGCAGTAGCAGCAGCAGCAACGACGTCATCGTAAGATGGCGTGCAGAGGAAGCCATAGGTGGAAATGCAGAAGCTCTTAAAGCTCTACGAGAACTCATCACATATCCTCTTCTCTTCTCTCGTCAAGCCAAAAAGCTTGGCCTCAAGGTATTTTATTATTATTATTATTATTTATATTTTAAACTTAAAACACACACACACACACACACAATAATTAACTCTATTCCCTTTTAATAACCTCTCATCTTATTTATCTGTATAGTGGCCTCGCGGATTGCTCCTTTACGGCCCTCCTGGCACCGGAAAGGTATTATTATTATTATTATTATTATTATTATTATTTTACATTTTTACGGTTATTTGCCAAAACTAATTAATAAATAAGGAATTGAAATTTACTTATGTCATTTGTTCATTTGAAAATTAATATGTTAATTTCATTGATGATGTTGTTTCTTGTTGATATTAGACTAGCTTGGTTCGCGCGGTTGTTCGTGAATGTGATGCACATTTGATTGTTCTGAGGTATTACTTCCTTTTGGACTTTATATAGCTACTTGCTGTTAATCAGAGTTATTGATTTACTTGGTTCGGTTGCGGTGTGCAATCTACGTCCGGTCCATGGGGGCAACTAGGGTTTTGTTTTATTGAGTGATAATATTTACAAGTACAGGGGATTATATTTTGTAGATTTGAATTAGGTTAATTAATCCTTCGCTAAACAAGAAACTAATAACTTGGCCTATCTGATTAGGGCTGGCCGGACCTTAAACTGCTCCTCCTAATTCCCAACTGTTCATAAGCCGGCCGAATCCTAAAAATCTCAACAAGAAAGACAGTTCGTAAAAGTGAAAAAGTGAAACCAGATTGTTGTTTATACTCATATATGTGATAAAAAAATTACGTAGTTATTATTTGGCGGTGTAGTTGAGAATTTGCTTTACTGACAAGTGCATAGATTTATTGGATGCATGTAGGTGTTCTCTTATTAGTTTTTTAGAACCATACTGCCATAGATTTTATTTTAAATTGTATAATGTAATAAAGTGCCTTCGGAAGGAACTCAGATTGAGCAGTTGTGTTTTGAGTTCATTTGATGTTTTTGGTGTTTAAAACTAATCTAATTTGTGTATTGTGTTATCATGCAGTCCACACTCTGTTCACAGAGCCCAAGCAGGTGAAAGTGAGAAAGTTTTGCGGGATGCTTTTGCTGAAGCATCTTCACACGTCAAGTCAGGGAAACCTTCTGTTATATTTATAGATGAAATTGACGCTATCTGTCCCCGTCGTGATTCTAGGTACATAGTAATTTTGTGCCCATTTTATCCCATTCATGATACTCATTTTTTGTGAAAAAAATCAAACCTCTTTGAACAGCGATAGGGCTCAGTGCATGTATATTTTTAGAAATAGTTTTACCTGTCACGTAACTGCATTTTCTGCAAATGTTTCAAATCACAGAAAACAACAAGATATTCGTGTAGCATCTCAGCTTATCATGCTTATGGACTCAAGTGCTACATCAACAACAGGGACAAAAGTTGTGGTGGTGGCATCAACCAACAGGTGAAGGCTTGATCAACTCACTTTATTTCTTTTGGTGGTTCCATACTTCCATTTATGTGAAAATGGGTTGAAATCTTGGGGGTTTTTTTTTGTTTTTTTGTTTTGTTAACATGCACAGCTGTAACACGTTATAAGAATGAACTCTTATATGAAACAAGATTTTCTAAATAAGTGAGGCGATAGATTAACTGTGTTTAAAAGAGTTCAAACTGTGGCTCATTTGAGTTTTTTGGGTATGTAAGAACCACATAAGTTGATTGTTATGGAAGTTTGACTTTAAAAATGGATATTTTAAGCTGCAGAAAATTATATTTTAGTTTGAAGTCTTTATCACAAATTATATCAGTACTAGTTGATCAATTGTGATGTTTTTATTTATGGTTGTCCAAGTTATGGATATAGTGTGATGAGTGTTAGAGATGCCATTTTTTAACCATTTACTTACAAATGGCTCTATTCAGGTTATGCTTTATTTCTTAACATTTAGATGGGCAAAAAATTTTTAGCCTGCAAAGGAAACGGGTCAAACAGATTTAACTGATCGAAAGTTTCACCAAGTGAATTTCTAGTGCATAAAATATTCTTATAACGTTTTTATTCAAAAGTTAAAATTCTTATTGAAATAAAGATTTTGGCAAACATACCAACACTCTAATTGTCTATAAGAAAGATAAAAGTTTTGGACAACCTGATCTGTTTCAGGTTGTTCAACAAATAGCCCATCTAGACCCATTACCCAGCCCACCCGACCTGTTTTGACCTGTACAACAAATGATCCCTTGTGACCTGAATCCGTTATTTAATATTCCGGCCCACCCAATTTGCCACCTCTAACAAATGTTGTCTTTGCCAGAGTAGATGCACTTGATCCTGGACTAAGAAGGTCAGGTCGATTTGATGCTGAAATCGAAGTCACAACTCCAAATGAGGAAGAACGCCTTCAAATTCTTAAGGTAATATGTGTGTATGTTGTGTGTATTATTTTGATTATTTTATTGGCATATAAATAATACTTGCCTAAATGCTTTCAGCTATATACAAAGAAGGTTCCACTGGATCCTAGTGTTAACTTGGAAGTGATAGCAGCATTGTGCAATGGTTATGTTGGGGCTGATTTAGAAGCTTTATGTCGGGAGGCTGCGATGTGTGCAGTGAAAAGATGTTCAAATGAAGAAGCTAACGTTTGTAGCTTATTAATGGATGATTGGAATATTGCTAGGTCTATTGTGGGCCCAAGCATCACAAGAGGTGTTACTGTTGAAATTCCCAAGGTTTCTTGGGATGACATTGGGGGACTACACAATTTAAAGGTCTGTAAAATGAATATCTTCTCAACATGGAGATTTTTCTGTTTACAAATGGTTAAATTTGTCATAATGGGTGGGTTGGATAATGGGTCAAGATGGTAACTTTTTGTGCGGGTTTAACAGGTCAGCTTCACCCCTGAAACATCTTGCGTCAAGATATTCTAGTTTTTGAAGAAATAAGTTAATGTGTCAATTATGATTACATAAATATATTTCTGTCTATGATAATCTACGTCTTTAATAAAATGATTTAGGTGGTTTTATGCATTAAAAATACTCAATGGACGGTTTTTGTTCTATAAAATAAACCCAAACAGACCCATTCCGCATCCACTGATGATGAACTGTTACATGAAGCAGAAAAAACTGAAGCAATCAGTTGAGTGGCCTTTAAAACATTCTGAAGCATTTGAAAAGCTGGGTGTGTCGCCTATACGTGGTATTCTTCTTCATGGACCTCCAGGATGCTCAAAAACTACTCTTGCTAAAGCAGCTGCTCATGCTGCTCAAGCCTCTTTCTTTTCTTTAAGGTTTGACCTTACATTACTGCTTAAAACTATGTTTTTTTTGCATACATGTGTCTTTGTCAATTACCATGGCATGCTTCTTGTTATGTCTTGGTGCATTTGGATTGAAATGTTAATTATTCTCATAGCAAGTGTCCACACAAAGTAGAGGTTCAAAATGAGCAGGCTAGACAAGTTTAGTAATGGATCAACGATAACAAGAATCATGCTTAGTAAATCTCACAAAATAGCAAAGCTATTGGTAGAGCCTGGCCATCAGGTGAGGGTGGGATGTAGGCAAACCTTACTTCTATTCATAGGGATAAAGATGTTGCTTTCAAAAGAGACCTCGGCTCCAAAACAAACTAATAATACACACACACACACACATACATACAACTACCAAATAGCAAAAGAAGTGGTCGAGTAACATAGTAAAATAGAAAGAGATATAACATCATGACACAACATATAGAAATGATCACATGAATGCCTGAAGACAATCACATGCAAAGTCCATCTAAAATGTAAACAAGGCTAGGTACATATGTACCCTCCCCTAAAGTTTTGTAATGGGTCAAAATGGGTAATTGGGTACATGTTTACATTACGAAACAGGCCACATGTTGCTGACAGAAAGACTTTTTTTTTTTCCAGAATTGTTTTTTAACAATATTGTTTAGGTAAAGATAGCCATGGTGGTTAAATACAGTAACTTTACATGAAAAATGATAGAAGTTAAACTCTTAAACATATAGGGCTATTTCTATTGAAATGAACAATTAATATGTTATATATACGGTCAGTAAAATTGTATTATCACGGTTATAATATAGCTTCTCTAATAAAACAGTTCACGAGGCTGCATACTTGTATAGCATTAAAACTACACTTTGGGCAACTTTCAACCCTATATCTTGTTACTTGTTACCTTATTTCATATTATATCCATCGAGTGTTTGACGCGTCATAGATAGAAAAAATATCACAAGCAAATGGGTTTAAATTTCCGGACGCCCCAGTGCCATGAAAGGTGGTGTGACATTTCTTTTTTAATTTCTACTTTTCACTTAATTAGTGTCATGGGATTAAATGATATTGAGTTCTAGTAAACAAAAATTCTTGTGTCCAATTTTATATCGTCATCCAACGCGATGATAACTAAAGAGCTTGCAGTCGTAAAGTTTAGATAGAATCGGTACATTAATGCGATCTTGTTGATGGCCTGTTTAGAACTTAATTACTTGAGATATAACAAGATAAAAGTTAATTCCTGGTTAATCTGCATTTAATTATGTACTTATTGCTTTTTTTTTTTGGTTCACAAAAATATGTAGTTAATTTTTAACGAGTTATGTATAAGATTCATTACTTATACCGTTTATGAGTTATTTTCAGCGGTGCAGAATTATTTTCAATGTATGTTGGAGAAGGTGAAGCATTATTACGTAATACATTTCATAGAGCTCGCCTTGTTGCACCAAGCATTATCTTCTTTGATGAGGCTGATGTCATTGCAGCTAAACGGTAAGTATCCACCAATGGGCGGGTTGTCTAACAGGCCAAAGTTTCATATACTACTATTATAAACAATTAGCATGACAAATGCGATCACAAAATATTGTATTCCACTATTAAGTTGGATTTTTGAAGAGATGATTCAGGATTTTCTAATGCGCTAAATAAATGAATCATGCCACTCGTTTAACCCATTTACCCAGTTTTATTTCATGCTAGTTCTTTTATTCGTTTGATCTGTTAGATATTAAACATTACCTAAATCATTAACTCAAAACAAAATTAAATCAAACACATTTTGGATAAAAATAGTTTTATTGTTTTTTTTTTTAATTTTTTTTTTATTTTTTTTGATATGAAAACCAGGGCCGGCCCTGAAAATTCAGGTGCCCGGGCCGAGCTGTAAAAATTGTGCCCCTTAGCCTTAGGTTTAGGCCTTAACGAAATAAAAAATTTAAACTATTTTTTAAGCTATGATTAAAGTAATATCAAATTGATGGATCAAGTTTTTTTTTCTACTTAGGCTCTAGTCTAATGGTAGAGGAAATAAACCCTCCTGGAGGAGGTTGGAAGTTCGAATCCCACAAAAGGTGAAAATATAAATGGGTGAAAGTTTGGCAATTAAAAAAAAATTGTTTTATAATAAAAAATAAAAGTTAAAAAGGAAGTCAAAATCAACCAGTAAAAAGCAAAAATAACTAATTGTTACCCTCTTCATTTCATCTTCTTCATCATCTATAGTCCTACACTCATTAATAAACCTGCACTTTTTTGGTTGTCTTTGGTTTAATGGAACAGACTTTTATAACAAAAAAAAAAAATTATGTTTTATAGAAACTACCCTTCACTTTGATTAATACTTGATTAACAATTTTGGGGCTCAAACATACAAAAATCCATCTAATTAAGGACATCACTGTTAAGAAAACTTGGCTTGCCGGATGATCAATGTGCCCCTGAGAAATTGGGTCTGGGCCGGGAGTCCTCCCCGCACCCCTTCAGGGCCGGCCATGATGAAAACTTATCTTCAACCTTTGTTGTAAAATATTGTAGAGGAACCAGTTCAAGTGGCAGTTCAACAGTTGGAGAAAGACTTCTATCTACTCTACTCACTGAAATGGATGGTTTAGAAGAGGCTAAAGTACGTATAATACCGAAACAACACTTTTATCCTAAACTATATTATTTATTTGTAAATAATTGATGTTGATAGATTACCAAAACTGTGTAGTGTAGCTATAATAACTCTATTTTTTAGATAATATGATTTAAAAAGTATTATGCACTAAAATTACAATTTGTAATTTCAATCAGTTCGCTCCATTTAACTTGTTTTCCTCAAAGCCATTTTCTCGATTTTACACCGTTGCCCGGCCATTTAGAGATCCAACCTGAATTAACTTTTCCCACTGATGTGTTTTATTTCTTCTCATTTATTAGGGGATACTTGTATTGGCTGCCACTAATCGACCACACGCGATTGATAATGCTCTAATGCGACCTGGACGATTCGATCTCGTAATACTTTTCCTTATTAACACTTCGGTGAAAAAAATATTATATTTTCTGTTATAATTAACTTCCAGATTTACAGGTGTTATATGTACCTCCACCAGACCTAGAAGCCCGATACGAAATACTCCGTGTGCATACGCGTGGCATGAATATTGACAACGATGTTGATCTGAAGAAACTAGCACAAGAAACTGAACGTTTCACAGGGGCCGAGTTAGAAGGTTTATGTCGAGAAGCTGGAATTGTAGCCCTCAGAGAAGACATAACCGCCACTGTCATACACAACCGCCACTTTCAAACCGTCAAAAAGTCGTTAAACCCGGCTTTGACCAGTCAAGAAATAGATTCATATGCATCTTATAGGAACAGAAAATCTACACGGAGACCACCACTTCAGCTTGCTTATTCTGGTAAACAAAAACTTAAGTACACGAAGAACTGGTTGTCGGGTTTGGCGGTTCCTGTTACGATGGGGGTTGTGGGCGTTGTCGTGTTTTTAGGTTCACTAGGTTATAATATGAACTACTTGAAAAGTCCAACATCTGGAAGAATGGCCTGCACTTAAACATATAGTCTTTATGTATCATGATTTTAAAGGTTCATTGATCTTTATTAGTTCATTCTACAGGTTTTTTTTTTTTTTTTTTTTTTTGTAATTGTATTATTTTAGAGGTTCATGGCTTGTTAGTAGTTCCCTTTGAAGGCTCGTTGTTTGGTAATAGTTTTATTTTGAAGGTAGCTGATAAAAGCTACAACACCCGGGTGGTTCGTTAAATCTGGAAGGGACGGGACGGTTTGGCGGAGATGTAATATTAGTAAACAGTCAATCTCCCAAATAATTGATAGGGACTGATTTGAGATGGTCAATCTTCCAAAGAATTAAACTAGAAAATGCTAATAACCGGAGAACATGGGCGTGTGTGCATATAATTGTGGGCGTGTGTAAGACGCAAGAGTAGGGCATGTATCAATTCCCACCCGTTTCAAAACATTGTTGTCCTCAAGAACGGAACTGGTTTGCCATGGTGGTAGCCATTCAACTCTTCTGGTGGCATTTCTTTGGCTTCTTCTCCGCTTGCTTACACTACCATTCTCCATGGATAAGAAGAATGGGATAGTAAGACTCTTATCGACACGTTCCATAATCCTTTGTCCACTGTCTTAAGACTCATAGACCACAACCAAAACTGAGTTCAAGTGTCTTGGAGGTTGATTGAGCTTAATTTCAATAGATACAATCCAACCCGATAACAAAACGTGATAGTTATGTTATAGCATCATTTGACGCCATCCATGACAACTAGGGATGCCATTGGTACTATATTGAGCCGATACTGAAATTTAGCTAAAACAAATAGAATACCCAACCGTATATGTCCGATTGGTACCGGAATGGTACGGTAAAAGGCCAAAACCGATACTGTACTATGTAGTACCGTAATGACATTGGTATTCGGTACGAAATTTCTCATCCCAGGTAATCACAACACATAAGCTATTGTTTCTATTACCACAATAACCCATTTGTTGATGAAGAACAGAAAAACACGATTAACGAAAGATTTATCAATTATGATTCAAGTCTTGAGAGATTATAACCGAATATACTATGGTATTCAATATATAAAAGTCGAATCGACTAATAACATCAAGGATCCGTGGCGCAATGGTAGCGCGTCTGACTCCAGATCAGAAGGTTGCGTGTTCGATTCACGTCGGGTTCAAATCCCCTTAAAATATCCATGACTTTTTCACTAAACGTCGACGTTTTTCTGTTTAAACAGGTGATAATAATGTTAATGTATGATCAATAAATAGGTCATCGTCATCATCTTTTATCTGTTAACAGATTAACTACCAACATAATTTAGTGTCCGTTATCTACAAATCACAAGAAAAATCGTTCTTAAGAGGACAAATCAGTTTTTTTTTTTCTTTTTCTTTTTATCCAAACGGTTTCGGGTTATTATAACCATTTAGCTAGAATATAATTGAGTTTATTCAAACCGGTTTAGTCGGGCTGAAACCATTATTTAAAAAACATATTTTATTTGGTCGGGTTGAAACCAGTTTGGGTCATAATTAATAAACTAGTATCCAACATCAGTATTTAAAAAAGATATATTTATTGGGTTGGTAGTAGGGATGAGCATACAAGGCCGAATACCGATCCCGTCCCGTCCCGTCCCGTCCCGATTCCAATACCGTACCGAACCGAGGGGTTTCGGGATCGGTATCGGTACCCATATTTATAGATTTTCGGTTTCGGTATTATCGGTACGGGATCGGTATGGTATCAGTATTTTAAAGTAAAATACCGATACCATACCGGTACCGTAGCGATACCGTACCATACCGTATGTGTTCGGTATCGGTATTGGTTTTTTGGACTTTTCGGTATCGGTATTGTCGGGATCGGTATCGGTTCGGTATCGATACCATCCCGAGCTCATCCCTAGTTGGTAGGTTTGCGTCGGGTTTGAAACCAGTTTGGCTCAAACAGGTGTGGAAGTGTAAATTGCGGTTATGAACCGGTTTGAAAATCCAAACTGTTTTTTTTTTTTTTTTCTTTGTCGTCCATTTCTAGTAATCACCGACGGATCACCTTGAGAGCCGATAATTACCCGACGACAAGAAAAAGTTATTGTCTGGTAATTGTCCCACTTGTCCTGTTGGTTATTTATCGATAATCACTTTATGGATCATTGACAGATTTAACGTATGACATCTATTGAAGTATAAAGGTATCCATAGGTTAGCAGTTTAATTGACACACGACACAAGGATATACCATACAATTGATGAATGATGATTACTTGCCATTGCCATTTTTGATAGGTAATTGTGTATAACCTTCGGTTTAGAGTTTCTTGTTCCTTATCTTGGTATGAAAGTTGTCACGTGTTTTGATAAAATAAAGTAGGGGTGAGCATCTAATGGTTTGATTATAGTTTACAGGTAGAAAGTGAACCATAATGGATGTTTGAATCTTTAAAATTTATCATCGGTTATCATTATACGTTGGTGCATATGGAAAGCTGAGAATGAAAATTTTCACACTAGGTTATCAGTTATCAAGATAGAAAATATAATAGGTGAAAATGAGGTGGCGATGATGTGGCATTTGAGGGAGTTGGTCTCCACACGATATAGTCTTAGAAATGGTTTTTTTTTAATGACCAACGAAAACCCGATCACCTGGGTAAATTCAATGGTAAAAGGGCACCCACGTTCATGAGTGCAAAATGTTGATGACCCGGTGATATGTTACAGAATAGTAAAGAAGCTAATTGAAGAAGAATAGAGAAACTTTAGAGAAGAAGGGAATTCATCCAAACAATTAGCTACCTTCTCATTCACAGATTCTGCGTATGTATATGGACATATTACAAATATAACCCTAGACTATTAGACAATTACAGTTTAACCCCTCTACTATTTAACTGTAAAATTTTATGATCTAATCTCTAAACAATCAACACAAGACAATATAATAACAACAATAACAAGAAGATAACAACACCAGAAATTAGGTGACAAAACAGGTGACAAAACTCTTATTAAAACCAACCCAAAAATTTACCCCCCAAATACCCAAATCTGGATTCAACAATAGAAGAATCCAGATATAGAATGATGTAATAATATACAGATCTCAACTGATGAAATATCAGTTGAAGATCTGTAAGAATGAATGTAAATACTTACAGACCAAAACAACTAGACGAAGACAAGAACAAGGATCACACAGATGATCCAGGCTATACAAAGCCAATACACAGGGATGCAACCCTAGAACAAATACAACACAAGATATTAAACCTAAATCTTCAACAATGAAGATTATACAGACGAATAATATCAATGAGAGAATAAGACTGAGAAGAATGAGACGAATGAGAGAGATGACTCGTGAAATGTGCACAACAATCTATATATAGTCCCTTCTCGAACAATCCACCAGCTCATACGTCAAAGCTTGTGAGCCACACGATCAGATATCCATTTAACGGTCAAGATGATACCTGATGCAACAAACTTTATCCAAACACAATGGGCCACAATGGGCCAGACTAAACTCCCATATAAATGGGCCATATGAACTTGGACAATAATAAATATTCCATCTGCTCAATAAGACCAACAAGCCCAATCATCATATAGACCACAACAACATATTATCGTGTAACATACCATAGCCATTTAGAATTAATATTTGACCATATTATTTTAACATGCCCCCTTAATTCAAATGGCTAAACATGTCAACCATACCAAGATCATTACAGAACTTTCTATGTTGTTGAACACTAAGACTTTTAGTCAGACCATCAGCTATTTGATTTTCAGAACAGATTTTAACAGTTTCAATAATATTATTTGAAACTTTCTCTCTCATAAAATGGAGATCAAGTTCAAAATGTTTAACTCTTTCATGAAACACAGGGTTAGCAGCAATAGCAATTGCAGCTTTACTGTCACAATACAGTTTGAGAGGTAAACTAATAGTTATACCCAACTCAAACAACAAATTTTTTAACCACATTAACTCACAAGTAGCAGAACACATGGCTCTATACTCAGCTTCTGCTGAGGACCTAGAGACTGTACTCTGCTTCTTACTTTTCCAGGAAATCAACGACTTACCCAGAAATACACAGTACCAGTTATTGATTTCCTGGAAATAAGACACTTTGCCCAGTCAGCATCTACAAACCCAGTTAACTGAAAAGATTCATCTTTTACAAAAGATATTCCTTTCCCTGGGGACTCCTTCAAGTATCTAAGTAACCTTAGAGCCATTTGAAGGTGTCCCTTTGTGGGTTGATGCATAAACTGGCTAAGGCACTGCACAGCATAGCTGATATCAGGCCTAGTCAGGGACAAATAAATAAGCTTCCCAATTAGCTTTTGAAACCCAGTTATGTTATCTAACACTTTATCATTCTTAACTACTTTAGTATTCATAACATAACTTGGTTCTATGGGATTTTGAACAGGTTTGCACCCAAGGTAACCAAACTCACTTAGAAGTTCAAGACAATACTTCCTTTGTGAGAGACAAACAGACTGATCAGAATACAAAACTTCTATACCAAGAAAATATTTTAACTTTCCCAAGTCTTTTATGAGAAAGTTAGAACTTAAAAAACTTTTAACTTGTTCTATTTTGGACTTATTATTGCCTGTGACAATAATGTCATCCACATAGACAAGTAAGACTAAAAACACATCATCTTTTGACATAACAAACATAGAGTGATCACAGACACTCTGAACAAAACCAATATCAACCAACACATTAGACAATTTTTCATACCATTTCCTAGGAGCCTGTTTCAAACCATACAATGACTTAACTAACTTACACACCTTTGACTCAGACTTAGAATAATAACCTTCAGGAAGTGTCATATAGACATCTTCAGTTATTGTTCCATATAGAAAGGCATTGTTAATGTCCAGTTGGTACAAAGTCCAACTGTTCTGAACAGCAAGACTTATAACAGTCCTAATAGTCACCATTTTTACAACTGGTGAGAAGGTCTCTCCAAAGTCTAGACCTTCTCTTTGACTATAACCCTTTGCTACAAGTCTAGCTTTATACCTCTCCACCTCCCCATTTGACTTATATTTAATTTTAAATACCCATTTACATCCTATGGGTTTTCTATTAGGAGGTAAGTCAGTTAACACCCAAGTATTATTTCTATGTAAGGCCTCCATCTCACTATTCATTGCCTCAATCCACTTAGGATCTTTGGCAGCTTCATAGTAAGTGGATGGCTCAACAGTTTTATTCAAAACAGACACAAAACATTTGTTCTCAAAAGAAAGGTTAGAGTAGTTAACAACTTTTTCTACTCCATACTTAACCTTTCCTTCAACAACATACTCATCAAACTTCCTAGGAAAACTAGACATTCTACTTGATTTTCTAACACTACTTCCCTCAGGTGGAATGGCTTCATCATATGCCAAATCCACATCCTGGTCAACCCTCTCAGATTCACTACAACCTGGGTTAGACTGTTGACCCAGATCACAGTCCATGTCAGCCCTGGGAATGAAACCTGGTTGCTGACTAGTGGACTTGGCATTAGTGCCTTTGATTCCCCCTTCATCATCGGGAAGATTAGACCCCTCAGTCACTTTTAAGTTCTCAATGTTTTCTGATTCAATACTATCAAAAAAGTTTATATGATTTACATTTTCAAAAACTATATTAGGTTCTAAATCTTCCAGACTGTTTTTGAATGGAAAGATTTCCTCATAGAACCTAACATCTCTAGAGTATTCAATTTGTTTAGAATGTAAATTCCATAATTTGTAACCTTTTTTGAAATTTGAATATCCAATTAACACACACTTATCAGCACAACTAGAAAACTTATCAGACTCATTAAGAATAGTGCTGAAACATAGACATCCAAAACTTTTTAAATGACTGAGAGTGGGGGGGAACCCATATACAACTTGAAAGGGACTTTTTCCTAGCAACACAGAAGAGGGAAGCCTGTTTATAATATAAGTAGCAGTCAATATACATTCAGACCAGAATCTAAGTGGTAACCCACTCTGAAACAACAAGGCTCTAGCCATATTTAAGAGATGTCTATGTTTTCTTTCCACAACCCCATTCTGTTGTGGTGTATAGACACAGGTAGTCTGATGAATTATACCTCTAGTTTTACAAAAAAGACTCATTTGATTATTCACAAATTCAGACCCATTATCACTCCTAAAAATCTTAACACATTTTTTAAACTGAGTTTTTAAGAGTTCAAAGAAATCAGAAATGTTTTCAAACACTTCACTTTTATTTTTTAACAAATAACACCAAACAGTTCTAGAGTAATCATCAACCACTGTTAAAAAATATTTATACCCTTCTTTACTAGTGACCCTATATGGACCCCAAACATCTAGATGAATTACATCTCCTACTTCTTTGGTTTTATGGTCACTAAGTGGAAAAGGTAATCTTGTTTGTTTTGCCTTATGGCAGACTTCACATGGTTTAGTATTACTCTGATTAATACCAAGACTATCTCTTAAAATAGCTAGAACTTGGTCAGATGGGTGACCAAGCCTACTGTGCCACAAATCAGTGTCACAGGTGCTATTAAAACAAACATTTGATGAACTTACATGTTCACCAACAAAATATAGGCCTTCACTTTGCCTACCAGTCACCAGGATTCTCTTGCACTTGGAATCCTGGATATAACAGCTATTTTCATCAAACAGAACAGACAACTTGCTATCTTTAGCAAGCTTGTGAACAGACATAAGACTAACACAGTAGTCAGGAACATAAAAGACATCATATAAAACAACACCATTTGCAAGCTTAATGTCTCCTATTTTTGACACTTTAGCACTAGTACCATTAGGGTGTTTAACTTTTAGGTCATAGTTAGACACATCTACACAGTTATACATGTCTTTATCATCACTGGTCATGTGCTGATTTGCACCTGAGTCAGTAATCCAACTATGACTTATAATGCTTTTAACAAAACTAGAACAACTTGAAAAATTTTTAAACAACTTTTCAATTTTAGACAGACAGGACAAACTAGAAAAACCATTTAAGACAACACTCTTACCTCCAACATTGGAGTTCTGAGTGTCAACACTTTTTTCACTGATGAGACTCAACAATTTGGAAACCTGTTCTGCAGAGAAAGGCAAAGCAGAACTGCTACTAGTGGCAGCAGAGGACACCCCCTGCTTACTACTAGAAGCATTATTAGACACATTTGTTTTAAACACTTGTCCTGCTGGTTTCTTTTTAAAACCAGGAGGATAACCAACCAATTCAAAACACCTGTCAACAGTATGACCTATCATGTTACAATGGGTACATTTTAGATTAGGATTAGGACCTCTATTAACCTTTTTTCTGTTATCAAAACTTTGGTTAGACTTAGTAGCAAAAGCAACATTTTGACCCTTTGAGGTCCCAACAGAATTTCTGTGAGACTCCTCTCTAGATATTATTGAAAAAGCCACTTTAGTAGAAGGTAAAGGTTCCCTAGTCAACAAGGTGGTTCTAACTGGTTGGTAGACATCATCTAACCCCATCAGAAATTGCATCAGTTTTATAAGAGTACTGAAATCATTAAAGTCCTTAGATGCATTGCAAGTACAAGGAGGTAATTGCAGTATGGCATCTAATTGTTTCCACATTGTATTCAACCTATGATAATATTCAGCAACAGTACTACCATTTTGTTTAACACTGTTAATCTTTTGATACAAGTTAAACACTATTGACCCATCTACCTTATCATAGGTTTCTTTTAATTCATCCCAAACCTCCTTAGCAAATTTAGAAAACACTTGTCCTAGGTACAGTTCTTCACTAATAGAATTTAATAACCAAGACAGGACAACAGAGTTACATCTATCCCACTGTCTAGCAAGTAACTCATCATCAATAGACTTCACACAAGAACCATCAATAAAACCATACTTATTCTTAGCCTCTAATGCAAGTTTCATAGAGTTAGACCAGACAGAATAGTTCTCTGACCCTTTGAGTTTTATGCTAATAATAGACATACTACTAGTGTCACTTGGATGTAAGTAAAGAGGATCACTGATATCCAATTTACTTATCAAAGTAACAATCTGTCCAGAAGAATCATGAGGACCCCCAAGTTGTGGACCTAGGTTATCCTGAGGTCCATGGGGACCTTCTGTTTCTTGTCCAGACATGATCACACAAGAAAAAAAAACAATAACCAAGAAAACAAAATATCAGAAAAAAAACACAAGACCTAGAGGACGAAACTGTACCAGGGGTCAGATCATGGGTTCATCACTCAAGGTGCCCACGCAGATCTTAGTACAGGAGTCCTTAATAACTAATAAGTAATAAAAGAATATCAAGAATGTAAACAGACAATACACGTAGTCACAGAACAAACCAGATAAGACACCAGATAGTTTGGCCAATACCGGTCCACCTAACCCGGTCAATGCCACTAGACACAAGACAAGAAATATAGACAGAAGAGGAACAATCTCACCGAGGGGGGGTCCCAAGTTAGGGATCTCCAACCTCACAACCTATACCTTCACTTAGGGTATAGAGTTGTGAGAGCAATTGAAGCTAATACTCCACTATCAACAATAATTCCAGAACCTTGCCAACAATGGTTGACCACTGATCCAGATCAATCTCTTACAAAATACAACAACAATAAACAAGATCAGTAATACCAGATCTGAGATCTATGATACAAGATCTCAGACAATAGACAAGAACACTAAAGACGCAGCGGAAACAGATTAGATCGTTTTAAGTAAGAGAGCCTAAGGCTCTGATACCATGTAAAATTTTATGATCTAATCTCTAAACAATCAACACAAGACAATATAATAACAACAATAACAAGAAGATAACAACACCAGAAATTAGGTGACAAAACAGGTGACAAAACTCTTATTAAAACCAACCCAAAAATTTACCCCCCAAATACCCAAATCTGGATTCAACAATAGAAGAATCCAGATATAGAATGATGTAATAATATACAGATCTCAACTGATGAAATATCAGTTGAAGATCTGTAAGAATGAATGTAAATACTTACAGACCAAAACAACTAGACGAAGACAAGAACAAGGATCACACAGATGATCCAGGCTATACAAAGCCAATACACAGGGATGCAACCCTAGAACAAATACAACACAAGATATTAAACCTAAATCTTCAACAATGAAGATTATACAGACGAATAATATCAATGAGAGAATAAGACTGAGAAGAATGAGACGAATGAGAGAGATGACTCGTGAAATGTGCACAACAATCTATATATAGTCCCTTCTCGAACAATCCATCAGCTCATACGTCAAAGCTTGTGAGCCACACGATCAGATATCCATTTAACGGTCAAGATGATACCTGATGCAACAAACTTTATCCAAACACAATGGGCCACAATGGGCCAGACTAAACTCCCATATAAATGGGCCATATGAACTTGGACAATAATAAATATTCCATCTGCTCAATAAGACCAACAAGCCCAATCATCATATAGACCACAACAACATATTATCGTGTAACATACCATAGCCATTTAGAATTAATATTTGACCATATTATTTTAACATTAACACCTAACACCCGGCCTGCCACCAAACCCACCACCTGAAGGCCTATTGTTGTAAAACACCTAGCTTAACCTAGAATAATCTTGCTCTATGCGAGACTCCAACCCATGACCTTCATATTAGAAGGTTATAAGGCTCCCAATGCACCACAAAGTCATTGGTTGGTTATCAAAAAGGTAGTTCGACTAATTAAGTAATTGCCAATTCTGGTGTAATAGGTGATTCTTTTCCATTGACCAACCAAACACCATTTTTTCATTCCCTCACAGTGGGTTGTTCCATTACGCCTCTCATTATTACCTATCAAACAATAGCTAAGGGGTTGTTTTGTTGATTAAGTGCTAAATCATTAAGAGGTTTGAATAGTTAAAATGCTCTTGAATGATTAAGTGCTGAATGGTTCAGCTATGCACAAAGTCTAAATGATTCAGCTCTTAACCATTATATTTAGAGCCTTTTTTTAGGTTGAAACAAACAGTCTGAATGCTGAACCATTCAAAACTGAATGATTCAGAGCCTCATTAAAAGACTACCAAACATGCGCTAAGTGAATTACAAATTTCTATATTGGTCCGTTATTTTAATTTGATGTTTTCAGTTTTGTTGCAAATCTCTACTATTATATTAACAATTGAGAAAGTATACGGTACAAAGTACCTTAAAATACAAAGTGTAAGAAGTAACCACACTACGCCACGTGTAGTTGACGGTTACAAACCAAAAATCTCGTTAGTAAACATCCAAGGGTATTATAGGCATTTACATCTCCTTCAATCACGTTATAGTTTTTCACAGATATGTAAATCCCTGTTTTTTGTAAATCAAATTTCAAAATATTCGTAACTGATTACAATTTTTTCTCCACGATTATATTGATACAATCGTTGTGCGATCCTTTTTATTGAAAATTTAAAATTCCATTGAAGAGTTAATCGATATGATTTGCAACTTACTCTGTTTTTTTTTCTTTTCACCAATTTTTCTAACTGAATCCCGTTTATTGTAATCATTATATGTTTTTATTAACGCAGGCTTAAACATATAGCCAGATATTTCAATTGATCTTGATCCAGTTGCACAGGATGATAATAGTGTAGTTCAAGATACTGATAACTTTAATGCTCTGTTTTTTAACAGTTAAAATAAACGTGCATTTAGTTTATATATGAATACGTTTATGTATTTTAATGCATGCGTTTTATGTTTTAATGCATGCGTTTTATGTTTTAATGCACTGGTGATCAATTTCAATAACATGCTTTTTATGTATTTTAATGCATGCGTTTTATGTTTAGTGCATGCGTTTTATGTTTTAATGCACTGGTGATCATTTTCAATAACATGCTTTTTATGTATTTTAATGCATGCGTTTTATGTTTAATGCATGCGTTTTATGTTTTAATGCATGCGTTTTATGTTTTAATGCACTGGTGATCATTTTCAATAACATGCTTTTTATGTATTTTAATGCATGCGTTTTATGTTTAATGCATGCGTTTTATGTTTTTAATGCATGCATTTATGTATCAAGGTAAAACGTTTTTTTCTCTGTCAACGCCTGATTCACTGGTGATTATTTTCAATAACATGAGTTTATGTATTTTAATGCATGCGTTTTATGTTTTAATGCATGCGTTTTATGTTTTTAATGCATGCGTTTATGTTTTTACAATGGCAGTTGAATACTATCAATTTTATAACATGCGTTTTAGTGTATTATAAGTGCGTTTTATCAACATTGCATTTGATTATAATACTCACAGATATAAAGGTGCGTTTTGGTATATTATACATGCGTTTAACAACATCACAATCTGAAATCATTACAATCAAAGACATACACACTTCTTCTTTCATAAACACGCATCTAAATTTTGTTTTTATCACATTCATAACTGTATTCTGTATAATTGAAGACTTGTCATTATTCTTTCTGCTTCTTTGTTCTTTTGAATAGATGCTCTGTTTTTTTTTTTTTTTTACAGAGTATCTTCTTTATGGAGAAGAGGTTTATGATTTTCCACGATTATAGCAAATCATAAAAACAATCAATTAACGACATAATTTGGGCGGTTTAATTATAAAAAAAAATCAAATTCGTTTATGTGTAATTTGTCATAATTGCCCTTAATCGTTAACCGCCTTCTTAAAACACGTTGGATAATTACGATCGTGCCATCTTGTTTCTAAACTTAATCAATGGCTGTAATTGCTTCTTACACTTTGTATTTTAAGAACGCTTTGTACGTTAGCTTCTCTCTTAACAATTAGATATTTTAATATTTGTAATTCTAATTTGTTGATGTATCGTATAAGTAAGATTCCAAATATAAAAATGCAAGGAGACCATGCATCTAATTCTCCTATAAAGATGTTTGTTACGTGTTAGGATAAGATATACACTAAAATACGGACATAATTATTGACTTTTAAAGTTAGAATGAATAAATAAATAAACGGTAAAGTTATCATGACCATTATTCGTCTATGTTCGAATGGATATTATAATTTCAATTTAAAATGAGTATGAGTAAATAATTTTTCATTATAGATATAGTTATTGTGTACAAATCAATATTTTTCATTTTACTCCGTATAAACTTATGTATTTCTTCCTTTTTTTTTTTTTTTTTTTTTTTTTTTTTTTGTGGATGAACTTTAAAAAAAAAATAAAGGACTCATCATAAAAATCGTTTCACTTAAACATAGTTAAAAAAACCCTAGGAGCTCCGAACTTCTCGGAGGCGATCATTGACGGCGAACAGGTTTTATCTTTCAACTAACATGGCGGCTAGGGAGAAGTACAAGGTTGATACATGGTACGATGCAACGTCTAGGAAAGGATCTCGAGGCTATCATGGGGAATCGTCGAAGCAGTTTGAGGAGGTCATCACGAAGTTTTTTGTTTCCAATCTGCCGGGAGGTTGTTCTTCGAAAGATTTGATCGATACAATGAAAGGTTTTGGTCTGATTCGGAACACGTATATCGCTAGGAAATACGACAAACTCGGTAAGCGTTTTGGTTTTGTTTCCTTTGCGAATGTACGTGACCCGATCGCTTTAGAGAATGAGATGAAGGATGTCTGGATGGGATCTTATAAGCTCTTTATTGTTTTGGCTCGTTTTGTGGACGGGGAAAAAACAAACTGGAAAGGGGGTAGCCGTTGGACTCCGGTGAAGAATGATAAAGGGAAAAAGGTGAATGATAGTATGGAGGTTGAGGTTGAGCCTGTAGTGGAGAAGGTGAACATTGGTAAAGGGGGGGGGGGGTGATGGGAGGTCGTTTAGGGACACCTTATTGAATGTTGAACCGGTAAATAGTGGTAAAGTTATCGAAGTTGTGGTGGACGACAGTTTTGTGGGGTCTTTGATGGGGTTTGGCTGTGCATTGGTTGGAAGGGTCATTGATTTGGATAAACTCAATAACTTGAGGGCCTGGCTACACTTTGTTGAATGGCATAAGGTGGGTATTAAGTATGTTGGGGGACTGTGGATTTTGTTGAGCTTTGAGACTACGTCATGCATGGATAAGTGTCTACGTGCTCAAGAAGTGTGGAAGACTTGTTTTAATAGCTTAGAGAAGTGGGAAGGGCAGATTCTCAGCAAAGAACGTTTAGCTTGGGTCAAGATCACTGGCCTTCCGATATGCTTGTTTGATAAAGGGATTCTGGATACGATCGGGGGTAAGTTTGGTATGGTCGTGCAGTCGGCGGAGTTAGACGATTCGGTTAATAATTTATCCTATGTGGTGATGGGGATTCTATGTGAACAAGAGGCTCGGATCAATGAAGTTGTTCAAGTTAAGTGGAAGAGTCTTCTGTGTCGATTCTTGTAGAAGAAGAGGTGGGGGATTGGGAACCTGAGTGTTTAGAGGAGAATTTGGAAGCGGCTATTAATACTGACGACGTACCCGAACAGGTGCAACATGTTGAGGAGGCAGTGCAGCAAACAGCCGAAGAGAATATTATCATGAACACGGAGGAGCGTAGGACGGAAGAAGGTGGTATGCTTAAGGTGGATGAATTGGGTTTTCGACTGCCAGATGGTTTAGAGCGCTCGGGTAGCAAGAAAAAGAAAAGAGGTTGTTTTCGTAAGAAGAATAGGTGTGATAAGTCTCCTTCCCCGACGGGCCTTGAAACAGACACTAGGGAGGCTTTGGAAGAAACCGGTGTTGCGCATGTGGATAAAGAAGACAGTGTACAAATGGTGGAAGATGATGGGACAGGTATTGTGAACGAAACGAACGCTACGATGATTTTGGGCAATGCGTTGGGGGCAGTCAACATTGAACGGTATGAACACTCTATTCGTAGTATGGTTAGCGAAGAAGGATTTCAACAAGTTTCCTCATGAATTGTTTAACTTGGAATATTAGAGGGCTGGGTTCAGTTAGTAAAGGTAATTGGTTAAAGAATTTGAAGGTGGCAAATGAGGTGGGATTCTTAATGGTTCAGGAAACTCAGTTTCAATCTTTCGCGGGTGTGAATGTAAGTAGGTTTTGGGGTCCTAGAGATTATGATTATGAAGTTGTTGATGCGGTTGGTCGATCTGGGGGTTTATTATCGGTCTGGGATTCTAAGGTGTTCGTGAAAACGTCTGTGAATAAGAGTAGGTTCATGCTTGTAGTTTCGGGTTTTCTAAAGAATGACGGACAAAAGGTGTCTTTTGTGAATGTGTATTGTCCGCAAAAGTTGGTTGATAAACGCCGGGTGTGGAATGATATCAAAGCGTTAGGTTTGGATGACGGTGAGATGTGGATTGTGGCGGGTGACTTCAATTGTGTTAGAGATCGATTGGAGCGTAGGAACTCTAAGTTTCATGAAGGTGCGTCGAAGGAGTTTAATGATTTCTTAGATGACACCGGGCTGCATGAGTATTCGCTTCGTGGTCGGAGGTTCACCTTTCTCTCGGGTAACAAACTTAGTCGCATCGACCGGGTGTTTGTCTCTTGGTCGTTTTTGAATAAATGGTGCAATGCGGAATATCGAGTCTTGGATAAGGTAGAATCGGATCACTTCCCATTATTGTTAAAGATTGAGTCAAAAATTTTTGGTGCCAAGCCGTTTCGTTTCTACAATTCGTGGCTCAACAGGGAGGGGTTGGATAAGGTGGTGGCGGATTCTTTTTCTTCGGTGGTTCAGGAGGGGCCGGCGGATGTCAATATTATGAAAAGATTTAGGAGGTTGAGAGATAATATAAAAACTTGGCATTATAAGTTGGCTGCCATCGAGAAAGAAGAGGAGACAGGTTTGCGAAGTGAGATTGCCGATTTAGAAAAGGTTCTAGAGTCTAGGGATTTGACTGAAGCGGAAGCGTGGGTGTTTGAAGAGGCTACGAACAGGTTGAAGGAATTGGACATGTTCAAAATTCGGGATCTCAAACAAAAATCCAGGCTCAAGTGGGCGAAGGAGGGTGATGCGAATTCGTCGTTCTTTCATGGTGTTCTTAATTCGCGTCGGGTCTCCAACTCTATTCCTGGATTGGTTATTAACGGAGACTGGGTGACGAAGCCTCAAGTGATCAAAAGAGAGGTGTATCGGTTTTTTAGAGATAAGTTTGTTGAAGATATTAAGATCCGTCCTTCCATCATTGTCCATGATATCAAGACTCTTAATCCTGTAGAGGCAGATGGGTTGATTGGTCCGTTTCTAGAAAAAGAAATTAAGGAAGCGGTCTGGGATTGCGGGAGTGATAAAGCGCCGGGGCCAGATGGGTTTAACTTTCGTTTTATTAAAAAACATTGGTCTCTGTTTTCAGGTGATTTTTTGCAGATTTTTAAAGAATTCGCTGAAACAGGAGTTATTAGCAGGGGAGCGGGTTCTTCTTTCATCACTTTGGTGCCAAAAACAAAGGACCCGGTGGATCTAGGAGAGTACCGACCGATAAATTTGATTGGAGTAGTGAGTAAGATAATTTCTAAAGTTCTCGCTAATCGGCTTAGAAAGGTGATGGATAGTCTTATTTCGGAAACTCAATCGGCGTTCATAGCTGGTCGTTACATTCTTGATGGTCCTATTATTATTAGTGAACTGTTGTCTTGGGCTAGAAGATGTGGGAAGGAGTTATTTATGTTCAAGATCGACTTTGCCAAAGCCTACGATAATATAAATTGGGAGTTCTTAATTTCTATTATGAGACAGATGAGGTTTCCCGAAGTTTGGTGCAAGTGGATTATGGGTATTCTCTCGTCATCCAGGTCTTCGGTGTTAGTGAATGGGTCTCCTACATTTGAGTTTTCATGTGAAAAGGGTATGCGCCAAGGAGATCCCATCTCTCCTTTTTTATTTATTATTGTTATGGAGGCTCTTGCAGGTTTGATGAGGAAGGCTTGTGTCATGGGTTCGTTTGCTGGTATTCAACTTCCGAATAATGGTGTGGTTCTCTCGCATTTATTTTACGCGGACGACGCTATTATCATGGGCGAGTAGTCGAGTAACAATTTTGATACATTGCGGCGTTTGCTTAGAGTTTTTCACTTATGTTCGGGCCTTAGAATTAATATCCATAAGTCTACTCTGTTTGGTGTGGGAAAAGAGATGGAAGCGGTTTCGGATATGGCCCGTTTGATGGGTTGTTGTTCTGGTACCACTCTGTTCAAGTATCTTGGTATTTTGGTGGGGGCGAATATGGGAAGGATCAATAACTGGGACCCGGTGATAAACGTCTTCAAGCATAGACTTTCTAAGTGGAAATCCAAGGTGCTTTCGATAGGTGGTCGGCTAGTGTTGATTAAATCCGTATTGGAAAGCTTACCTTCCTACTATTTCTCGTTGTACAAGGCTCCTAATGCGGTTATATCGAGGTTGGAGAGTTTGATAAAAAGATTTTTATGGGGTGGAAACGAGGATATTAGAAAGATGCATTGGGTGGCGTGGGATAAAGTCACTATCCCTAAAAAATGTGGGGGGTTGGGGCTTGGTCGGTTGGATGACAGTAATAATGCATTTTTGTTAAAATGGTTGTGGAGATATAGAGTGGAAGGAGAGGCTATGTGGCGACGGGTCATTGATGGTATTCACGGTTCAACAAGGCAGTGGGAGACGTATCCTTGTAAAGCTGGTATTCCGGGTACGTGGTCTCGTTTGGTTAAGGCTTGCAAGAAAATGAAGGTAGGGGATTCTAGTGGCGTTACCATGATTCGAGGTGTGGTTGGAAACGGATTAGATATTAGTTTTTGGATAGACCCTTGGGTGACGAACACCCCGTTGAAGAATTCCTACCCGAGCTTGTTTAGACTTGAAGCGAATAGATGGTGCAAGGTGGCTGAAAAAATCGGGTCTGATCAGGTGGCCGGGTTGGGAGTTTGGGCTTGGCGGGCTCAACCAGCTTCGGCCCAAGAGCTGGATGAATTGATAGACTGCCATAGTCTTTTGGTGGGCCAGCAGGTGGGTATTGGTAGAGATAAGTGGGCCTGGTATGACAATGGGCCGGTTGAATTTTCTATTCAAACTGCGAAACAGTGGCTCAGCAAGGAGCGGGTGGAGGTGAACCGGGACGACACCAAGTTTATGTGGTGTAAGTGGGTTCCTTCGAAGTGTAGTATGTTTATGTGGAGGCTCTTTCTAGATAGAATCCCTACTAAAGAGGCGTTACGAAAAAGGAACATTGTGATTGGAGATAGTACGTGTGCGTTCTGCGGTGTAGAGGACGAGAGTGTTGACCACGTATTTACTGCTTGTGGGATGGCGACAGGAGTTTGGCAGGCTATTGCCAATTGGGTCCGGGTTCCTCCGATTTTCCTATTCACTATCAAAGATTTAATCGAGGTGGTGAAACAATCGGGTTGGCCTAAGAGAAGAAAAGAGGTTTTAACTGGGATTATTGTGGTCACGTGCTGGCGGATCTGGAAAGCGAGAAACGAAAGGATTTTTAGTCAGAAAAACAGGAATGTGGTTGAGATAGTTGCGGATATTAAATCCTTGACTTATTTATGGTTATGTAGTAAGGGTAATAGTGGGGGGTTGGATTGGAAGAGTTGGAAAGATTTTTCTTTTGATGTATTGTAATGTTTGACTTAGGGGTTTTTCCGCCTTGGAAATTCCCCGGTCTGTTTGTGTTTTAATGAAGTTAGCCTTTCAAAAAAAAAAAAAAACTTAAACATAGTTAATTTTGAAGGTCTCAGTTTATCCATAGCTGATGTTTGAAATACGTTGGTAACATTTTAAGACGAGGCATTTTTAATGAACCCAACATCTTTTTTTACATATGAAATTTGTGTAGAATTTTACATATTTTATAGAAATTAAAGTAAAAAAAATGAATGGTTGATTGATTAAAGTTCGTCACAAAAGTGGCAAAATCATTAAAGACTACACAATTGATTTATGTCCATTTCCTTTTTGTGACAGTGACACATTCCTATATTCTGTGAGAAATCTAGGTTTGTCATGTTGTGGATTTTTACTATTATGGTGTTTCATGAATCATGATGATATATGTTGCATTTTACCAAGTCTTGTGATACAATTTTTAATATAAATTAAACTTCTAAAAATCTATATATAATATCTAAATCACAAACCTTACCCACACGACCAACTAACCAACCCTAATCTTGGATTTTGTTATTTTAAGGTGGGCTTTCTTTTCTTAAAACATTCCTGCCACTTGTTTCTTAATACTAGGGGCTTGAGTTACTAAATTATTTCATTTAGGTTATTCAAAGTTTTGACTAACTTTTGTTTAAGCTTGAGTTTAAACGAGTTTGAGCCTAAATTGTGACTCATTTTAATCGAGCTCAAGCTTGAGTATTACATATCAAAGTTAACTAGGCTTTAGAGATTAAACATATTTATTAAAGTCAAAAAATAATAATTTATATTTTATATCTAATACAATATAACAAAATAATATATATATAGAATTATGATTAAAAAATACTACATATTTTGGATTAAATAACTAAATAAATGCTCATATATAACCCGAGCTCGAGTTGACTCATTTACATCCTACCTTTAAAATTTAAAGGCATTTGTAATGCTCCTTCCATGGGAGCTCTAGGACATCACTGTGGTTGTGAAGGAGGTCTACATTGTGCGATTCCATCTTTTAACACTCATAAAGAATGTTTCTGTGACGGCAAACTACTACGTAATGGGTGGGATCTGGGTTAGTTTAAATAGTTTTTTTCATTTATTATATCCTTAAATCTTGTGTTGCAAAGCGACCACTACCTAAGATCGAACCACATAGCACCACACGGGATTTTCCTTTCAAACCCAAGCGGTTATTTTTTCAGAGCAACGTGAGATTTAAACCTAAGACCAAACCCGGACAGAAACCCTCCAAGGAGGTAAACCTTCCCACCTCAAACCAGCTGGCTGAAGATCATTGGCAAATTAGAGCCTTTTTTATACATATAGTTGATTACTTCGTAACTTCTATAAACAAAATATTAAATAGTAGGTAAACTTTTGACACCTTATCCAATTATTAAAATTTAATAATTATAAAATATATAAAACCCACTGATAAATACAAGTTGTTTTGGACGGCGGTATTATGAACATCTAAAACGGATAGCATTCTTTTGTATGTTTTCTACGTGATTCATCATCATTCGCCATTTTTGTTTCCTTTGTAAGCTTCTCCACACACATATTACTTGATCATATATTCCCCCAACATGTTTTTGTTGTATCCTTTATTGACATTGTGATTATTAATAATTACTACTGAAGAGTTTACACTTTAGTTACAGGTTGGCCTTTGTTATTGTGAAGCTTTGAAATATGGTTCCTGAAGTGTTGATCAAAGATAGAATGGAGGTCAGGATTCATGAAAGTTTGGAAGAACTTAGCATAGATTTGGCTGATCATATAGAAGGATTATATGAGCAATCGATCAAAGATCATGGTGTTTTTGCTGTTGCTCTCTCTGGTGGATCGATTATTAGCTTGATGAGGTACGCGTTCCAGCTTTTCGATCAAATGCTTCAATCAAGAAGTATTTGAATCGAAGCAAGTTGGCCGGTTTGAGATCCAAATGGTTTGGTTTGTTTGATACTTGAAAGTTGAAACAAGACGTTTGACCTTTTCACTTTTTATATTAACCAAATATTTTTGAAAAAAGTTATAATTATTAATTCAAACAGGTAAAACTGCCAGGTTTGGCTGACCAATCACCAACCCAATCCATTTATATGGTTTGTGGTTGTGGTTTACTGTGAATATTATCATGTCGTATTGAATAGCTAGAATGAAAACAGGAAACTCAGTGAAGCGCCCTATAATAAGACGATTGATTGGTCGAAATGGTATATATTTTGGGCTGACGAACGTGTTGTGGCCAAGAATCATGTTGATAGCAACTATAAGCTTGCCAAGGATCATCTCTTAACAAAGGTAATTTATTGGAACAATTGTTGGTGCTAAACAGGGGTGTCAACGGCTCTACGCCATGAACCTTAAACAGAGTTTGGGTGTCAAACCCATGAACATATTTAGCTAAAAGTGACACGCTAGTTCACATGTTTAGATGAGTCGGATTCGGGTTTATGTGTCTTACGTGGTTTTGGTGTTTGGGTAAGATTTAACTCAGCGACTCGCTAAGTTAAATGACTCATTTAGCGGTTAGCACCCCTAGTTTGGATTTGAAGGATATCATATATATTTTATTAAAGTATTTAACAAGTCGAAACGTGTAACTTGCATTTGCAGTTACCTATTGTTCCAAGCCATGTCTATTCCATCAATGATTCTCTCACTGCAGAAGAAGCAGCCAGCGAGTACGAGTTTGTCATTCGTCAGCTAGTCAAGACTCGGACGATCAATGTTTCTGACATCAGCGACTGCCCAAAGTTTGACCTCATCCTTCTCGGGGTGGGCCCAGATGGCCATGTTGCGTCTCTATTCCCTAACCACGCGGCCCTTGAAGAAAAAAACGAATGGGTGACCTTTATCACCAACTCCCCAAAGCCGCCACCTGAACGAATCACATTCACCCTGCCAGTAATCAACTCTGCCGCCAACGTTATAGTGGTGGCAACAGGTGGAGTGAAAGCAGAGGCTGTGCACGTGGCAATCGATGACGTGGGTCCCGAATGCCAAGATTCGCCGGCTAGGATGACTCAACCTAGTGTAGGGAAATTGATATGGTTTTTGGATGATGAGGCTGCTTCAAAGCTCACAAGGTTTTCTTAGTTTTGTGGTTTTGATTGGGAAAGATGAGAATGTTAAGTGTTTGGTCCTTTACACAATAAAACAGTTGCAAATTATCAATAAACTGTTGATTATATCTAACGGGTCAAACAGATCAAACTATAAAAGCGATCAAAACGGGTCAATTCGGCCAGCCATGTCAACTAAAATTTGGACAGTATGGAACAAGTAATGTTTAACTGAAGAGTGTAGACTGACCATAAAATGACATGTGAGTATGTGACGAATAGATCTTCGAACAATATGACAATATACTATTTTAAATTGTCATTATATAATCGTAATTACTAAATTAACTTATAAAATACAAAACAATGGACAAAGAAAACGTTGACAACCCAACCCATCGTGACGTGTAAAATTAAATTAGTAGTTTCAACCTAGACCCGTTAACACAACCCATCAATCCGCCCATTTAACCACATTTTGATATAGCAGGTAAACAAAGTGATTTTTTTTTTCTTTTTTTACTTTGTTTGATTGTTGGTAGTTGCTACATACAAAATACTGCATTTCAAATAGGAACTATGAACAATATAATTGTGAGGTAATAAAATACCTTGTCTACTCATGTTTTTTTATTTGCCAATGTTCCAGGAGCATATACCAGCAGCTGGTTGCCGTCAACAGTTACCGCAAAAACGCCAGAGTCTGAGTCATCAGCAAAAAAACATGATACCGTGGCTCCTGGTTTTATGAACATGATACAAAAAAAGAAAAAGAATAAACAATTAGAAGAAATCTATTTTTACCAAAAACATATTTCAGAGAATTTAGTTTCTAAATACAACTGCATCATTTCCAGAAAAAAAATGTTATATATTAGACAGTATTTGCACTTATAAGCATACCTGCACAATGGCTGAGATAACCGAGCTTGGTACCTGTGGATAATTCCCAAATGTAAAGAGAACCATCACATGTACCTACGATTCCATAACCTGATGATGCACCAACTACAGTGGCACTGCTTAGCACAGGTCACATCTCAATTAGTCTATTAATAGACAAAAATAAACATCTGCATCCAAGAAGGATGAAACATGCAGTATAAAATGGAGGTGACTAGATTGGTGGGTTGCGTGATGAGTCAAAATGTGTTTGTGTTGAAATGGGTTTTTTAGTACGGTCAAACGGCTCAGAAAGGGTCAAACAGGTCAAAAATTGGCTGAAAATATTGAAAATGCATTAAACCTCCTAAAGCATTTGTTTGTTTTCTTTTCTAAAAGTTCAAATATTATTGTAATCATTGTCTTTCTAGTAGATTTAACCCTTTTATTCATTTAAAAAAAAGTGTCTGCTGGTGTGCGCAACCTGGCCTAACACATTCCAACCCGTACCAAAAGTTACTCATTTCAACCCTTTAACCCAATTCAACCCCCCCCCCCCCCCCCCCCCCCCCCTCCCTTTCTGGCTCATAAGAATTCATTGAAAAACTTCTATACCTTGGATCCAAAGCATTTTCTGAAACTAGTTTATTTTTGGCCAGCAATGCTAAGCTCCAGGATCCAGCTGGACTGACTTCCAAATCTTTATGTGGATATTCATCAAAAAGATCAAAATTTGAGACAGATGAGACAAAAAGAACAAGGGACAGATCTTCTCCATTTACTGGAAGAGAATTATGGCTCTCTGTTTCTAAAGACCACCTTTGTGTTTCTTCCATGATGTCTTCAACTTGTTTCTTCCTACAAGCATCTAAGGTGGATAAAGCTTGACTAGGATACCTAAATAAACTGATTGGGATGAAGGGGAGAAATGAAGTTCTTGGAGCTGAAAACTTGGACACAAGGGTTCTTCTTGTTAAATCCCTGTACAGTATGAAAAACTTCATGGATGACAAAAATGCCCCTCTGGAATTATTTTTTCATATTTTATGGAAGTTGGTTTTAAAAGAATTAACATGATTGGAACTAGAATGTAATACAAATGAAGTATAACCACCTGAGGTATTTTATTCCCGGAAATTTTAATGGTAAAAAAAAAATCAGTGCTGTGCTCATTCTCCTAGTTGAATTTCCTTTAAAAAACAAAATAAACATATGAATGTTACTTACATATGTTCGATGACTTGATGCTAGATTGCTGTTAATTAGTTTCATGAAGTGACAATGCAATATTGTTTGAAGTGCAAAGGGTATAACTTATAACGTATAAGAATGTGTTAGTTATTTAACCAGAAATTAACATCACATGAATGAAAAGGGCGGGTGGCATATGAAGATGAGCTTTATAAGTCAACAACATTAAAATAATAAGTTTAAAAGATGCTTACCACACGCAAAAATCCCCAAATGCGCTGTGACCAACAATAAGAGCTTGGAAATTTGGTATTCTCTTCATCTCAATTATACAATTAGGCATGCAGTCAGACATTGGCAAACAGATCTGGTCTGTTGGTGCACTGAAAAGGAAAACAAAGATGCAGATCAACTTTCAGGCTTTTAATACTGTGTAACTCAAAAACTTGTAGTAGTAACTAACAAGGCTGTTAGGGTTAAGAGCAATTGGCCATTCCTGAAAAATAGAAAAGGTGTGGGTGTGAGTGAGAGGGGGTGGGTTGCTGTCTGACCCTAAAACCAGGCTTTTTTCAAAGTAAGGATCGGGCCTAAATAGCCATTAAGACAGAGCTGCCTTCTGAGACTTCAGGATTAACCAAAACCGTTTTTAGCAAAACGCTATGCTCAGAAGTAACAGGGCCTGTTGGGTTTTCGGGTCGGGTCCAGGACTGTTTGCTCGCCTCTACTAGTGCAATATAAAATATAAAAAATATAGACCAAACATGTAAAGAAGTCAATACGAGTGACAACCTCCATGATGAGTTCATGGTCCATAAGTTCATTTTTCCACTCTCTTCAGAAGCAACAAGATAATTGGGTTCGCAAACTAAAATGGAGCACACATTGTTAGTTGTTTGCAGTTTGCATACTACTCGAACATAGCCAACTTTTACTTGCACAATTTTTACTGCATTCTTCTCGAAGCAATCTGAAGTACACACTGAACACCCACAGTTTACACTCCCCTCCCTAAGAACATTAAATACAAAAACAGTGTCAGCTATCACACAAACAGTAAGCTGAAAATTTATGTGACCAATATCTGTGTTTGTGTAGCAAACCTGCAGTAAGGAGCTTTAATACTGTTCAGTAAAACAAGGGATTTTCCGTCTGGAGTAAGCTGTAAACTTGAACTATCCAAAAGAACCTGGTGAAAGAGAAAATACTTTACATAAGCATCTGGACCATAAAATTAAAGTGGCAGAATGAGTAGGTCCAACGGGCTGGGTAACGGGTCAACAGGGGTCTTTTATAATACAGATTCAAACGAGTTGGGTCGGACTGGGTCAACCATCAACACTTTTTAGTCTATCTGTTTTTTATTTGGCAAATAAACAATATAGTTAGTATAAGTATCGTAATTTTCTTAAAGCAGTTTAGGTGGTTTAAGCATGTAAAAGCACTCAGCGAATACCATTTTACCTAAGTTTAAGTTCCACACATTTGACTCGGAGATAAAATACAACCCAGAATGACCAGTTTTTATGCGAACAGATCAAAATTGTCATCTGTTATCACAATAGAATGTTTTAACTTACTTGTCTACCAGATGCGTTCCTTGATGTTGGTGAGATAATTGTTGTGTGACCAATAAAAGAAGGGCATCCTCTAGTTTCTCCTTTAATTGATGCCTTATAAATGAACAATGTCCTGTCGTTTTCCATCAAATAGCCACATAAAACACATACAAATATCTCATCCCCTTTTGTTTTCAACATTGCCATTGAAATTGGTGTTGGAAGCATATAGCAGCCTAAAAGTTCAAATATATTCTCTCGTTCGTCATTGGGCACCACTTTAGCTTCCTCATCACTGTGCAACATTTTAGTCTTGTCATGTTGACTTATTCTTTGACCCGGCAAAATTGAAATCAAACCATCTGCCTCTTGATGCGGTGGAACTGATGCATCAACTCCCCCTGTGAAACCTTCTATTCCCTTTTGAGCTACATGATCAACAGTTAGCATAGAGTACACATTGTCAGTTGTAACTTCTACTTCTTGATGGTGCCCTTCACGGATGCATAAATCTGTACTGGAAGTATCTTGATCAGCTTTAACAGCATCTTGAACTTGCCCAGCCTGGAAGCAATCCACAATTTCACACAGATCATTCTCAAAACTATCAGGTGCAACAGTTGTTGAATCTTCTAAACCAGGTACAGCTGAATCGGTACTTGTACTTGGGAAGAGAACACTTTCATTTTGCTTCTCAGATGTAAAGTTTCCAGCAGAAGGTTTGTCTGTAATGTAAACTTCACCGCTGAGCTTTTCCAAAAGCTCAGAAGATTTGGCTGCAAATTAAGTAAAATCAAAAGTAAGATACTAATCTAGGAAACAAAAAATGGTTAAGTGCATGAAAGATATAACCAACTTTGGTCCAATTACTATTTGGGGTAACCAATTTCGTTTCCACCCATAAAAACTCTCAAGTTTCCTAAACACTGCAAAGCAATGTAACTTTTAGTCTTGACAGAAAGTAACCATTTTCTTAGGGTCATGTCAAAACTAGCCAACATTTTCGAACATACTTATACAGTTATACATTATGTTCCACATCCCCATTCTAACCTACCTATTTGGATTACTTTAAATCAAAATTATAAGAAGTTTGAGGATCTTGATAGTAGAAAACAAAGTCGGTTACCTGAAATAGGACCACGGTTTCTTTATATGCAATTAACCCTGAAAAAAGGATGCGTTCAGGCACAATATGCGGTACTACCCTCGATATTTAAAGTACAATTCATAGGCTATGTTAGCCATTTCACCAAGACTTCCACCTACCCCCCATAATAGCAGTAGATTATCCAATGTAATCAAGTTTTCACGTATATCATGCCCCCTGAATGCTATTACATTTGCACAACCTCTTCAATCACATTATTTAACTTATATAGCTATTGTAATATAGTAACATTATAGCTTTTATGAACATAGTTAACACATCAATTGTTTATACTAAACCTGGAGGGTCATCTCTGGGGTATCGGTCAACCTCCTTTCTTTCCTTCTGGAACATTCCATCAATATTTTTCTTTTTCTTTCTTGAAAAAGTCTTAAGCAAAGGAAGAGCTCGCGGAAGTAGTAATGCCATCATTGAGTTGGATATCTCATGTCCAACTGGATCTGAATCAGTCTTTTCAGAATGATCACTTCCAGAAGCAGAAGCAATAACCATCTCATCTTTTGAATTAGAGTCAGTTACACATTTTTCAGAAACCAAAATTTGGGAAGAATTTAACTTCTCATTTAACGTGCATGTACTTTCTTTGGGGATCTCCACCTCCAAATTGCATGTACTGTCTGCAGAGAATAATTCAATCTAAACACCAACAGCCGAGTATAAAATAACAATTACAAAGCTAGCAAATTACATAAAATACCTAATGTTAGATCCAGAGTATCCGGTGCATAGAGGTCCCCATCGTCCAACATCTGTGATTCTTTTTGAAGTGGTGGGTCTCCCTTTTTATCTACTGTTTTTGAGGAAGTGAACCCTGGTGTGTGGCTAAACATCGACAAGTCATGCTGAAAAAAAGCATTTTGTGCCATATTAATTTACTACAAGTAAAATTAAATATAATTCAGCAAGATAATACAAAAAAGAAGTTAGAGAAATGCGCTGCTAATAATTGAGTCTTTTCTTAAGCAATTGTTATACTCATTTGGCCATATGACGTGAAAAAACGACTAACCATGCTTACATAGGTTGAAGAACTACAAGATAAAAGAGAAGGTTAGGATGGCCAAAATAACTTGTTCTTGAACATGTTGGCCCTTCTTCAATGGAGTCCTTTATAAGCAATTACCAAAGGCATATGGCCTTATGCCTTGTAAAAAATGACTAAACATGTTCACATAGGCTTACAGACTCATAATTTCCACGTAGAAGAAAAAAGATAATGGTGAGGATGTCTTACATGTTCATAACTCTTAACAACTTGATTACCTTTTTAAAGCAATTATTAAACCCATATGGCCTTATGCATTAGGATACTGACTAAACATGCTCACATTGACTGAAAGACTCCTAATTTCTATGTAGATGAAGAAAAAAAAAAAGAACAGTCAAGATGACTTACATTTTCTTGCCCTTTTAACAACCTGGCATCTTCTTGAGTGATTGGTTCTTGGACAGAAAGACATTTCTCCTTCTCAAGATGGTCAGGTAAAATAAGGGAATCAACCGGCATCCCTTCTGCTGACGATAAATGAGCTACATTATTTTCATTCAAATTTGACGAACTTGAAGGAATCTCATTTTTATGATTCCCTTCAAAACTCCGCCTGCAATGTGGTTCATGACCCCTTTGTGTCAAATCTTGAGGTCGCTCTCTTTTAGGTCCAGGCCCACTAACGGATTTCACATTATTTTCTTTACGTTTATTACTTTTTTTCTCTTTACCCTGGATTTTAACCAAATTCACTTGCAAATTAGGATGTTTTGTATGATGTTCATGTGTTCCTTCAGGCTGTCCATTGCCAAAGGGCAAAGATGGCAAATCTTTAGGTGGGATTTGGCTGACATTTGCCTTCAATCCCCGCAGTAACCTCATGACATGTGGATTTTTGAACCCAAAAAGCTGCATTTGGAAGGATAGAAATGTGTTTAACAATATATGCTTTTTTCACTGATTAAGAACACAACAAAATTAGCACTGAAATATTAGTAGGAAAAAAAATTGACAATGGCTTAAGTGATACTTGCATCTTGTATGATGAACATTAATATATGTTCTAACTGCCTTGATGTCTTTATGAGCATTGGGGAAAAAGTATTTAAAAAATTCAAGAAAACTGAAGTGTATGCTTTGTTCATATAATCTTCAGGTTGTTTTGACACAGCCCAACTTATCATATAGATGACACTGAACTCTTGGATTTTCCTAAAACATCTTAATTGAATTGCATTTACCCATTTATTCTTTGTTATTTTGATACTTATATTGCATTTTCCTTAACTTATGATAGGGATGACACTGAACTCTTGGATAAGAACACTACTAAACACTCATGTAACCAGATACCAACACACCTTATATTATAAAATTTTACCTACCAAGCATCATGACATTTGAAGTGAGCAGAACAAACAATGTAAATGCAACTTCAGCTGTATAACAAATCCATTTAAGCTAAAAAAATGAATATCACTAATTAACTAATTAGATATTTAGATGTAACTTAAACTTCAGAAATTGAATAAGCAAGATGCATGCTTATGTGATCAATAATATTCTTCACTGATATATAATGAATAAAACATATTATAACATATTACAACATACTTGAATGAAACTAGAATAGATACCTCCGCACCATCTATCTTGCATGCAAATCTCTTCCCTCTCGGAAATTTTATGCGGACATTGCTCTTCTTTTGTAAGCCCTCCCATGCAATATCTGGAGTTTGACCAGAACAAGATTGCCCATCCGTAGAACTAATCTGAAAATTTATCTTATTTATACTTTTTTTTTTGTTTCATTGTAGTAATGAATGCAACCAATAGCCTTAAAAGAATCATAAAGTAATACACGCACCACAAATTCAGGTCCTTTAAGTCCCTCAAGGATCGCCATCTTGTAGGTAATCCCATTATTCACCCGAAGAGCTACATATCCAACTGGATATGGATGCCTGTCTTTACCCTGAAAAGATAAAGGAACAATAAATATAAAGTCCTGATAACAATACGACCCATCTCACAGGGCTCTAACTTCTAGCAGAAACAATTTAATACAAGTTTATTTGCAAAGTTAACCTTTACGCATGAATACACTATGTGCTCTCATACTTAGAAAATATTACCTTCAAATAACAATTCACCAATAAGTAACTATAAAAATAACTATAATTCTAAGTCACATACCATCAGTACTGTGGTTAATTATCTCTCTAAGCTCAACGTTGGATATTAATAACATACAATACAAGTCACACAACCTTCTCAGTGTGACTACTTAAGATTTTTATATACTAGCTATGACCTAAGGTAACGTTCGTTTCACATATTGGAATGGAATTGGAATGTATATTTCATTTCGCATGTTAGTTCGTTTCAACAAAAGAAGCGATTGTAATTAAACAACATACGGAAGGCAATCTACATTCCAATTCCATCTAAATTTCATTTTATTCCGTGAAACGAACATACCTAAATTCCAAATTCCAAATTTAAATTACAGTTCCCACGCGAATTCCAAATCCAATACATTCCGAAGAAACGAACACTGCCTAATTACTATAATTGTAAGCATGTAACAGGAATAAATCAGACTATTGACTTTACACTGATCTATCAATAATCCGGCAGCAATTTGTCCAAACCTAACTGAATTTGCATCGGACAGTGAGAGGAGATTCGAATAGGAATAATATAATAAACATACATTTGGAGAAAATTAAGTGATAAGAGAGTGAGAAATGAGTAGACAAACCCTAGACGAACTCCAATACTTCTTCTCCAATGGACCTTCGTACAGCTTTCCGATTGATACAATATCCAGACCGTCTGATTTATCTTCGGTGATTATCTGCTCCTTCATTTAACCTAATCACTGTGTGTATGTGTGTGTGTGTGTGTGAGAGAGAGAGAGAGAGAGAGAGAGAGATATTAGGGAGAGAAGGGGATGAGTGGGAAATTGTGGCGGGAAAGGGAAATTATTAGGAGGTAAAAAAAAGTAGTGAAATACTTAAATAGTGGTGGTGTTTGGCTGTAAATAAACGAGAAGGTGACACGTGTATAAAAAATGTAGATGAAATGAAAGAGATAAAAAAAAAGCGCCGTTGCCGGGGATCGAACCCGGGTCACCCGCGTGACAGGCGGGAATACTTACCACTATACTACAACGACTTGATGTTTATATGTCTTGGTTGTCGCTATAAGTTCACATTATAGTTTCTAAGTATTGATTTTGAGTTCTAGTATTTTCGATAAGTCAAATCTTAGTATATAATAAACAGTATTTATTGAAATATTTATTTGGTTTTGGTTAAAATTATTGACATATTCCTTAATATGAATACTTGTATTGATAGTTATTCTAGTTTGAAACCTTTCATTGATATTTTTTTAAGTGTTATGAATGTTAAAATTATGTAGTTAGTTTTTAAAATCTAGCATTCTACGATTTATGATTTTTATTTTATTTAGGATTATATATTGCTTATTTTATTTGCTTAATTCAACATTTTATACAGGTGTGAATTCTTTACTTGGTTTGGCCCCCAATCTGTTGTGGTGTGTTGAAAGTATACATGAGCTATTGAGGTCAAGAAATGATATGGAACACACAATGTTTGGGATCTGCACAATGAACTTAAAAGGAAAAAATAAAGAAGGGTTAATTGCTTGGGTAGTGATTGTAGTGATGTTGATTTGTATTTTCTCAATTAGACATTTGTATGTACTAAAATTATTCTATATATTAAATTCAAAACATGGTAAGGAATAGTATTTTTGTTTTATGTGGGGGTTTTTATATAGTATACTTTTGATACCTTTGGCTCCCTAGCGCCAGAAGCTATTCGTTTTTTACTAGGGTTCAACGGGTCGTCCACAGCAATAGTTCATCTCCAGAGGGCAATGATTTGTCTTTAGTAGACTAGGGTTCGCAATTCAGAAAGGGGTGGCGGCGCCGCCTATTGCCCGTCTACCTTCTATTGTAATGTAACTTTTGTATTTCGTTTTAATAAAAGTTCTCCTTGAGTATTAAAAAAATGAGTTTAGTTTTTGCTTTACATTTTTTTTTAATTTAGTTATTATTTGGTTACTACTTAACACGTTGTTTAGTGGTTGCATTTGGTCCCTTAATCCCCCCCCCCCCAACTTTCTAATACGTGTCGGTATAAATTCAACCTCGCTTATGTCACATGAGTTTCCGGGTATTGGTCGTCCTTCGGTTGCTACTTAGCATGGTTTTACGCTTCATGCCTCGCAACAACGCAATTTACGCCTCCACACCGCAACGCGAGTGTTTAACTACTAGTTATGAATGCAATTGGTCTTGTTGACATAGTTTTGATTATCTTTTAGTTTCGATTATCTTGTAATGTTGACTTTGATTATGAATGAAGATTGGTCATTTGACCTATCAATTTACTGTAATATACCAAATGGGTCAAAACATGCATATGATGTTAATATCAAAACAATTATTGGGACACCTTCAGTAGTATAATAATTTGCCTCGATAACTAGTGTCTATCAACACTAGTTCTTAATTGTGGTTAGAAGTTCATGCCCATGCTCCCAGCATCGCAAACATGAGGTTGCTGCACGACCTAATAGCGCTATCAACTAATACCCCGCTCGCCTCCAGCGATTAACCCAATTGTCACACCACGTCAATGGCGGAAACACGTGGCGCAACGCTCGAAAGCATATCAAAGTCAAGATTAACACAAACTGTATTTTATTAGAAAAGATCAATTTATTAGGATGTCGAAAATGAGTATCTCGTTACAATATTGCACAAGGCATTACATAAAACAATGAACATTAAGCTTCGATGTGGGGGTATTTACGTTTATGTTCCAACCCGATGGTAACAATAGATGAAACCCCGACCAGTATCCGACATCCCGAATTCCACCGCACTAGCCCCATATCTATTCAGCACTTAGTTACCTGAAAGATATGTTTAAAAAGACGTCAATATATAAAATATTGGTGAGTTCACAGGTTTTAGTTTCATAACAACAACGTTTTCACAACTATCGACTCGACTCACTTTACCGTATAATTATTTTCCCATTAAATAATTATACTAGGATCTTGTCGATCGATATTTCGTTTTTACAACATGTGCGAAACCTGCACAACTGGTGGCCTTTGTAAGGAGTAGCTAGCTCCTACAAACTATGATGATGAGCAATCCCTTGAGCCCCATAACCAAACCAAGACTAATAATAATGCCCCGCTCCAAGTCGTTTCTTGGAACCCAACGACTAAATTTCAGAATACGTGCACCCCTGGCATACGCCGATGCATAATCGACGCTATCGATTAGGGGTGGGCCTTGTCAGGCACCAATAGTACTATCCAAATATTCCTTCGGTTTCATTTCCCTGAATTAATGGTTACAGAAGAGAGGACTCGACCCCGAGTGGCGATCACTACTCAAGTACTCATCATGCCACTTATCACATTTCAACCCTTGAAAACCATTTCAACATGTGACAGCATTTGACAAACATATCTTTCCCCCAATTAAAACAGTAAAACGGGGCCGTGAAACTCACCTGAAGTATAGCGTACAATCAAATAGCAGAGAATAGCAAGTCCGTGGTCAAGCACCTACGAACGTCCTAGTGTGTGTAAGTCACTAAGTCTATAGCGTGTGTTTTTCCGGCAAGTTGTACACCCAACCCCCAACGCCACCATTTACATATAATTCCCCGTTTAATTAAACATATGTCCTAGGTTCGTTGGTGATGGATTACCCTTTTTTACAAGTTATTTATATTCTCATTAATATTTCTTTAACTTGTATTATATTATCCTTAAGATCGTATCGTTCGATATAATATTTTAACGCTCGACTCGACTCACCACACCGTATATTTACTTTCCCATTAAGTAAATATACTAGGATCTCGTCGATTCGGTATACTTGTATATATATATTGTTTTCTTCACTCGACTCGACTTACCTCCTGTATATTTACTTTCCCATTAAATAAATATACTAAGATTTCGTCGAGTCGAATATATATATATATATATATATATATATATATTCCTTGTTAAGTCCATACACTTGTTTAACGTTTAATCGTTAGATTATTTACATTACTTTTCTCCTACGAATATTTTCCAACACTTAGGAAAGTGTTATGTATTTTCCACCCAAATCATATATTTTAATCCTTAAAATATATTTATACTCATCTTGACGTAATGATACTTTTCTCGTCCGTCCGTTTTTTACGTCTTAGTTCGTTAACACGTCCAAGTCCGATTACTTAACTTATACAGTTAATTTTTCCCAAGTTTTTCCAATATGTGTATTCTAGGAATGTTATTCATCTCTTTAATTTCCTACACATATTACTTGGAAGTTTTATAAACACTTTTGTATTTTTAACACAAGACTTGGTAACTTATATATAAAAATGCTCCAACACTTTTATATTCCCATTTATATAAAAGTGTTCATTTTTATATAAGTTTCCACCAAGCTTTTATTTTATCTAACATTTTTATAAAAACCTTTGTTTTTATATATATATCCATATGTTAGATAAGTCCATATTTTTATAAAACTCTATTTTATAAAAATACACTTTTATACAAGATACATATGTATATTTGCTAGTATTTACCAAATCTATCTTGGAAAGTTACCATTTCACACTTTCGACACTAAACTTTCCATAGTTATATTTTTAGATACAAGTTTCTAAAAATATTATTTCAAGTCCCTCAACTTTCAAAGTTACTAACATAGTCCCTTAACTTCCAAGACTTACATTTTCTTCTCAATCTTTCAAACATGACAATTTTCTACTAACTAGTAGACTTTATTTTGTTATTTTTGCAATGGTAGATTATTTTTATGATTCCACATTATCCATAGTCCATAATAACCTCATTACGAACAATAATGTGTGTATTTGTGTGTATTACGTCCATTTTGTCCAACTTGAAAGTTTTATGTCCAAATCTTACAATATGTAAACTTTATACTTTACATTTTCTCACAAGATCATCACAATATTAAGTCTTGGATGTTCATTTTATGACGGTCTAAACCACTTTTAAATGTACAAGTTACCTTTACAACCTTTGCTTTGTTCATCATTTTAAACAAGATTATGTAATTTTTTTTATAAATTTCGACAATCTCACACACCCATCACCATCTACGGCCAACATACAAGTTTTTAAGGTCCATTTTAGTTTGATAAAACACATCATAACTTATGTTTAAAACCTTGTTAAAAACTTGTGTACAACTTGATTTTAAAACATAAAAATATAAACTTTCAAGAACAAGAGTAAGATTAAGAACACTTACAACTAGCACAAGGCTAGGGAAGATAAAAACACTTGATTTTGAAGGGGTTTAGTGTGTTCTTCCAAGGTGATTTAGCCCCAAGCTTGATAACACACTTTTATCTTATGTAAATGGGTTTGATCATGGATGAGTTTTGATGATTAAACTTGAAAAATGGATGTGTGTGGAGGCTTCAAGACTTACGGCCAAGAGGAAGGAAAAAGCAAGAAATTTTTGTTGTTTGGAAGAATGTTTATTATGGATTTCCATGATCTTCCAACAATCTATATAATAGTCCTTCATATCTTTCTTGTATCTAATTGTACAAAGAAAATCTTAGGAGGCAAGTGGCAAGGGATGTTGGCCGAATTTTTCCAAGATCTTGGGTGATCTTATAATATCTCACAAGGACACAAGAAATCTCTACAAAATCCATTAAAATCTTACACATGATACTTGCAATCTTTCCTAGATTATTTAGTACAAAGAAGATATTTTAAGCTTGGTAAGGGGTTGGGGACGGTTTGGGGTTGGGTTTTGGTGGGGTCCACAACAAAAAACATTTGCTAAATAATTAGTTATGCTTCACATTTAGCGTTCGGGTTTCGTTCGGGTATTAATCGGATTTTAATCACGCGTTATTTGGACATTATATTAGCCTCTAATAACCCTTAAACTTAGTCTAGTTCAAGTGTTGGTTGGTTAGTTAGGCTTCTCGTTGGGTGAAATTATAAGTTATACGCGTACCGGGTGCGGTACGCACACTTTATTCGTTACCGGGAGAGTCGTATGTAAAGTTTTCACTTATGGTTTTGGAGTTCCAAAACACATTATATTTTGTGAAAATACCCTTTATTTTATATCTTCGGTGTCCGGGATCCTTTTCGTTTATTTGATTTTTTATCGGGTGATCACCAACGTCCGTTCCGGACAAGTTTGTTCGCACATGATCCTATCATGCTTCGTCATTAAACATGTGCATTCCTATGCATCTTATGGGGAATTTGCTATTCTCTACGGCATCAGTTAAATTAATCCAACTAATTTAAACATGCACTTAAACCGTTAATTACATATACTAATTACGTACGGAAACATATCGATTTTTGCCGGATGTTACACCAATAATGTGCAAGGACTTTTCAAGTGATAGAGTGTTTAGTTCACAAAGGACCAATAAGTTTAAACTGATCAAAGCGCAATCCTCCCCGAAGATTCGTTACGGACTCTCTGAAAGAGTCAATGTTCAAGTAGTCCCAAACCGGACTAGAAAACGTTTATCAAAGTTGTCTCACCCTGAGACGCATGTTTTTTGAGAAAAAGTAGTGAAATTCACCTTAGTATGCAAGCAAATAAATCCAAACTCCAAAGTAGGGTGTGCTACCGACTCCCTAGTACATGTGTCACTAAGTGAGTATATGTGTAATACCATTACACCATATAACCCGTTTGTCCAAGACGTTTAATTGTTCAAAATCGTATAAGTGGCACCTAGTGGTTCTACATGCATAAGTAAACCCTAAGGACCCGTTGGTGAATATGTTGGTTACCATCAGTTGTACACTTCCTATGCATCTCATATAAGTGTCCATTCAAGTTCATGTCAATAACATACCACATAGGACTCCAAATAGTCACATAAACACATAATAGACAATCTGCGTTTTTAGGACAGATTATGCGCCATGAAAACTAATCTGTTTAAAATACTTAACAAACGAATTAAACTCCCAAATGTTTACTGAATATTATTTGGGATTCATTTGATAACCCATATTTTTTTGTCTCAAAACCAAACACAAAAATCATGAAAAATCGTACATCACATATATGTCCAGAAAGTTTCTACAGCAGGTCAAGTTAGTAGAAAAATTCCCAAAAATCTTGTATTCATCCAAACGGGATGAATCCACTTGGAAAAGCCAAGTTATTCTAATGTTAACCTACTGTCCAAATTTCATAATTTAATTCTTTGTAAAACTAGAGTTATGATTGTTTAAAGTTGACTCAGTTTGTTAATCCGAAAATCTGATATGACCTTTAATCAAAGAAAATTCCAAAAACTTATCAAACGACAGCTAATTCATATGATTTTGCCCATTCTAAAAAGCTAAGACCATGTACAATCCATTCATGCAAATAATCGATCAAAACAATTATTTCAAGCCACGTAACAGACCCTACAATTCGACATTCAGATTCTGTCCAGATTCTGATCATGCAATATTATCGATTATATCAAACCCTAGTTGCATATTATCAATCATTAGCACCTAATAATCATCACACAACATCAATAAGAGCCACATCTGATCAAACCCTAATGATACATCATAAACATCATCATTCATAAACCCTAGGAGTCTAAAACGTCAAGAACATGCATAATCATGTAACCTATCAATTTCTAATTGCATAGGATTATGTTTAACCCATTCAATCTTTATAAACTTCAAGTTTTAATCTTTATGCAAAGGTTTCAGACCTGGAAAAACTTAGTTATAAGGTTTTATAACATATTTAAGAAGGTTAAAATACAAAAGATTGAAGATTATACCGCAAGCCTTTCAAAACAACTAACCGAATGCTCTCTAAGCTTCCCGATCGATGTTCTTGAGCCTTAGCAGGTGTTAGAGGCTGATATTTACGTAACTAGGTGTAAGGGGGCGATTAGGGTTGAGTTTAGGGGTTGTGTGAGGCTTAAGATTGGTTAAATAGAGGTTTAAGGCGGTTTGGGCTCGACAGACACCCGTGAGCGGCCGCGCGGAGCCTGTGAGCGGCCGCTCACAGCTCCCCGGCTTGCTCCAGGCGTCCTGCTTCGTTGTACTGCCCGTTTCCTTTGATGTTTTCGATATTTTGGACCATAAAAAGTGTAACCCCATGTGTTAAGACCCCAACCATCCTAATGGTCCATCCATTATGGTTTTTATTAACGTATTCGATTTAAGTTCACGTAATCACATACAGTTTGCACATAGTTTCATAGAGTATCATAAAAGCACGTAATCGCAATCAATCTCAATCAATTAATTCACAATTATTTAACTTCATTGTTCACCAATGTTCGAGGTTCACTAATCATGTATACAGTATGGTAATTCCCCGAATTACCACTTCATGCAGTTATTAACCTATAACTGTGCAACGTGTGTCCTATCTAGCTAACCCTAGATAAGTAGAATGCAAGGAATGTAACGAGAGTTTAGTTAAAGTGAGAACCTGAAATTACGGGGTATCACATCATCCCCAATTTGAAAAGAATTTCGTCCCAAAATTCAGCAAGTAAACAATAAAGCTAGCCAGAAAAGTGTGTGCTTGGTTCCCGGATGTCACATCATCCCCAAGTTGAAAGGAATTTCGCCCCGAAATTCACTTTGAAAGAGTTGCTTTATGTTTAGCGTTCGATCTATGTTCAGGTTCAGGTTCAGAAAAGAGGTGTGGGTATTTAAGCCGCATTTGATCCCTTGCGTTCCCACGTGTATTCCGGTCCTAGACAGGAATTCCATCGCACCATAACAGTCGGTATGATGCTCTGTCTGGGTTTCTTGACGCCCCGCTCAAGAATCTCCACCGGTTCTTCCATGAACCGTAGCTGATCGTTCACCTGGATATCATCCAGTGGCACCACCAGTGTTGTATCTGATAAGCATTTCTTTATATTCGATACGTGGTGTACATCGTGTACCCCATTAAGTTCATTAGGCAGGTTCAACCTGTAAGTTACTGGACCAATCCTTTCGACAATCTCGAATGGTCCAACGTATCGCGGGTTCAACTTTCCCCGTTTTCCAAAGCATATCACCCCCTTGCAAGGTGACACCTTCAATAGAACCTTGTCCCCAACCTGGAACTCCAAAGGTTTCCTATGCTTATCAGCGTAGCTTTTCTGTCGATCTCGAGCAGCAGCCATCCGGTTTCTGATTTGCACTATCTTCTTAGAAGTTTCATGCATGAGTTCGGGACCTGTTAGCTGGCTATCCCCAACTTCAGTCCAGCATATGGGAGACCTACACTTGCGTCCATAAAGTGCCTCTAAAGGCGCACACTGTATCGAAGTGTGGTAACTGTTGTTATACGAGAATTCAATCTAAGGCAAGTGCTTATCCCAACTGTTGCCAAAATCCACCACGCACGCTCGTAGCAGATCTTCCAATGTTTGGATGGTTCGTTCACTCTGTCCATCCGTCTGTGGGTGATAGGCTGTGCTCATATCTAAGCGAGTCCCCAAAGCATTTTGGAGAGTAGTCCAAAAATGAGAAGTGAATCGCGCATCGCGGTCAGATATGATAGAAGTAGGCACCCCATGCCTAGAGACTACCTCCTTGATGTAGAGATTAGCTAATTTCTCCAATGAGTCGGTTTCCTTTATTGCCAGAAAATGTGCCGATTTGGTTATACGATCCACGATAACCCAAATCATGTTATGGCCAGTTGGCGTTCTAGGGAGCTTTGTGATGAAATCCATAGAAATTCCGTCCCATTTCCACATAGGGATTTCTGGTTGCTGGAGTAGGCCTGAAGGTTTCTGATATTCAATCTTAACCTTCGCACAAGTCAAGCACTTACTAACATAAGTGCCTATCTCAGCTTTCATGTTTGGCCATCAGTAAAGAGTTTTGAGGTCTTGGTACATCTTGTCCGAACCAGGATGTACCGAATATCGAGAGTAGTGAGCTTCATCGAGCACCAGTTATCTGAGATCCCAAAACGTGGTATCCAGACTCGATTCATGAAGTATTGAAGACCATCCGTCTTCAGTTCCAAGTGCTTATCAGCACCTTGTAAAGTTTCAAGCCCGATGTTTTCTTCTTTCAAAGCCCCGCCCTGGGCTTCACGTATCTTATCAGGAAGATTAGAATGTATAGTAAGTTATAAAGCTCGCACCCGTTTGGGTTTCGTTTCCTTACGATTGACGACATCAGCTACTACATTAGCTTTCCCTGGATGATATTTGATGGCACAGTCATAATCATTCAGAAGCTCGACCCATCGACGTTGTTGCATGTTCAGCTCCTTTTGATCGAATATGTGTTGGAGGCTCTTTTGGTCAGTGGAGATCGTACACTTCGTCCCATAGAGATAATGCCTCCAGATCTTTAGAGCAAAAACCATTGCTCCAAGTTCCAAGTCATGGGTGGTGTAATTCTTCTCATGAACCTTTAATTGCCGTGAGGCATACGCGATCACCTTATCACGCTGTATCAGCACACATCCTAACCCTTGGATAGACGCATCACAGTACACCACGAAGTCCACTGTACCCTCAGGTAATGATAGTATAGGTGCACTGCAAAGTTTCGACTTTAATAATTGAAAAGCAGATTCTTGGGCATCTCCCCACTTGTAAGTAATACCCTTCTGTGTCAAAGCAGTGAGGGGTTGAGCGATCTTAGAGAATCCCTCAATGAATCTGCGATAATATCCCGCAAGACCAAGAAACCGACGCACCTCTGTGGGAGTTTTAGGAGCTTCCCACTTTTTAATAGCATCAATCTTGGCGGGATCGACATGTATTCCTGCCTCGTTAACCACATGTCCAAGAAATTGGACTTCTCGAATCCAAAAGTCACATTTTAGAGAATTTTGCATACAACTGCTCATTTCTCAAAAGTTCCAAGATCAGCTGCAGGTGTTGCTCGTGCTCTTCCCTGCTCTTGGAATAAATCAGTATGTCATCTATGAATACTATGACGAATTTGTCCAAATAGGGCTTGCACACCCGGTTCATTAGATCCATGTACACAGCCGGTGCATTAGTTAGCCCAAATGGCATCACCAAAAACTCATAATGCCCATAACGAGTTTGAAAGACTGTCTTTGACACATCCTCCTCTCGGACTCTCAACTGATGGTATCCTGACCTCAAGTCAATCTTAGAATAGAAACTCGACCCTTGCAACTGGTCGAACAAGTCATCAATACGAGGTAAAGGGTAGCGGTTCTTAACCGTCACTTTGTTCAACTCCCGATAATCAATACACATGCAGAAACTCCCATCTTTCTTCTTAACAAACAGAACTGGAGCTCCCCATGGTGAAGAACTAGGTCTAATAAAGCCCCTATCCAATAGCTCTTGGAGTTGGGTAGACAGTTCTTGAAGTTCGCCTGGTGCTAGGCAATATGGTGCACGTATAACTGGAGCTGCTCCAGGCGCAAGATCAATCTGGAACTCTACTTGACGAACGGGTGGAAGTCCAGGTAATTTCTCTGGGAAGACATCTAGGAAATCTCGGACTATTGGGATGTCCTCAATCTTAGTTTCAGTTTCAGCTCGAGTGTCAGATATGTTAGCCAAAATGGCTGGACAGCCCTTACGAATACACTTCCGGGCTTTCAAAAAGGAGATGATGCCCACCATGGCACCACCATGATCACCCTGGATAGATAAAAGCTCTCCACTTGGGAGGGGGATACGAACAATCTTCTCCTGACAGAGAATTTCAGCGTGTTGCTTGGACAACCAGTCCATGCCAACTATGAGGTCAAAGCTACCTAAGGTGATAGGTAGGTGGTTGATGGAAAACAATTGCCCATCCAATTCGAGCTTACAGTCACACTGTATATGGGTTACCTCAACAGGCTTCCAATCAGCCAATTCTATAGAGTACGGGGTATCAAGAAGAGTAGGAACCATCCCTAATTGTTTACTAAGTTTCGATGAAACAAAACTATAGTCCGCACCAATATCATATAAAATAGAAGCAAGAGTTTCGTTCAAGGAACACGTACCCGTCACGACATTGTTATCAGTCCTAGCTTCCCCAAAGCCAATCACAAATGCTCTTCCTCGAGCCCCGTTGTTGTTGTTACCGTTGTGGTTGTTGTTGTTGAAGGACTTATACCTCACCCTATCCCACGTTCTCTTGCTATCACCAAAAGTAGAAGATGATGCACCATGCTTCGAAAAATTACCTTACTCAACAGCCTCATCAGTGAGTTTGCGAGCCAGGTGAAAGATTTGTTAGATTTTGGGTAGGTGAGCTGCAGTGGCCAAGCCACGAATCTGAGGGACCCACCCTTTTGGTATGAAATTCGATCCGCTGGTAAGTTGGTTAATTAGATTCGAGCATATAGTATCTAACTCCTGTAGCTTGGTAGTGTAGACGTCGATCTCAGACCCATCCGTCTTTATATAACAAATTTTAGGTTTCATCACAAGGTTTTATGTTCTCGATCCAAGTATCTGCAACTCATCGAGTGTGCATGTAGCATACTTTACCCCATCCTGCCTGGGGGCAAATGCACATGGAAAAGACTTATACTATCGAAGCAATCAGACGGTCTCCCTCAGTTCTGTTGGACTTATCAAGGTTCACAACCAATAAGAGGCTTGAAAATACGATGGCAGGTTGTTGTTGTGGCATGTGTGTTCAAGGTATAAGAAAGTTCAAATGTGAAAGTTAGGGGAAATGAATGATTTAGCAAAATGGATCTTTACTAGCTTGGAAAGATGCGAGGGCCTCAACCACTCTATCGTTAATCATAAGAACTCAGTCTTATCTAAGTTAACAAAGGGAAAGGAAAGAAAAGACAGGTAAGTAAAGGTAAGAGCCAATTGTCGCCACACTCTGTCTAGATAGTAGAGCCTTCATCCTCACTTTCCATGTGCTCGCCCTGCTCAGCTTCCCCTTCCATCCCTTCTTCTTCCTTTTTCTTGGTGTCAGTGTTATATGGATCTTATCACGTACAGTCTCCTTCTCCAGTCCTATGTAAGCCAGCTTAGTGGTCAGCTGCACCACTCGTTCCTCCAATCGTGGCTGTCGGTCTCTGGTAGGTTTCGTCTTCCTTTGAGATATTACACTGCATCGCAGGCCTTACATAACTCCCCAAGAGTGTGTGTAACAAGCCCCGGTCTAATGTGTTCCCTTGAATCTACTATATACTTATGAGAAACAGGGATATGCAGTCATACGTCCGCCCGCTCATACTAGGCGTAAGGTACTAAAGTAAGAAATAAGTTTTATATGTGTAACCCAGTCCCGTCTGAGTTTCAAATGGAAGTAAGAAAGATCAAGTAACAAGGAACAGAAACTAATTGTCTCCTTGCTCAGTGAAAAAGGATAAGTCTCAGTATTTTAATTTCTTCATAGTTGATTCGATTTAATGGTACCACGTCATGCGCATCGTGCAGCTTCCTGTGTACGCGCGCCACAACGCTCGCAAGGGCTCCCTCCCTTGTACTATTGTTGTTTCCTCATCCATGAGGTTTGTTAGGACACTACTCCCAGTAATGCGCCACCTGGTGTAACCTTAGGTTCCCACCATTGACGTGTTTAGAATTAGGTCTAGAACTAGAAGATAACATATCTCCCGAAATCATATGTTGTAGATATATGTAGCTAAAAGCTAGTTGTGCACTTAAGTTGTGAGTGTACTTATGCTATGATGATTATAGACTAGACTCAACATGCAGTCCTAGTTCACTATAACCAATGGCTCTGATACCAATCTGTCACACCCTCAAATTTCCACTGCGGGGTTTATACCGCGAGGCGCATGACAAATCCAGGATCCCATAGCCATAAGTCACATGAACGACTCTAAATGCCCAAACCATTTAGTTTGTTATTGTAAAACCAAGTTTAATTAAGTTGCGGAAGTGTAAACCAAATTTAAACCTTTTAAAAACCATGCGCAAAACAACGCGCCCAAATTAAAACCATACGAAAGAAAACGTAAAGCATGATATGTAATTTAGGTGTATGCCCAAGACTCAAATGCAGTGAAGTGTGCAGTGCTTTCTAATCGTGGCACCGGAAGCTAACTACCTGCAAAAGCATGTATATCGTGGGTCAACAAACAACGTTGGTGAGTTCACTAAGTAAAGAAAATGAGTAAGTAAATGCGCTGGTTTCCCAAACCACGTAACCAAGTAAAAGCGTAGGTCCTCCAGACCAAAATGTTCAAGTGTTATCAGTTTAAGCGTGTCATGGGTAGCTAACCCACTCATTGCAACTAAACAGTATTATTGGGACACCTTCAGTAGTATAATAATTTGCCTCGATAACTAGTGTCTATCAACACTAGTTCTCAATTGTGGTCAGAAGTTCATGCCCATGCTCCCAGCATCGCAAACATGAGGTTGCTGCTGATGCATGCTGATATATATATAGAAATGTGCACAAGTTAAAACCCTAGACTCAACTAAACCACGCACAATCGGCAAGTGTACCGTTCGTTTGTAGCAAGCGAATAAGACCAGGTATCGAACCAAAGGACTCAATTAAACACAGAAGATTAAACTGTCACTGAATTGCTTGTTTAAATTAATAACTAAGGGGGGTTTTAAATTGAAAATATAAAAATTGATTAACTATTAATTAACTAAATTACCCTAAATTAAATTAAATTAAAAACTAATTAAAACTAAAATAAAAACCGAACTAAAGTGATGGAAAAATCAAGCAAGGGAAAGACTGGCTACCTAGGTAGGAATCCTTAGACATAATACTCAATCCTGACGAAGAAACCCGTTTGGAGACCCTAATTTCATCCAACTACTCTCCTCCTGCAGGTAAGGCTAGTAAGCTAGAATCAAGGCGGGACAAGTGTAGAAATGCTAAAATGGATCTGGATCGCCCTAGCGTACCAAAATCCCACAGAAATCAGGTTAAAACCTCTCCTGGATTAAAACCCTCAAACTATGAAGCAGACTTAAACTCTACTGAAAGAAACCTAGGAAAACTCTAAACACGGACAAGTAGCGACTCCCGCCCTAGCGCTTGCCAACTACCGAACAATGCCTAGTTAGTTACCTAGCACTCTCGAGTTAGATTTCTCACCCTCAAGAATGGACTGCACGTTTTAGTTAATTTATTATATTAGTTTGTTATACTTGTGTCGTACTCCAACTCCAAATACTAGCACGCTAACCTAAGTTGACGAACTAGATTGATTTATAGACCTAGGGGGTATCTCTACATGCCTAGCTCCACAAAACCAATAAACAAACTTCAAATAAAATTAACGCCAACACACATATATCAAATCCAACAATAAAAATAAAAATCATGTAATTCTACACATCCAAACGGAAACCAAACGTCATTCAATCATATTATTATCTAAATCATCATCCTAAGTAGCCATAAAAATGTCTAGCCACTCATAATATTAAAAAATACCATCACAAAATAATTAAACATAGTTTTAAGCATGTCTAGAGAAAAATTAATAAAAATTAAACCTAACCCAAGGCTCGTTGGCTCTTAATCTTTAACGTGCCCGTGGCCTTTTCTCCTTCCGTGCTCGTTCAATCGGCACCGTAGTTCACCGTTGACTATTCTTCTGTGCGACTCAATCTCTTCTATTGGAATTGTCAATATGAATGATATATCTTCTGCTCCCCTTTATTGTTGACGTCGAAGTTGTAACTATCTCCACCGACTTCTTTTTTTTTTTGTGGTATTGTTTTAGGCTTGGGCTTTGGCCCAAGTCCCTTTGAGTTTTTTTTTTCCTCTTTAATATTATTATTATTATACTCCGCGCTCTTGCCTTGGGTGTTCATGACTTGACCAAAGTTCTTCGTTTATACTCCAACGTCCATGAACACATGCTCTCTAGTGTTCGTGTCTCGATTAAAATTCTTTCGTTTTGAGCCAATTTTCCACGAACACCTATAAAATAATAAAATAAATAAATAAGTACTAAAAATGACTCAAAACTAATAAAAATCTATAAAAACCTATACTAAATAAAATAGACCGGTACAAGCCTAAAACTAATAAAAACACTATCTAAACGACTCTAAAACTGCACAAACTTTACACTGGAAATAGATGTATTTTACAATACATCAAATATTCCCACACTTATCTCTTTTTCGTCCCTGAAAAAGAATTATGCAATGGGATCACAATCAAATAATCTGGCCTCAAAACATAGGTTACTTTAATTTTAAAAATCTAATCACGTGCCAACTGCGATTGCAGGTATACTTGTCCTCTTAAACCCAACCGCCGGTTTCTAAGCCCCTTATCATGTTAGTTTATCTTTAGGTTCGTTTAGTCTACCTAGGGTCTCACACTAAAGAAGCCACAGTTTCACCTAATCCCGCCTCAAGCTTATGAAACAAAAGGAACAATCAATTGACTATTCCTAACCGTTTTATGTAGAAAACCGAGAGAATTTAAAATCATATATATATATATATATATATATATATATATATATATATTTTTTCATCTCAGCATACTTAACTCAGAGGGTGTGACCAATCCAAGTCGCTATCCCAGTGGCCAGGCACCTTAAGCTTCAGTATTTTTGCTTTGATTTCTATTTTTTTTTCATGAGCTTTTTTAGATATTTATTTTCAGACAATCCTAGAGGGAGTCGAGTCCGGAGTCACTATCCCTAGAAACGACACCATTGGCCTTGCCCTTATTTTATATCCAGCTCTTTTTTTTTTCTTTTGATTAGAAATTCTAACGGTTTTAAACTTATAACGGTATTCCTTATACTATTATTGGCGGTTTCAGCTTCCCCATTTTTTCCTAGATGAGAACCCACACGGTATCCTAATATATTTAGTGTATTATCTCAAAGGAAACTTTTCTACCGGCTGGGCCTACCCACATATCCCAAGTCAACACGCTTTCGATTATTTATTCTTCTAATACATATACTATTTGAAAACCAGACACTTGATTTTATCTATCATTTCCCATATTTTATAATGCAAACTTCAAAATCAGGGACTTTTTTTTTTCAGTTTTTTTTTCAGGTTTTTCAATTTTTTTTTTTTTTTGACTCAAACGACTTTATATACAAACTAAACGACAGTTTCCCATCCCCACACTTAAACTCTACATTGCCCTCAATGTAGGAATAGAAAACGACTCAAAACAAAAGAAAAAATAAATTCCGAATACAAAAATAAAAAGACAAGGGCAAATTGGAAAGGACTTAGCTGGTTTATTAACGCGTAAGCTCCAAAAACTCTAGTCCAATCCAGCTCGATCGTATAGCATTTTGGTCGCGATCGGCTCTGACACAATAGTAAACTTTTGGGTTGCTTCATTATAACGTACAGCTCCAGAATCGCCCGAATGGAGATTGAGTACGAGCGGTACAATCCAAACCTGCACAAGATAAAACAAAAACCCAGCAGAATACCGAACTAAAAAAATAATAATAATAATAATAAAATAAAATAAAAAGACTCAAGCTAATAACCTAGACACATAATAAAAGCAAAAACACAAAGACGACGCAACTAAGTAATGAACATGAAAAGAAAATACAAACTCTACACATGGGGGTATCCCCACACTCTCACAAACCTACTCGGGATTGATCTCAGGGAGGTCCGAAACCTCCACCTCCTCATCAACGCTCATCCCATCCTCATAATGCTTCAACCTATGGCCGTTCACCTTCCATCGCTGGCCATCCTCACCTGCAATCTCAATCGTACCGTAGGGAAAAACCTGTGTAACAACATAAGGACCCGTCCAACGCGACCTAAGCTTTCCTGAGAACAACCTAAGACGAGAATTATACTGTAACACTTTCTCCCCACACTTAAATTCTTTCACTATCTTCAGACGCTTATCGTGCAACTTCTTAGTTTTCTCTTTATAATCCCACGATCTCATATAAGCATCATCCCTCAACTCCTCTAACTCATGCAACTGAAGGTATCTATGCTTACCTGCCTTATCCAAATCTAAATTCACCCTCTTCAATGCCCAAAACGCCTTATGCTCTAACTCAACCGGTAAATGGCACGCTTTTCCATAAACTAACCGAAAAGGAGTGGTGCCTATCGGTGTCTTAAATGCGGTGCGAAAAGCCCACAATGCATCCTCTAGGTGATCTGACCAATCCTTTCGGTTCTGCCCCACTGTTTTCTCTAGGATTCTCTTGATCCCGCGATTGGTATTTTCCACTTGACCACTTGTTTGTGGATGATAAGCCGTAGAAAGCCGATGGGTGACCCCATAGCGTTTCAAAGTTTTCTCCATCTGGTCATTGCAAAAGTGTGTACCACGATCGCTAATCAAGGACTTAGGAGCACCAAACCTAGAAAACAGTGTCTTTAAAAACCTCACAACAACCCGTGCGTCATTTGTAGGCAAAGCTTGAGCTTCCACCCACTTAGAAACATAGTCAACCGCAACTAGGATGTATCTATTCCCACGCGAATTGGGGAATGGACCCATGAAATCAATGCCCCACATATCAAATACTTCAATGGTCTGAATAGGATTTTGGGGCATCTCATTACGGGATGAGATATTACCGGTCCTCTGACAGGCATCACAATGTCTCACAAACTCATGGGCATCCTTAAAAATGGTCGGCCAGTAGAAACCCGCATCAAACACGCGTTTGGCAGTATTAGCCGCGCCGTAGTGACCTCCTACTCTACCCTCATGACAGTGCCTAAGGATATCTCTCGTCTCCTCACCAAAAACACATCTCCTCAAAACCTGATCTGGTCCTAACCTAAACAAGTAAGGATCATCCCACAAGTAGTACTTAGAGTCGGCTATCAATTTCTTTTTCTCCTGAAAAGTAATATCACTCTTAAACTCACCCGAAACTAAGTAATTAGCTATGTCGGCATACCAAGGGAAGTCCCTACAGATCCTAGCTACCACAGACATCAAACTCTCATGAGGAAAATCATCCCTAATCCTCTCTTCCCTACCTCTCTCTAACTCTGGATTCTCTAAACGAGATAGATGATCCGCAGCTACATTCTCAGCTCCACTCTTATCCCTAATCTCAATATCAAACTCTTGAAGCAAAAGGATCCACCTAATCAGTCTAGGCTTTGCATCTTTCTTGGAGAAAAGATGCCTAAGAGCGGAATGGTCAGTAAAAATGATAGTCTTAGAAAGCACGAGATACGACCTAAACTTATCACAAGCAAAGACGACGGCTAGCAACTCCTTCTCTGTCGTCGTGTAATTCTCTTGGGCATCATTGAGTGTTTTGCTAGCGTAGTATTGTCCCTACGCTGGCCCAACACAGCCCCAACAGCAAAGTCGCTAGCATCACACATGATCTCGAAAGGAAGAGTCCAATCTGGAGCGACCAGAATGGGAGCAGTCACTAAACGCTCCTTCAACAACTCAAATGCCTTGACACATTCAGCAGAAAACTCGAATGGTCGATCTTTCTCAAGAAGCTGGGTCATCGGGCGGGCAATCTTAGAAAAATCCTTAATGAAACGCCTATAGAAACCCGCGTGACCTAGAAAACTACGAATAGACTTCACAGAAGTAGGCGGCGGGAGTCGGGAAATGGTGTCGATTTTAGCTCTATCAACCTCAATCCCCGCCTGTGAAATCTTGTGCCCAAGCACAATACCCTCACAAACCATGAAGTGACACTTTTCCCAATTAAGCATCAGGTTCGTCTCCTCACACCGAGTAAGAACACGCTCTAGATTACGCAAACAATGATCGAAGGAACTCCCAAAGACAGAAAAATCATCCATGAAAACCTCCATGGAATCCTCGATCAACTCATGGAAAATCGCCATCATACATCGCTGAAACGTGGCCGGGGCATTACATAGCCCAAAAGGCATGCGTCGATACGCAAAAGTGCCAAAGGGGCATGTGAATGTGGTTTTCTCTTGATCCTCAGGTGCAATAGGGATCTGAAAGTAACCAGAGAAACCATCCAGAAAGCAGTAAAACTGCTGACCCGACAAACGCTCAAGCATCTGATCAATAAAGGGCAAGGGGAAGTGGTCCTTGCGGGTGACGTCATTGAGTTTGCGATAGTCAATGCAAACTCGCCATCCGGTCACAGTCCTAGTGGGTATGAGCTCATTTTTCTCATTCGTGACAACCGTCATTCCCCCTTTCTTGGGAACAACCTGGACAGGACTCACCCAAGATGAATCAGAGATGGGATAAATCAAACCTGCATCTAACAACTTAATCACTTCTTTCTTAACCACATCCTGAATGTTCGGGTTTAGCCGTCGCTGAGGCTGGACAACTGGCTTAAACTCCTCAGTCATCAGAATCTTATGCGTGCAAAAAGAAGGGTGGATGCCCTTAATGTCAAAGAGCTTCCACGCAATAGCACGCTTGTGTGCTTTCAGTACACACAACAACCTCTCTTTCTCATCCTCTGTCAACTCAGATGATATGATGACAGGCAACTGAGAGTCCTCCCCTAAATATGCATACTCTAGATGAGATGGTAACTCCTTAAGCTCAAGGGTAGGGGGTGTCTCAAGTGATGGTGTCTCTAGAGGTCTCTCCGAATCAGTGGTCTCGAAAACCTGGGAGGCCTCATCAGAAAGGTGAGACTGAACAGCGGGTGGAGACATGTCCCGCTCAAGATCAAACTCAGTCATCTCAATGCACCCTTTATACTCGGTACCGAGCATCTGTGTGTCAAGGGAGTCTCGCTCGCAGAAGCTAGTGAGAAAGCTCCCCACCTGAGTCATGAACGAATCAATGAAGTACAGAGTATCATCGTTCTGGTTAGGGTGCTTCATGGAGTGCTGAACATCAAAAGTGACCTGCTCGTCGGCAACTCGAAGAGTGAGTTTGCCATCAAAGACATCAACAATAGCACGAGCAGTGGCTAAGAATGGACGACCAAGAATGAGTGGAACCTGTGAGTCCTCGTCCATGTCAAGTATAACAAAATCCACCGGGAAAACAAATTTATCAACCTTAACTAACAAGTTTTCCACTATCCCGCGCGGAAACTTCACCGATCGGTCGGCGAGCTGAATACTCATGCGCGTAGGAGACAGCTCTCCTACATTGAGCCTAGCAAAAACAGAGTAGGGCATTAAATTAATGCTAGCTCCAAGGTCTGCAAGAGCATTACTAACAGTGAGATTCCCTATCAGACAGGGAATGGTAAAGCTACCAGGATCAGTCATCTTCGGGGGCAGCTTATTCTGCAGCGCTGCAGAGACCTGCTCAGGAAGAGTAACAGAAGAGATCTCCTCAAGTTTCTTTTTGTTTGTGAGCAAATCTTTCAGAAACTTGGCATACTTAGGCATCTTCGAAAGAGCCTCAACAAATGGTAAGTTCACCTGGATCTTTTTCAGCATATCCAGGAACTTACGGTACTGATTAGAATCATCTGGTCTAGCAAGTCGACCAGGAAATGGCGGCTTAGGCTTGTAGGCCTTCACCGGAGTGTCATCTCTCTTCCCACCTTGAGACCCGCTGGTTTGTGCTGTACTTGCTGGGCGGAGCCTAGGTTGCACCTCGCCAGCTGGTGTCTCTCTCTCAACTCCCTCATCAACAGACTCATCCTCTCCTACTGGTAACGAATCATCTACCCCCTTCCCACTCCTAGTAGTAACGGCTTTCACCTGATGCTGCCTAAACGATGAACTAGAGGAGTTAGGATTATTGACAGTGTTACTAGGAAGGCCTCCTGGTGGTCTCTGGTTAACCTGATTAGCTAATTCTACTACTTTGGCCTCTAGGTTTTGAAACGCAGCTTGTTGACCTTTCCTAAAAGCTTCATTCTCAGCAAGTTGTGACTGAATGTTACTAAGAATCTGGGACTGGTTCTCTAGAATGGTAGTAAGGTCAGACTCAGTACGACTAGTGGGACCCCCAGAGTTGGGAGCTTGGAACAGATTCTGGCGAGGTTGGTATCTAGAAGAGTTACCCCCTTGCCAGTTGGAGTTCTGATTTCTCCAGTTGGAGTTCGAGTTGGAAGTGTAGTTTTGATAAGGTGGTTTAAGCCACCTAGAATTTAGAGAATCTACCTGTTCCTGACTCTGAATTGGACACTCAGATGTGTCATGACCCCCCCTACATATTTCACACCTATCTAACCTCATCTGAAGATCTCTCACTTGCTTAGTTAAATTCTCAATCACCGCAGCCAGACCAGTATCAGGTGCAATCTGATAAACACCTCGGGTAGTAGGAGAGGCGTTACTAGTCATGGGATTTGAATTCCCAACAGTATGCTTTGGTGGTCTCTCAGAATGGGCAAAACTCTCAAATAACTCATTAGCTGCATCAATATCCATTTTTTCCATGAAATTACCCTGTGCAGCTGTATTAAAACGAACTCGAGTCTCAAAAGTGAGGCCATTGTAGAATTTCTCCACAAGGGCCCAGTCAGAAAGACCATGATGAGGGCATCGGCTCAGTAGGGTCTGGAAACGCTCCCAAGCCATGTAGTATGGCTCATCAGGATCCATACGGAATGAGTGAATCTGCTCCCTAATGCGGGAATCCTTGGAAGCTGGGTGATATTTTTTCAAGAATTTTCCAAGCATGTCCTCCCAAGTAGCAATGGAACTATTAGGCAGAGTGTCATACCAAGTGGCGGCACGACCAGACAAACTAAATGGGAACAAACGCAGATAAATGGCTTCCTTAGTGATGTGGGAAAGATTGAAAGTGTCACAGATGCGCACAAATCGGGACAGATGTCCATGAGCATCCTCCTCATCAAGACCATGAAATTGAGTGGCGTTAGTAATAGTGGACATGACATGGGAGGGGATTTGCCAATTGTTGGCGTCAGCAGTAGCAGGGCGAGCAATGGGAGAACGAATCCCAGTAAGTCCCTCAGTGGCACGAGAGTGCACTGTGCGTCTGCCATTTCCTTCAGCCATTTCAGCAGTGAGTGGTGGGAAAGGAATGGGTTTTGGTGGAGAATGGATGGTGGGTTTAGGTTCAGAAAAAGAAAAGGATGAAAAGGATGGAGAAGACGAGCGTACCTGATCAATTTTCTTCCGGATGACCGTTCGAAACTCGTTAAGGCGCTCGTGGATGTCGAGGTTGGGATCCGTGCAGGTGGTGAATTCAGGTGGTCCTTGTGAGCGAGTATGTGGCATACACTGAAAGTGCAAACCACGCTGGAGTTACTAATGGATAGCAAATAACCTAGGACTAAAAGCACAAGTAGCACAGATAATCGCAGGCAGATCCAGCAGGAAGTAAACAAGCAAAACAAAACAAGTAAAATCAAAAAGTGCAAGTAAAAAGTCCCCGGCAACGGCGCCAAAAACTTGATGCGTGCTGATATATATATAGAAATGTGCACAAGTTAAAACCCTAGACTCAACTAAACCACGCACAATCGGCAAGTGTACCGTTCGTTTGTAGCAAGCGAATAAGACCAGGTATCGAACCAAAGGACTCAATTAAACACAGAAGATTAAACTGTCACTGAATTGCTTGTTTAAATTAATAACTAAGGGGGGTTTTAAATTGAAAATATAAAAATTGATTAACTATTAATTAACTAAATTACCCTAAATTAAATTAAATTAAAAACTAATTAAAACTAAAATAAAAACCGAACTAAAGTGATGGAAAAATCAAGCAAGGGAAAGACTGGCTACCTAGGTAGGAATCCTTAGACATAATACTCAATCCTGACGAAGAAACCCGTTTGGAGACCCTAATTTCATCCAACTACTCTCCTCCTGCAGGTAAGGCTAGTAAGATAGAATCAAGGCGGGACAAGTGTAGAAATGCTAAAATGGATCTGGATCGCCCTAGCGTACCAAAATCCCACAGAAATCAGGTTAAAACCTCTCCTGGATTAAAACCCTCAAACTATGAAGCAGACTTAAACTCTACTGAAAGAAACCTAGGAAAACTCTAAACACGGACAAGTAGCGACTCCCGCCCTAGCGCTTGCCAACTACCGAACAATGCCTAGTTAGTTACCTAGCACTCTCGAGTTAGATTTCTCACCCTCAAGAATGGACTGCACGTTTTAGTTAATTTATTATATTAGTTTGTTATACTTGTGTCGTACTCCAACTCCAAATACTAGCACGCTAACCTAAGTTGACGAACTAGATTGATTTATAGACCTAGGGGGTATCTCTACATGCCTAGCTCCACAAAACCAATAAACAAACTTCAAATAAAATTAACGCCAACACACATATATCAAATCCAACAATAAAAATAAAAATCATGTAATTCTACACATCCAAACGGAAACCAAACGTCATTCAATCATATTATTATCTAAATCATCATCCTAAGTAGCCATAAAAATGTCTAGCCACTCATAATATTAAAAAATACCATCACAAAATAATTAAACATAGTTTTAAGCATGTCTAGAGAAAAATTAATAAAAATTAAACCTAACCCAAGGCTCGTTGGCTCTTAATCTTTAACGTGCCCGTGGCCTTTTCTCCTTCCGTGCTCGTTCAATCGGCACCGTAGTTCACCGTTGACTATTCTTCTGTGCGACTCAATCTCTTCTATTGGAATTGTCAATATGAATGATATATCTTCTGCTCCCCTTTATTGTTGACGTCGAAGTTGTAACTATCTCCACCGACTTCTTTTTTTTTTTGTGGTATTGTTTTAGGCTTGGGCTTTGGCCCAAGTCCCTTTGAGTTTTTTTTTTCCTCTTTAATATTATTATTATTATTATACTCCGCGCTCTTGCCTTGGGTGTTCATGACTTGACCAAAGTTCTTCGTTTATACTCCAACGTCCATGAACACATGCTCTCTAGTGTTCGTGTCTCGATTAAAATTCTTTCGTTTTGAGCCAATTTTCCACGAACACCTATAAAATAATAAAATAAATAAATAAGTACTAAAAATGACTCAAAACCAATAAAAATCTATAAAAACCTATACTAAATAAAATAGACCGGTACAAGCCTAAAACTAATAAAAACACTATCTAAACGACTCTAAAACTGCACAAACTTTACACTGGAAATAGATGTATTTTACAATACATCAAATATTCCCACACTTATCTCTTTTTCGTCCCTGAAAAAGAATTATGCAATGGGATCACAATCAAATAATCTGGCCTCAAAACAATGGTTACTTTAATTTTAAAAATCTAATCACGTGCCAACTGCGATTGCAGGTATACTTGTCCTCTTAAACCCAACCGCCGGTTTCTAAGCCCCTTATCATGTTAGTTTATCTTTAGGTTCGTTTAGTCTACCTAGGGTCTCACACTAAAGAAGCCACAGTTTCACCTAATCCCGCCTCAAGCTTATGAAACAAAAGGAACAATCAATTGACTATTCCTAACCGTTTTATGTAGAAAACCGAGAGAATTTAAAATCATATATATATATATATATATTTTTTTTTTTTCATCTCAGCATACTTAACTCAGAGGGTGTGACCAATCCAAGTCGCTATCCCAGTGGCCAGGCACCTTAAGCTTCAGTATTTTTGCTTTGATTTCTATTTTTTTTTTCATGAGCTTTTTTAGATATTTATTTTCAGACAATCCTAGAGGGAGTCGAGTCCGGAGTCACTATCCCTAGAAACGACACCATTGGCCTTGCCCTTATTTTATATCCAGCTCTTTTTTTTTTTTCTTTTGATTAGAAATTCTAACGGTTTTAAACTTATAACGGTATTCCTTATACTATTATTGGCGGTTTCAGCTTCCCCATTTTTTCCTAGATGAGAACCCACACGGTATCCTAATATATTTAGTGTATTATCTCAAAGGAAACTTTTCTACCGGCTGGGCCTACCCACATATCCCAAGTCAACACGCTTTCGATTATTTATTCTTCTAATACATATACTATTTGAAAACCAGACACTTGATTTTATCTATCATTTCCCATATTTTATAATGCAAACTTCAAAATCAGGGACTTTTTTTTTTCAGTTTTTTTTTCAGGTTTATCAAATTTTTTTTTTTTTTTTTTTTGACTCAAACGACTTTATATACAAACTAAACGACAGTTTCCCATCCCCACACTTAAACTCTACATTGCCCTCAATGTAGGAATAGAAAACGACTCAAAACAAAAGAAAAAATAAATTCCGAATACAAAAATAAAAAGACAAGGGCAAATTGGAAAGGACTTAGCTGGTTTATTAACGCGTAAGCTCCAAAAACTCTAGTCCAATCCAGCTCGATCGTATAGCATTTTGGTCGCGATCGGCTCTGACACAATAGTAAACTTTTGGGTTGCTTCATTATAACGTACAGCTCCAGAATCGCCCGAATGGAGATTGAGTACGAGCGGTACAATCCAAACCTGCACAAGATAAAACAAAAACCCAGCAGAATACCGAACTAAAAAAAAAAAAATAATAATAATAAAATAAAATAAAAAGACTCAAGCTAATAACCTAGACACATAATAAAAGCAAAAACACAAAGACGACGCAACTAAGTAATGAACATGAAAAGAAAATACAAACTCTACACATGGGGGTATCCCCACACTCTCACAAACCTACTCGGGATTGATCTCAGGGAGGTCCGAAACCTCCACCTCCTCATCAACGCTCATCCCATCCTCATAATGCTTCAACCTATGGCCGTTCACCTTCCATCGCTGGCCATCCTCACCTGCAATCTCAATCGTACCGTAGGGAAAAACCTGTGTAACAACATAAGGACCCGTCCAACGCGACCTAAGCTTTCCTGAGAACAACCTAAGACGAGAATTATACTGTAACACTTTCTCCCCACACTTAAATTCTTTCACTATCTTCAGACGCTTATCGTGCAACTTCTTAGTTTTCTCTTTATAATCCCACGATCTCATATAAGCATCATCCCTCAACTCCTCTAACTCATGCAACTGAAGGTATCTATGCTTACCCGCCTTATCCAAATCTAAATTCACCCTCTTCAATGCCCAAAACGCCTTATGCTCTAACTCAACCGGTAAATGGCACGCTTTTCCATAAACTAACTGAAAAGGAGTGGTGCCTATCGGTGTCTTAAATGCGGTGCGAAAAGCCCACAATGCATCCTCTAGGTGATCTGACCAATCCTTTCGGTTCTGCCCCACTGTTTTCTCTAGGATTCTCTTGATCCCGCGATTGGTATTTTCCACTTGACCACTTGTTTGTGGATGATAAGCCGTAGAAAGCCGATGGGTGACCCCATAGCGTTTCAAAGTTTTCTCCATCTGGTCATTGCAAAAGTGTGTACTACGATCGCTAATCAAGGACTTAGGAGCACCAAACCTAGAAAACAGTGTCTTTAAAAACCTCACAACAACCCGTGCGTCATTTGTAGGCAAAGCTTGAGCTTCCACCCACTTAGAAACATAGTCAACCGCAACTAGGATGTATCTATTCCCACGCGAATTGGGGAATGGACCCATGAAATCAATGCCCCACATATCAAATACTTCAATGGTCTGAATAGGATTTTGGGGCATCTCATTACGGGATGAGATATTACCGGTCCTCTGACAGGCATCACAATGTCTCACAAACTCATGGGCATCCTTAAAAATGGTCGGCCAGTAGAAACCCGCATCAAACACGCGTTTGGCAGTATTAGCCGCGCCGTAGTGACCTCCTACTCTACCCTCATGACAGTGCCTAAGGATATCTCTCGTCTCCTCACCAAAAACACATCTCCTCAAAACCTGATCTGGTCCTAACCTAAACAAGTAAGGATCATCCCACAAGTAGTACTTAGAGTCGGCTATCAATTTCTTTTTCTCCTGAAAAGTAATATCACTCTTAAACTCACCCGAAACTAAGTAATTAGCTATGTCGGCATACCAAGGGAAGTCCCTACAGATCCTAGCTACCACAGACATCAAACTCTCATGAGGAAAATCATCCCTAATCCTCTCTTCCCTACCTCTCTCTAACTCTGGATTCTCTAAACGAGATAGATGATCCGCAGCTACATTCTCAGCTCCACTCTTATCCCTAATCTCAATATCAAACTCTTGAAGCAAAAGGATCCACCTAATCAGTCTAGGCTTTGCATCTTTCTTGGAGAAAAGATGCCTAAGAGCGGAATGGTCAGTAAAAATGATAGTCTTAGAAAGCACGAGATACGACCTAAACTTATCACAAGCAAAGACGACGGCTAGCAACTCCTTCTCTGTCGTCGTGTAATTCTCTTGGGCATCATTGAGTGTTTTGCTAGCGTAGTATTGTCCCTACGCTGGCCCAACACAGCCCCAACAGCAAAGTCGCTAGCATCACACATGATCTCGAAAGGAAGAGTCCAATCTGGAGCGACCAGAATGGGAGCAGTCACTAAACGCTCCTTCAACAACTCAAATGCCTTGACACATTCAGCAGAAAACTCGAATGGTCGATCTTTCTCAAGAAGCTGGGTCATCGGGCGGGCAATCTTAGAAAAATCCTTAATGAAACGCCTATAGAAACCCGCGTGACCTAGAAAACTACGAATAGACTTCACAGAAGTAGGCGGCGGGAGTCGGGAAATGGTGTCGATTTTAGCTCTATCAACCTCAATCCCCGCCTGTGAAATCTTGTGCCCAAGCACAATACCCTCACGAACCATGAAGTGACACTTTTCCCAATTAAGCATCAGGTTCGTCTCCTCACACCGAGTAAGAACACGCTCTAGATTACGCAAACAATGATCGAAGGAACTCCCAAAGACAGAAAAATCATCCATGAAAACCTCCATGGAATCCTCGATCAACTCATGGAAAATCGCCATCATACATCGCTGAAACGTGGCCGGGGCATTACATAGCCCAAAAGGCATGCGTCGATACGCAAAAGTGCCAAAGGGGCATGTGAATGTGGTTTTCTCTTGATCCTCAGGTGCAATAGGGATCTGAAAGTAACCAGAGAAACCATCCAGAAAGCAGTAAAACTGCTGACCCGACAAACGCTCAAGCATCTGATCAATAAAGGGCAAGGGGAAGTGGTCCTTGCGGGTGGCGTCATTGAGTTTGCGATAGTCAATGCAAACTCGCCATCCGGTCACAGTCCTAGTGGGTATGAGCTCATTTTTCTCATTCGTGACAACCGTCATTCCCCCTTTCTTAGGAACAACCTGGACAGGACTCACCCAAGATGAATCAGAGATGGGATAAATCAAACCTGCATCTAACAACTTAATCACTTCTTTCTTAACCACATCCTGCATGTTCGGGTTTAGCCGTCGCTGAGGCTGGACAACTGGCTTAAACTCCTCAGTCATCAGAATCTTATGCGTGCAAAAAGAAGGGTGGATGCCCTTAATGTCAAAGAGCTTCCACGCAATAGCACGCTTGTGTGCTTTCAGTACACACAACAACCTCTCTTTCTCATCCTCTGTCAACTCAGATGATATGATGACAGGCAACTGAGAGTCCTCCCCTAAATATGCATACTCTAGATGAGATGGTAACTCCTTAAGCTCAAGGGTAGGGGGTGTCTCAAGTGATGGTGTCTCTAGAGGTCTCTCCGAATCAGTGGTCTCGAAAACCTGGGAGGCCTCATCAGAAAGGTGAGACTGAACAGCGGGTGGAGACATGTCCCGCTCAAGATCAAACTCAGTCATCTCAATGCACCCTTTATACTCGGTACCGAGCATCTGTGTGTCAAGGGAGTCTCGCTCGCAGAAGCTAGTGAGAAAGCTCCCCACCTGAGTCATGAACGAATCAATGAAGTACAGAGTATCATCGTTCTGGTTAGGGTGCTTCATGGAGTGCTGAACATCAAAAGTGACCTGCTCGTCGGCAACTCGAAGAGTGAGTTTGCCATCAAAGACATCAACAATAGCACGAGCAGTGGCTAAGAATGGACGACCAAGAATGAGTGGAACCTGTGAGTCCTCGTCCATGTCAAGTATAACAAAATCCACCGGGAAAACAAATTTATCAACCTTAACTAACAAGTTTTCCACTATCCCGCGCGGAAACTTCACCGATCGGTCGGCGAGCTGAATACTCATGCGCGTAGGAGACAGCTCTCCTACATTGAGCCTAGCAAAAACAGAGTAGGGCATTAAATTAATGCTAGCTCCAAGGTCTGCAAGAGCATTACTAACAGTGAGATTCCCTATCAGACAGGGAATGGTAAAGCTACCAGGATCAGTCATCTTCGGGGGCAGCTTATTCTGCAGCGCTGCAGAGACCTGCTCAGGAAGAGTAACAGAAGAGATCTCCTCAAGTTTCTTTTTGTTTGTGAGCAAATCTTTCAGAAACTTGGCATACTTAGGCATCTTCGAAAGAGCCTCAACAAATGGTAAGTTCACCTGGATCTTTTTCAGCATATCCAGGAACTTACGGTACTGATCAGAATCATCTGGTCTAGCAAGTCGACCAGGAAATGGCGGCTTAGGCTTGTAGGCCTTCACCGGAGTGTCATCTCTCTTCTCACCTTGAGACCCGCTGGTTTGTGCTGTACTTGCTGGGCGGAGCCTAGGTTGCACCTCGCCAGCTGGTGTCTCTCTCTCAACTCCCTCATCAACAGACTCATCCTCTCCTACTGGTAACGAATCATCTACCCCCTTCCCACTCCTAGTAGTAACGGCTTTCGCCTGATGCTGCCTAAACGATGAACTAGAGGAGTTAGGATTATTGACAGTGTTACTAGGAAGGCCTCCTGGTGGTCTCTGGTTAACCTGATTAGCTAATTCTACTACTTTGGCCTCTAGGTTTTGAAACGCAGCTTGTTGACCTTTCCTAAAAGCTTCATTCTCAGCAAGTTGTGACTGAATGTTACTAAGAATCTGGGACTGGTTCTCTAGAATGGTAGTAAGGTCAGACTCAGTACGACTAGTGGGACCCCCAGAGTTGGGAGCTTGGAACAGATTCTGGCGAGGTTGGTATCTAGAAGAGTTACCCCCTTGCCAGTTGGAGTTCTGATTTCTCCAGTTGGAGTTCGAGTTGGAAGTGTAGTTTTGATAAGGTGGTTTAAGCCACCCAGAATTTAGAGAATCTACCTGTTCCTGACTCTGAATTGGACACTCAGATGTGTCATGACCCCCCTACATATTTCACACCTATCTAACCTCATCTGAAGATCTCTCACTTGCTTAGTTAAATTCTCAATCACCGCAGCCAGACCAGTATCAGGTGCAATCTGATAAACACCTCGGGTAGTAGGAGAGGCGTTACTAGTCATGGGATTTGAATTCCCAACAGTATGCTTTGGTGGTCTCTCAGAATGGGCAAAACTCTCAAATAACTCATTAGCTGCATCAATATCCATTTTTTCCATGAAATTACCCTGTGCAGCTGTATTAAAACGAACTCGAGTCTCAAAAGTGAGGCCATTGTAGAATTTCTCCACAAGGGCCCAGTCAGAAAGACCATGATGAGGGCATCGGCTCAGTAGGGTCTGGAAACGCTCCCAAGCCATGTAGTATGGCTCATCAGGATCCATACGGAATGAGTGAATCTGCTCCCTAATGCGGGAATCCTTGGAAGCTGGGTGATATTTTTTCAAGAATTTTCCAAGCATGTCCTCCCAAGTAGCAATGGAACTATTAGGCAGAGTGTCATACCAAGTGGCGGCACGACCAGACAAACTAAATGGGAACAAACGCAGATAAATGGCTTCCTTAGTGATGTGGGAAAGATTGAAAGTGTCACAGATGCGCACAAATCGGGACAGATGTCCATGAGCATCCTCCTCATCAAGACCATGAAATTGAGTGGCGTTAGTAATAGTGGACATGACATGGGAGGGGATTTGCCAATTGTTGGCGTCAGCAGTAGCAGGGCGAGCAATGGGAGAACGAATCCCAGTAAGTCCCTCAGTGGCACGAGAGTGCACTGTGCGTCTGCCATTTCCTTCAGCCATTTCAGCAGTGAGTGGTAGGAAAGGAATGGGTTTTGGTGGAGAATGGATGGTGGGTTTAGGTTCAGAAAAAGAAAAGGATGAAAAGGATGGAGAAGACGAGCGTACCTGATCAATTTTCTTCCGGATGACCGTTCGAAACTCGTTAAGGCGCTCGTGGATGTCGAGGTTGGGATCCGTGCAGGTGGTGAATTCAGGTGGTCCTTGTGAGCGAGTATGTGGCATACACTGAAAGTGCAAACCACGCTGGAGTTACTAATGGATAGCAAATAACCTAGGACTAAAAGCACAAGTAGCACAGATAATCGCAGGCAGATCCAGCAGGAAGTAAACAAGCAAAACAAAACAAGTAAAATCAAAAAGTGCAAGTAAAAAGTCCCCGGCAACGGCGCCAAAAACTTGATGCGTGCTGATATATATATAGAAATGTGCACAAGTTAAAACCCTAGACTCAACTAAACCACGCACAATCGGCAAGTGTACCGTTCGTTTGTAGCAAGCGAATAAGACCAGGTATCGAACCAAAGGACTCAATTAAACACAGAAGATTAAACTGTCACTGAATTGCTTGTTTAAATTAATAACTAAGGGGGGTTTTAAATTGAAAATATAAAAATTGATTAACTATTAATTAACTAAATTACCCTAAATTAAATTAAATTAAAAACTAATTAAAACTAAAATAAAAACCGAACTAAAGTGATGGAAAAATCAAGCAAGGGAAAGACTGGCTACCTAGGTAGGAATCCTTAGACATAATACTCAATCCTGACGAAGAAACCCGTTTGGAGACCCTAATTTCATCCAACTACTCTCCTCCTGCAGGTAAGGCTAGTAAGCTAGAATCAAGGCGGGACAAGTGTAGAAATGCTAAAATGGATCTGGATCGCCCTAGCGTACCAAAATCCCACAGAAATCAGGTTAAAACCTCTCCTGGATTAAAACCCTCAAACTATGAAGCAGACTTAAACTCTACTGAAAGAAACCTAGGAAAACTCTAAACACGGACAAGTAGCGACTCCCGCCCTAGCGCTTGCCAACTACCGAACAATGCCTAGTTAGTTACCTAGCACTCTCGAGTTAGATTTCTCACCCTCAAGAATGGACTGCACGTTTTAGTTAATTTATTATATTAGTTTGTTATACTTGTGTCGTACTCCAACTCCAAATACTAGCACGCTAACCTAAGTTGACGAACTAGATTGATTTATAGACCTAGGGGGTATCTCTACATGCCTAGCTCCACAAAACCAATAAACAAACTTCAAATAAAATTAACGCCAACACACATATATCAAATCCAACAATAAAAATAAAAATCATGTAATTCTACACATCCAAACGGAAACCAAACGTCATTCAATCATATTATTATCTAAATCATCATCCTAAGTAGCCATAAAAATGTCTAGCCACTCATAATATTAAAAAATACCATCACAAAATAATTAAACATAGTTTTAAGCATGTCTAGAGAAAAATTAATAAAAATTAAACCTAACCCAAGGCTCGTTGGCTCTTAATCTTTAACGTGCCCGTGGCCTTTTCTCCTTCCGTGCTCGTTCAATCGGCACCGTAGTTCACCGTTGACTATTCTTCTGTGCGACTCAATCTCTTCTATTGGAATTGTCAATATGAATGATATATCTTCTGCTCCCCTTTATTGTTGACGTCGAAGTTGTAACTATCTCCACCGACTTCTTTTTTTTTGTGGTATTGTTTTAGGCTTGGGCTTTGGCCCAAGTCCCTTTGAGTTTTTTTTTTCTCTTTAATATTATTATTATTATTATACTCCGCGCTCTTGCCTTGGGTGTTCATGACTTGACCAAAGTTCTTCGTTTATACTCCAACGTCCATGAACACATGCTCTCTAGTGTTCGTGTCTCGATTAAAATTCTTTCGTTTTGAGCCAATTTTCCACGAACACCTATAAAATAATAAAATAAATAAATAAGTACTAAAAATGACTCAAAACCAATAAAAATCTATAAAAACCTATACTAAATAAAATAGACCGGTACAAGCCTAAAACTAATAAAAACACTATCTAAACGACTCTAAAACTGCACAAACTTTACACTGAAAATAGATGTATTTTACAATACATCAAATATTCCCACACTTATCTCTTTTTCGTCCCTGAAAAAGAATTATGCAATGGGATCACAATCAAATAATCTGGCCTCAAAACAATGGTTACTTTAATTTTAAAAATCTAATCACGTGCCAACTGCGATTGCAGGTATACTTGTCCTCTTAAACCCAACCGCCGGTTTCTAAGCCCCTTATCATGTTAGTTTATCTTTAGGTTCGTTTAGTCTACCTAGGGTCTCACACTAAAGAAGCCACAGTTTCACCTAATCCCGCCTCAAGCTTATGAAACAAAAGGAACAATCAATTGACTATTCCTAACCGTTTTATGTAGAAAACCGAGAGAATTTAAAATCATATATATATATATATATTTTTTTTTCATCTCAGCATACTTAACTCAGAGGGTGTGACCAATCCCAGTCGCTATCCCAGTGGCCAGGCACCTTAAGCTTCAGTATTTTTGCTTTGATTTCTATTTTTTTTTCATGAGCTTTTTTAGATATTTATTTTCAGACAATCCTAGAGGGAGTCGAGTCCGGAGTCACTATCCCTAGAAACGACACCATTGGCCTTGCCCTTATTTTATATCCAGCTCTTTTTTTTTTCTTTTGATTAGAAATTCTAACGGTTTTAAACTTATAACGGTATTCCTTATACTATTATTGGCGGTTTCAGCTTCCCCATTTTTTCCTAGATGAGAACCCACACGGTATCCTAATATATTTAGTGTATTATCTCAAAGGAAACTTTTCTACCGGCTGGGCCTACCCACATATCCCAAGTCAACACGCTTTCGATTATTTATTCTTCTAATACATATACTATTTGAAAACCAGACACTTGATTTTATCTATCATTTCCCATATTTTATAATGCAAACTTCAAAATCAGGGACTTTTTTTTTTCAGTTTTTTTTTCAGGTTTATCAAATTTTTTTTTTTTTTTTTTGACTCAAACGACTTTATATACAAACTAAACGACAGTTTCCCATCCCCACACTTAAACTCTACATTGCCCTCAATGTAGGAATAGAAAACGACTCAAAACAAAAGAAAAAATAAATTCCGAATACAAAAATAAAAAGACAAGGGCAAATTGGAAAGGACTTAGCTGGTTTATTAACGCGTAAGCTCCAAAAACTCTAGTCCAATCCAGCTCGATCGTATAGCATTTTGGTCGCGATCGGCTCTGACACAATAGTAAACTTTTGGGTTGCTTCATTATAACGTACAGCTCCAGAATCGCCCGAATGGAGATTGAGTACGAGCGGTACAATCCAAACCTGCACAAGATAAAACAAAAACCCAGCAGAATACCGAACTAAAAAAAAAAAAATAATAATAATAAAATAAAATAAAAAGACTCAAGCTAATAACCTAGACACATAATAAAAGCAAAAACACAAAGACGACGCAACTAAGTAATGAACATGAAAAGAAAATACAAACTCTACACATGGGGGTATCCCCACACTCTCACAAACCTACTCGGGATTGATCTCAGGGAGGTCCGAAACCTCCACCTCCTCATCAACGCTCATCCCATCCTCATAATGCTTCAACCTATGGCCGTTCACCTTCCATCGCTGGCCATCCTCACCTGCAATCTCAATCGTACCGTAGGGAAAAACCTGTGTAACAACATAAGGACCCGTCCAACGCGACCTAAGCTTTCCTGAGAACAACCTAAGACGAGAATTATACTGTAACACTTTCTCCCCACACTTAAATTCTTTCACTATCTTCAGACGCTTATCGTGCAACTTCTTAGTTTTCTCTTTATAATCCCACGATCTCATATAAGCATCATCCCTCAACTCCTCTAACTCATGCAACTGAAGGTATCTATGCTTACCTGCCTTATCCAAATCTAAATTCACCCTCTTCAATGCCCAAAACGCCTTATGCTCTAACTCAACCGGTAAATGGCACGCTTTTCCATAAACTAACTGAAAAGGAGTGGTGCCTATCGGTGTCTTAAATGCGGTGCGAAAAGCCCACAATGCATCCTCTAGGTGATCTGACCAATCCTTTCGGTTCTGCCCCACTGTTTTCTCTAGGATTCTCTTGATCCCGCGATTGGTATTTTCCACTTGACCACTTGTTTGTGGATGATAAGCCGTAGAAAGCCGATGGGTGACCCCATAGCGTTTCAAAGTTTTCTCCATCTGGTCATTGCAAAAGTGTGTACCACGATCGCTAATCAAGGACTTAGGAGCACCAAACCTAGAAAACAGTGTCTTTAAAAACCTCACAACAACCCGTGCGTCATTTGTAGGCAAAGCTTGAGCTTCCACCCACTTAGAAACATAGTCAACCGCAACTAGGATGTATCTATTCCCACGCGAATTGGGGAATGGACCCATGAAATCAATGCCCCACATATCAAATACTTCAATGGTCTGAATAGGATTTTGGGGCATCTCATTACGGGATGAGATATTACCGGTCCTCTGACAGGCATCACAATGTCTCACAAACTCATGGGCATCCTTAAAAATGGTCGGCCAGTAGAAACCCGCATCAAACACGCGTTTGGCAGTATTAGCCGCGCCGTAGTGACCTCCTACTCTACCCTCATGACAGTGCCTAAGGATATCTCTCGTCTCCTCACCAAAAACACATCTCCTCAAAACCTGATCTGGTCCTAACCTAAACAAGTAAGGATCATCCCACAAGTAGTACATAGAGTCGGCTATCAATTTCTTTTTCTCCTGAAAAGTAATATCACTCTTAAACTCACCCGAAACTAAGTAATTAGCTATGTCGGCATACCAAGGGAAGTCCCTACAGATCCTAGCTACCACAGACATCAAACTCTCATGAGGAAAATCATCCCTAATCCTCTCTTCCCTACCTCTCTCTAACTCTGGATTCTCTAAACGAGATAGATGATCCGCAGCTACATTCTCAGCTCCACTCTTATCCCTAATCTCAATATCAAACTCTTGAAGCAAAAGGATCCACCTAATCAGTCTAGGCTTTGCATCTTTCTTGGAGAAAAGATGCCTAAGAGCGGAATGGTCAGTAAAAATGATAGTCTTAGAAAGCACGAGATACGACCTAAACTTATCACAAGCAAAGACGACGGCTAGCAACTCCTTCTCTGTCGTCGTGTAATTCTCTTGGGCATCATTGAGTGTTTTGCTAGCGTAGTATTGTCCCTACGCTGGCCCAACACAGCCCCAACAGCAAAGTCGCTAGCATCACACATGATCTCGAAAGGAAGAGTCCAATCTGGAGCGACCAGAATGGGAGCAGTCACTAAACGCTCCTTCAACAACTCAAATGCCTTGACACATTCAGCAGAAAACTCGAATGGTCGATCTTTCTCAAGAAGCTGGGTCATCGGGCGGGCAATCTTAGAAAAATCCTTAATGAAACGCCTATAGAAACCCGCGTGACCTAGAAAACTACGAATAGACTTCACAGAAGTAGGCGGCGGGAGTCGGGAAATGGTGTCGATTTTAGCTCTATCAACCTCAATCCCCGCCTGTGAAATCTTGTGCCCAAGCACAATACCCTCACGAACCATGAAGTGACACTTTTCCCAATTAAGCATCAGGTTCGTCTCCTCACACCGAGTAAGAACACGCTCTAGATTACGCAAACAATGATCGAAGGAACTCCCAAAGACAGAAAAATCATCCATGAAAACCTCCATGGAATCCTCGATCAACTCATGGAAAATCGCCATCATACATCGCTGAAACGTGGCCGGGGCATTACATAGCCCAAAAGGCATGCGTCGATACGCAAAAGTGCCAAAGGGGCATGTGAATGTGGTTTTCTCTTGATCCTCAGGTGCAATAGGGATCTGAAAGTAACCAGAGAAACCATCCAGAAAGCAGTAAAACTGCTGACCCGACAAACGCTCAAGCATCTGATCAATAAAGGGCAAGGGGAAGTGGTCCTTGCGGGTGGCGTCATTGAGTTTGCGATAGTCAATGCAAACTCGCCATCCGGTCACAGTCCTAGTGGGTATGAGCTCATTTTTCTCATTCGTGACAACCGTCATTCCCCCTTTCTTGGGAACAACCTGGACAGGACTCACCCAAGATGAATCAGAGATGGGATAAATCAAACCTGCATCTAACAACTTAATCACTTCTTTCTTAACCACATCCTGCATGTTCGGGTTTAGCCGTCGCTGAGGCTGGACAACTGGCTTAAACTCCTCAGTCATCAGAATCTTATGCGTGCAAAAAGAAGGGTGGATGCCCTTAATGTCAAAGAGCTTCCACGCAATAGCACGCTTGTGTGCTTTCAGTACACACAACAACCTCTCTTTCTCATCCTCTGTCAACTCAGATGATATGATGACAGGCAACTGAGAGTCCTCCCCTAAATATGCATACTCTAGATGAGATGGTAACTCCTTAAGCTCAAGGGTAGGGGGTGTCTCAAGTGATGGTGTCTCTAGAGGTCTCTCCGAATCAGTGGTCTCGAAAACCTGGGAGGCCTCATCAGAAAGGTGAGACTGAACAGCGGGTGGAGACATGTCCCGCTCAAGATCAAACTCAGTCATCTCAATGCACCCTTTATACTCGGTACCGAGCATCTGTGTGTCAAGGGAGTCTCGCTCGCAGAAGCTAGTGAGAAAGCTCCCCACCTGAGTCATGAACGAATCAATGAAGTACAGAGTATCATCGTTCTGGTTAGGGTGCTTCATGGAGTGCTGAACATCAAAAGTGACCTGCTCGTCGGCAACTCGAAGAGTGAGTTTGCCATCAAAGACATCAACAATAGCACGAGCAGTGGCTAAGAATGGACGACCAAGAATGAGTGGAACCTGTGAGTCCTCGTCCATGTCAAGTATAACAAAATCCACCGGGAAAACAAATTTATCAACCTTAACTAACAAGTTTTCCACTATCCCGCGCGGAAACTTCACCGATCGGTCGGCGAGCTGAATACTCATGCGCGTAGGAGACAGCTCTCCTACATTGAGCCTAGCAAAAACAGAGTAGGGCATTAAATTAATGCTAGCTCCAAGGTCTGCAAGAGCATTACTAACAGTGAGATTCCCTATCAGACAGGGAATGGTAAAGCTACCAGGATCAGTCATCTTCGGGGGCAGCTTATTCTGCAGCGCTGCAGAGACCTGCTCAGGAAGAGTAACAGAAGAGATCTCCTCAAGTTTCTTTTTGTTTGTGAGCAAATCTTTCAGAAACTTGGCATACTTAGGCATCTTCGAAAGAGCCTCAACAAATGGTAAGTTCACCTGGATCTTTTTCAGCATATCCAGGAACTTACGGTACTGATCAGAATCATCTGGTCTAGCAAGTCGACCAGGAAATGGCGGCTTAGGCTTGTAGGCCTTCACCGGAGTGTCATCTCTCTTCTCACCTTGAGACCCGCTGGTTTGTGCTGTACTTGCTGGGCGGAGCCTAGGTTGCACCTCGCCAGCTGGTGTCTCTCTCTCAACTCCCTCATCAACAGACTCATCCTCTCCTACTGGTAACGAATCATCTACCCCCTTCCCACTCCTAGTAGTAACGGCTTTCGCCTGATGCTGCCTAAACGATGAACTAGAGGAGTTAGGATTATTGACAGTGTTACTAGGAAGGCCTCCTGGTGGTCTCTGGTTAACCTGATTAGCTAATTCTACTACTTTGGCCTCTAGGTTTTGAAACGCAGCTTGTTGACCTTTCCTAAAAGCTTCATTCTCAGCAAGTTGTGACTGAATGTTACTAAGAATCTGGGACTGGTTCTCTAGAATGGTAGTAAGGTCAGACTCAGTACGACTAGTGGGACCCCCAGAGTTGGGAGCTTGGAACAGATTCTGGCGAGGTTGGTATCTAGAAGAGTTACCCCCTTGCCAGTTGGAGTTCTGATTTCTCCAGTTGGAGTTCGAGTTGGAAGTGTAGTTTTGATAAGGTGGTTTAAGCCACCCAGAATTTAGAGAATCTACCTGTTCCTGACTCTGAATTGGACACTCAGATGTGTCATGACCCCCCTACATATTTCACACCTATCTAACCTCATCTGAAGATCTCTCACTTGCTTAGTTAAATTCTCAATCACCGCAGCCAGACCAGTATCAGGTGCAATCTGATAAACACCTCGGGTAGTAGGAGAGGCGTTACTAGTCATGGGATTTGAATTCCCAACAGTATGCTTTGGTGGTCTCTCAGAATGGGCAAAACTCTCAAATAACTCATTAGCTGCATCAATATCCATTTTTTCCATGAAATTACCCTGTGCAGCTGTATTAAAACGAACTCGAGTCTCAAAAGTGAGGCCATTGTAGAATTTCTCCACAAGGGCCCAGTCAGAAAGACCATGATGAGGGCATCGGCTCAGTAGGGTCTGGAAACGCTCCCAAGCCATGTAGTATGGCTCATCAGGATCCATACGGAATGAGTGAATCTGCTCCCTAATGCGGGAATCCTTGGAAGCTGGGTGATATTTTTTCAAGAATTTTCCAAGCATGTCCTCCCAAGTAGCAATGGAACTATTAGGCAGAGTGTCATACCAAGTGGCGGCACGACCAGACAAACTAAATGGGAACAAACGCAGATAAATGGCTTCCTTAGTGTTGTGGGAAAGATTGAAAGTGTCACAGATGCGCACAAATCGGGACAGATGTCCATGAGCATCCTCCTCATCAAGACCATGAAATTGAGTGGCGTTAGTAATAGTGGACATGACATGGGAGGGGATTTGCCAATTGTTGGCGTCAACAGTAGCAGGGCGAGCAATGGGAGAACGAATCCCAGTAAGTCCCTCAGTGTCACGAGAGTGCACTGTGCGTCTGACATTTCCTTCAGCCATTTCAGCAGTGAGTGGTGGGAAAGGAATGGGTTTTGGTGGAGAATGGATGGTGGGTTTAGGTTCAGAAAAAGAAAAGGATGAAAAGGATGGAGAAGACGAGCGTACCTGATCAATTTTCTTCCGGATGACCGTTCGAAACTCGTTAAGGCGCTCGTGGATGTCGAGGTTGGGATCCGTGCAGGTGGTGAATTCAGGTGGTCCTTGTGAGCGAGTATGTGGCATACACTGAAAGTGCAAACCACGCTGGAGTTACTAATGGATAGCAAATAACCTAGGACTAAAAGCACAAGTAGCACAGATAATCGCAGGCAGATCCAGCAGGAAGTAAACAAGCAAAACAAAACAAGTAAAATCAAAAAGTGCAAGTAAAAAGTCCCCGGCAACGGCGCCAAAAACTTGATGCGTGCTGATATATATATAGAAATGTGCACAAGTTAAAACCCTAGACTCAACTAAACCACGCACAATCGGCAAGTGTACCGTTCGTTTGTAGCAAGCGAATAAGACCAGGTATCGAACCAAAGGACTCAATTAAACACAAAAGATTAAACTGTCACTGAATTGCTTGTTTAAATTAATAACTAAGGGGGGTTTTAAATTGAAAATATAAAAATTGATTAACTATTAATTAACTAAATTACCCTAAATTAAATTAAATTAAAAACTAATTAAAACTAAAATAAAAACCGAACTAAAGTGATGGAAAAATCAAGCAAGGGAAAGACTGGCTACCTAGGTAGGAATCCTTAGACATAATACTCAATCCTGACGAAGAAACCCGTTTGGAGACCCTAATTTCATCCAACTACTCTCCTCCTGCAGGTAAGGCTAGTAAGCTAGAATCAAGGCGGGACAAGTGTAGAAATGCTAAAATGGATCTGGATCGCCCTAGCGTACCAAAATCCCACAGAAATCAGGTTAAAACCTCTCCTGGATTAAAACCCTCAAACTATGAAGCAGACTTAAACTCTACTGAAAGAAACCTAGAAAAACTCTAAACACGGACAAGTAGCGACTCCCGCCCTAGCGCTTGCCAACTACCGAACAATGCCTAGTTAGTTACCTAGCACTCTCGAGTTAGATTTCTCACCCTCAAGAATGGACTGCACGTTTTAGTTAATTTATTATATTAGTTTGTTATACTTGTGTCGTACTCCAACTCCAAATACTAGCACGCTAACCTAAGTTGACGAACTAGATTGATTTATAGACCTAGGGGGTATCTCTACATGCCTAGCTCCACAAAACCAATAAACAAACTTCAAATAAAATTAACGCCAACACACATATATCAAATCCAACAATAAAAATAAAAATCATGTAATTCTACACATCCAAACGGAAACCAAACGTCATTCAATCATATTATTATCTAAATCATCATCCTAAGTAGCCATAAAAATGTCTAGCCACTCATAATATTAAAAAATACCATCACAAAATAATTAAACATAGTTTTAAGCATGTCTAGAGAAAAATTAATAAAAATTAAACCTAACCCAAGGCTCGTTGGCTCTTAATCTTTAACGTGCCCGTGGCCTTTTCTCCTTCCGTGCTCGTTCAATCGGCACCGTAGTTGACCGTTGACTATTCTTCTGTGCGACTCAATCTCTTCTATTGGAATTGTCAATATGAATGATATATCTTCTGCTCCCCTTTATTGTTGCCGTCGAAGTTGTAACTATCTCCACCGACTTCTTTTTTTTTGTGGTATTGTTTTAGGCTTGGGCTTTGGCCCAAGTCCCTTTGAGTTTTTTTTTCTCTTTAATATTATTATTATTATTATACTCCGCGCTCTTGCCTTGGGTGTTCATGACTTGACCAAAGTTCTTCGTTTATACTCCAACGTCCATGAACACATGCTCTCTAGTGTTCGTGTCTCGATTAAAATTCTTTCGTTTTGAGCCAATTTTTCACGAACACCTATAAAATAATAAAATAAATAAATAAGTACTAAAAATGACTCAAAACTAATAAAAATCTATAAAAACCTATACTAAATAAAATAGACCGGTACAAGCCTAAAACTAATAAAAACACTATCTAAACGACTCTAAAACTGCACAAACTTTACACTGGAAATAGATGTATTTTACAATACATCAGCTGCACAACCTAATAGCGCTATCAACTAATACCCCGCTCGCCTCCAGCGATTAACCCAATAATGTGCAAGGACTTTTCAAGTGATAGAGTGTTTAGTTCACAAAGGACCAATAAGTTTAAACTGATCAAAGCGCAGTCCTCCCCGAAGATTCGTAACGGACTCTCCGAAAGAGTTAATGTTCAAGTAGTCCCAAACCGGACTAGAAAACGTTTATCAAAGTTGTCTCACCCTGAGACGCATGCTTTTTGAGAAAAAGTAGTGAAACTCGCCTTAGTATGCAAGAAAATAAATCCAAACTCCAAAGTAGGGTGTGCTACCGACTCCCTAGTACATGTGTCACTAAGTGAGTATATGTGTAATACCATTACACCATATAACCCGTTTATCCAAGACGTTTAATTGTTCAAAATCGTATAAGTGGTTCTACATGCATAAGTAAACCCTACGGACCCGTTGGTGAATATGTTGGTTACCATCAGTTGTACACTTCCTATGCATCTCATATAAGTGTCCATTCAAGTTCATGTCAATAACATACCACATAGGACTCCAAATAGTCACATAAACACATAATAGACAATCTGCGTTTTTAGGACAGATTATGCGCCATGAAAACTAATCTGTTTAAAATACTTAAAAAACGAATTAAACTCCCAAATTTTTACTGAATATTATTTGGGATTCATTTGATAACCCATATTTTTTTTGTCTCAAAACCAAACACAAAAATCATCAAAAATCGTACATCACATATATGTCCAGAAAGTTTTTACAGCAGGCCAAGTTAACAGAAAAATTCCCAAAATCCGTGTATTCATCCAAATGGGATGAATCTACTTGGAAACGCCAAGTTATTCTAATGTTAACCTACTGTCCAAATTTCATAATTTAATTCTTTGTAAAACTAGAGTTATGATTGTTTAAAGTTGACTCAGTTTGTTAATCCGAAAATCTGATATGACCTTTAATCAAAGAAAATGTGACAACCGGCAATTTCCGATCTATACTGATGTGATTTTTATTATTAAAATTAAATATTTATTTTAAATATTGTTAATTATTAAGTTTCGGAAGATTACTGACCGTTTTTACAATTGGAACTGCGACCGATTTAGTTAACGCGATTTAAACGCGTGTTCTGAAAACACGCGTCGGACATCGAAAACATTTATATTTATGCTCGGTTTTGTATTTCGAACAAAACCGATTACTTTTTATAATTAATTAGCGGGCCCAGAATAGAAACCGAGACGTTTACGTTTTAAAACGGGTTCAATACACGGTAGAAGCCCACCTACCTAAACCCTAGGTATAAAAGGCAAGCCTTCTTCTTCTTCCTTCATTTTATACCAGCCGCAAGCTTCCTCTCTCTCTACTCTCTCTCTAAAACCGTCACTCTCTCTCTCTACCCTCCCTCTCATCTCCCTCGCACTCACTCTCCCTCCCTCCACTTGTTTCAACACCGGCCGACCACCACAGCCTTGGTGGCGGCGGCGCGGCAGCTGTTGGGTCCAACTCAGACGCAAGAACGGCTCGTCAAGGGCCTTGTGTTGGTTTTCTTGGGTTTTGTTTTTGTAGAAGACGAGCTATGATGGTGGTGGTTATTATTAAGTCTCAGGTTTTGGGTGGATGCAGGTTCGTGGGAATAGTGGTGGTTACGATGACGAGATGAGTCGGGATGGTTGTAGCTGGTGATGGTTGTAGGGTTGGCAGCGGCGGCGGGTTAGGTGGCTGTGTTGATGGTGGCTCAGCAGAGGTTATCTTGGTCGGGATTCCGTGGTGGTTCGGCTCGGGGGTCATCTGTGCCTGATCTAGAACTAGGGGTTGTTTGGGTTACGGTTTTGCGGTGGTGGTGCCTCGATGTGGGTGATGGTCCTGGTGGTTCACAGTCTCGAGTCAAGTACCGGGTCACTTGGGTGACCGGACGGGTTTTGGCTGGGGTTGAGTGTTATGGTTTGTTGCTTGTTTGATCCTGCTTCGGTTCCGATTGCGGTTCAAGTTCAGATTGGGCCAGGTTATGTTCAGGTCTCGGGTCGGGTTCGTTTTGCAAGATATTGAGTTGGGTTATTTTGGGCTCGGGTCAAGCAAGTTCGGTTCCGGTCAAATCTGGTCAGGGAGTCAATCAGACAAGGCCTTGGTTAATGGTGGTCCTCGGTCAACGATCTAGTCAACACACAGTCAACAGCTCGGTGTGCGATTCGGTATACTTACAATCGTGTTATTATTACTTTATTTGTATATTTATAAATATTGGATATTTGTAAATATTATGTATTTATGAATATTATATATTTATAAATATATTGATTCAAACGAAATAGTCTTGACTCGCGAACGAACCAAATAAAAACAATAACCGGTAACAATATTAAATATCGAACGATTTGGTAAACGATTAACTTGACGTGACTTATGGTTTCGAACTCGGACTAAATATAATTGAACTATATTGTCGGACTATATTATATATATATATATATATTGGTATATATATATATATTTATATAATTAAGTGTATTTAGGTGTTGAAACGTATAGTCTCGTGAATCGGAAATGTGAATAAAAGGACTTGATGAATTGTGTTTGAAAGTTGATTTTGGGGAAAATTGTAGACAACGGGTGTTGTCTGGTTTGTACAAAAACAGAGGAAACTCTGCCCAAATTTTTATAAAATCAAAGCGTAACGAACTACCATTTTTATAAATAAATTCCCCTAAGTGTTTTGGACAAATGCATTATTATATACAAATCGAAATGCTTTTAAGGACTATTTATTCGTAGCAATAAAGATGATTTCAAACAATATTTGGGAAAAAGTAACAAATGTCATTGATCGGTTTAATAACTAAATTTGTATTTCCTCAAAGGGTATTTTCTAAAATATAATTACGCAAAACAAATACATTTACATGATTTACGAGACAAGCTACGATTCAGGATAATTATACGTTTCGGGGTACTAGTCCAACATGGTTTATACACAAATAGTATCAAGTGTGCAACTTGGGTGCTATGTTATATATGGGAATTAAATTAAGTCATTGTCGGTTCGTCGAGTTGAAACGTATTTAGACCCGTGTTGGTACACACGAGTCTAGACAGTCGGATAGACCATCTTTTAGGCGGTTAATATGCCAGGCTTATGTGTGATAGACTGTTAAGGTGTCCTTTGTTGGTAATTAGGGCACGAGGAAGTCGGTCGAGGTTTCAGGCTTTGTTTGCTAGCTTAGCATGGACATTAAGGTGAGTTCATAACCCCACTTTTTACTGTTTTATAAATGTTTCCGGGGTGGAAGACATGCTTCTTTTATGAAAAATTGAGGAACTTAAAACGAAACAAAGTTTTGGAAAATGAAACGGGTTGCGTGAGTTTACGACCCCTCTTTTAACTGGTTTCACTTTTCGGGGGAGAAAACATGTGTTAAGACGATTATTTGGTAACTACTGTCATACTATGGGTTTCTATTGTGTACTACACGATCTTTGGAAGTCCCGGGGGGAACCATGAATGTGCGGGTTTGCACAACGGGGAAATGTGAATAGCGCTATTGGGAGTGACCAACCCCGCTCGTCGACTTGGAGGGTCGGCGGGTGCATATTGTCTCAAACAGGAACAACAGGGTTACTACATCGGGCACGACATCTGGTTTGCGAGTTAGTAATGGTTTTCCAATCGTGATAGTAACAAAACATACGCCTAGCTAGCGTACTTTGGTTTTCGATTTGTTATAGTATTGACAGGGTGAACATGGTAACACTTTTGGAACTTGGTACTGTTTGATAACATTTTGCAAAACTTATGAACTCACCAGCTTTATGTTGACTTTTTAAGTATGTCTTTCAGGTTTAAACTTTGATAACGACACGGTTGGAGTAGGTGACAGTTGGGATCGGGAATCCTAGAGGTTTAGAATTGGCGTTCAGGGAACCAGAGTCTTAGAAGCATCTTTCCGCTGCGCTGGCAAAGGCACCAAACGTCGCAACCGACGAGGGAAAAGTCGGGGTGTGACAGAAAATTCCAAAAACTTATCAAACGACATCCAATTCAGATGATTTTGCCCATTTAAAAAGATAAGACCATTTACAATCCATTCATGCAAAGAATCTATCAAAACAATTACTTTCAAGCCACGTAACAGACTCTACAAGTCGACATTCAGATTCTGCCTAGATTTTGATCATGCAATATTATCAATTATATCAAACCCTAGTTGCATATTATCAATCAATAGCACCTAATAATCATCACACAACATCAATAAGAGCCACATCTGATCAAACCCTAATGATACATCATAAACATCATCATTCATAAACCCTAGGAGTCTAAAACATCAAGAACATGCATAATCATGCAACCTATCAATTTCTAATCGCATAGGATTATGTTTAACCCATTCAATCTTTATAAACTTCAAGTTTTAATCTTTATGAAAAGGTTTTAGACCTGGACAAACTTAGTTATAAGGTTTTATAACCTATATAAGAAGGTTAAAATACAAAAGATTGAAGATTATACCGCAAGCCTTTCAAAACAATCAACCGAATGCTCTCCAAGCTTCCCGATCGATGTTCTTGAGCCTTAGCAGGTGTTAGAGGCTGATATTTTCGTAACTAGGTGTAAGGGGGCGATTAGGGTTGATTTTAGGGGTTGTATGAGGCTTAAGATTGGTTAAATAGAGGTTTAAGGCGGTTTGGGCTCGACAGACACCCGTGAGCGGCCGCGCGGAGCCTGTGAGCGGCCGCTCGCAGTTCCCCGGCTTGCTCCGGGCGTCCTTCTTCGTTGTACTGCCCGTTTCCTTCGATGTTTTCGCTATTTTGGACCATAACAAGTGTAACCCCATGTGTTAAGACCCCAACCATCCTAATTGTCCATCCATTATGGTTTTTATTAACGTATTCGGTTTAAGTTCACGTAATCACATACAGTTTGCACATAGTTTCATAGAGTATCATAAAAGCACGTAATCGCAATCAATCTCAATCAATTAATTCACAATTATTTAACTTCATTGTTCACCAACGTCCGAGGTTCACTAATCATGTATACAGTATGATAATTCCCCGAATTACTACTTCTTGCAGTTATTAACCTATAACTGTGCAACGTGTGTCCTATCTAGCTAACCCTAGTTAAGTAGAATGCAAGGAATGTAACTAGAGTTTAGTTAAAGTGAGAACCTGAAATTGCGGGGTATCACATAGACAATTCATACCCCATTTGTAAAAAAGCCTGTTTGGATAGATTTGGAAAGTATGCCCTCCACTGTAAAGAATTGCCAGGGTTCAAGTATCGTTATGACTGGGTTAGAGATGTTTTATGGGATGTGCTTAGACGTGTTGGAATCTCAGCCAAAAAAGAAGCCCCTGTTAACTTTCTGACTGATCCGCAAGAGGGAAGATCTACCCTGCGTCCTACGGACGACCTTGTGTTTGGCTGGGCGGGGGGTAAGCATGCGTGTGTCGACCTCACCGGGGTGTCCCCATTGGTGGGGCTGAGAGACAGTGGCTTCGTTCTGGGACAAGAGATTTTGAAGGCGGAAGCTAGGAATGTTGCTAAGCACGAGGCAGCATGTTTAGAGAATCAACACGTGTTGATTCTGTTTGCCTTCGACACATTTGGATCCCTAGCCCCTGAGGCGGTTCACTTTTTGGAGCGAGTGCAGAAGGTGGTCCCCAGTGACTCGCAGAGCCCAAGGAACCAAGGCTTTGTATTTAGTAGAATAGGATTTGCAATTCAAAAGGGGATAGCGGCGCAACTTGTTGCTCGCTTACCCATTATTCAGATTTAATTTGTTTTTTTTATAAAAAAATAGTATTATAATTTTCATTTAGCAGTATTTTAACATTGCTTATGTTTTAAAAATTCATTAATGAATTGCTTATGGATTATTAATCAAACCCATTGAAGTTTATTGTAACGCCATACCAAATGAGTAAAAAATGCAAATTTTGTCAAACCCATTGCAATTATTGTAATGCCACACCAATTGGGTCAAAAAATACATATGATGTTAATGCCAACATAGTTAACAAATCCATACTTGAATATCATACCAAAAGATTACATGAGCAGTCAACCACCTGAAATACCTAACATATCTATAAGGACTCATAACCTAATGGGGCAGGCACGATAAGGATAACCTCCACAGACCCCAACCCAACAAACGTAGCATAAGCCACACTGGGTTGAGCCTTGCTATTAGGTTAGTAAAGAATAATCAAAACTACATAGATATTGTAACTAATATACTAATAACTAGTGTCCAAACAAGGGTATAATATCATACCTCATCAAAACTCAAATAGGAATTTTAAGTAGTTTAACCCGCTAATTATTCGCTTAATGGTTGAGAAGCGCCTTGGAATCAAATGCTTCAACACCAAAAGGATAAAGTAGAGGTGTTGAGTTTTGTTTATTTAAGTATGATTTGTATGTTATTGTTTATTTCAAACAAATCTTTTAATTTTAGTCTTGAAAAAATATGGGAAGTTATTTGCGTAATAAATCTATCAAAATCTACAAAATTGCAATGTTTTCAAAATCTAACCAGATGTCGAACCCCACGCCCCACGGCCACCGGTCCAAACCGGTCAACGAACCAGTCAATGAGCCAACAAAAAATTAGAAACTTTTATAAAAATCCGGTCCAACGCCTTATTTTCATGTCCAACCGTCCGGTCCAGTTTTAAAAACACTGTAAAATTGATGAACTTTTTAATTCTTTTCTTATAGGCATATTTGTTGAAGTATCTATGTTTCACGTATTCTCTTTTTGCTTATTTACTTCATCTATACTATATATACTTCTATACTATATTATAAAGAGCCAAACATGGCCACAAAAGTAATTTTGTTTAACATACAACTTGTGATGCAACATGTACAAGACAATAAAGCTTATTCAAGAGGGCAAAATAGCAATTTTAGCAAAATTTTAAGATGTTTTAAGGGTATCATGGTAACTTTAGCATTGTCCAACACCTCACATCATAAAATCAATCCCAATCTTGCTCTCATGTCCATACCCTTAGGGTTTGTTTGGTATGACGTAATGGAATGAATGAGGGAATGGAATGGATGAGGTAATGGAATGGACAAGGTAATGGAATGGACAAGGTAATGGAATGGATCATAACCATTCCATGTCTTGTTTGGTTGCCATGTGAGAATGGAACAAAACATTACTTTGTGTTGTTAGATAGACAGGAAAAAACGAAGGAATAAAATCGGTGGTTCGTGGTAGTGGTCAGTGGCGGTGATGGTGGGTGGTGATATGTGCGGTAGCGACGGTGGTGGGTGGCGATGGTGGTGACGGTGGAAGGTGGATGTGGATGGTCGTGATGGTGGGTGCGTGATGATGGTGAGTAGTGGAGGTGGTGGGTGGCGGCGGTGGGTGGTGGTTGGTGGTGGTGATGGTAGGTGGTGGTGTGTGGCGGTAGTGTGGTCGTGGATGGTGACGGCGGTGATGGGTAGGGGTGACGACGGTGGTGGGTAGCGGCAACGGTGGCGATGGGTGGAGGTGGATGGCGGTGATGATGGTGGGTGGGTGGCGATGGTGAGTAGTGGTGGTGGTGGGTGGAGGAGGCGGCGGTGACTGCTGGCGATGGTAGTGGCGGGTAAACGAAATTGTGGTGAGTGACGGTGACAGGTGATGGAGGCAGCAGTGGGTGGGTGATGGTGGTGGGTGGTGGTTGGGTGACGGTGGTGGGTGGCAGCGGAGGTGGGTGGGTGATGGTGGTGGTAGGTGGTGGCGGTAGCGGTGGATGGTGACGGTGGTGGTGGATGGTGACGGTGGTGGTGGATGGTGGTGATAGCGGTGGTGGGTTATGGTTTTGTTAGTTAAGGGTGAATGAGGGATGGAATGAAAAAAAACATGAGGGGTGGATGGAATGGTTTTGAGGGAATGGAATGTCTTGTGGAATGGGTGATTCTATTCCTTTAACTAACCAAACACACTATTTTTCATTACCTCTCAATGATCCATTCCATTCCTCCTTCCATTCCATCATACCAAACGCTACCTTAGATTATCCATTCAAAGGGTGTTTAGGATTGCTTATTTAACTCCAAAAGTGCTTTCGGTGAGAAGTGCTTATTGACATATAACTTTTTGAAAATGAGTTTTTAAAAAAGTGTTTGGATTAGCTTTTGTGGTGGGAAAAGTCAATAAGTTAATAAGTTGTATATTAAAAAGTGTTTGGTTTATCTTATTAGTGTAAAATAACCAAAAGCCAAAAGTAAGGATTTCTGACTTCTTAAAAACAACTTTTTCATCTTTATTGAAAAGCCAAAACCAAAAATGCTTTTGGTTTACACAAACAACTTATTGACTTATTAGCTTTTGAAAAAAGCAAATAAGTCAATAAATTGTTTTGTAACTCAATCCCAAACACCCTCTTGATTAGTATTCAGTTGTGTTTATTACAGGAAAACGAATAGATGGAGAGAGAGACATAAGGTTTATTACAGGAAAACGAAGAGAGAGCGAGAGAAGATTAAGATCTTTTGGGTTATTGGTCCATAAGTGCAAGAAACTATGAATATGTATCATTTTGAGCTTTAGGTGACAGTGGGTTCCAGGTTTTCCTTCTACCATCGTGGCAATTAAATATCGACTGCAATATCACCCTAACTTGATTACTTTATCATCTTCAACCGAGTTCGTCAACATCGAGGAGGTAGAAATGGAATTCCAACACTCACGGGGTTACGCGTGCCCGATTGGATGGGGTTGAACCCATACTGCAGCGACTGTGCAACAATGAGGCTGGTAAGAATAGTTCTTAGTTTCAATTCTTTTGTTTCTTTAACCTCAATTTTAATGGGATTCAAAGATGAACAAAATAAACCAAAAACCTTTTGTAACGAGATATTGTATGCATAATTCCACCTGTTGTATGTATTTGTTGTTTGATATTATAACAACCTATTATATGTATGTACATTGATGGTGGTTAAAATATGGGAGACGTTAAATGACCAATTTCATCAACCTGATATTTTAACCATCATTGCATCCCAGTATAATCAGGTTCGAATTTTGTTCTTGACCACATGTAATTTGCCTTTTCTTACACTTAGTTTTGCTTGAGCATGTAGATTTCTTGAATTCAACTAATCGTCATTCAACTTCGCCTTCTATTCTTTAAACCCAGATGTGTAATTTTCTGGTTTCCTTCTTAATTGTATAATCTTATGATTATGAGCTGAATTGAGTCACTGCATTGTTTCTTTATGTTTAAAAATTATGCATACAAAGTGTTCGATGAAATGTATATGTGAAAACTATTGAACTTAGTTTAAATCATAATTCACATTGTCGCTTAAATCTCCTTAATTGACTACAGTATAATCCAAAAATGTTAAACTATGTTCTTAGTTAAGATGTTACAATGGTTATACATTAAAGGGTCAACTTAAATCAAACTTCGCCCGACTAAAGGCTCAAAAAAGATGGCCAAAAGTGTAGGGTAGGTATACTTGATGCTACGTTGTTATTATTATAACAATCTACTTTTTCTTTTGCACAGTTTGTGAGTTTTGAGGTATGGTTATGTGCATTTTTGCTCGATGTTTCTTGATCATTTTCAGGTAGCTAAAGTTCTGAAATATGTTTATTAGTTATTTGTAGGTAGCTAAAGTTCTGATAAATGTTTCTTAGTTATTTGTAGGTAGCTAAAGTTCTGATAAATGTTTCTTAGTTATTTGTAGGTAGCTAAAGTTCTGTTACCATTGCCATGGCATATGGATTCATTTATTTTGTTGCTTTTGTAGTTTAAATAGTTTATTCTGCAACAAGTTGCAAAAAAAAAAAAAAAAAAAAAAAAAAAAAAAAACTGATGCAAAGTTATGCTTGCTTGCAGTAACAAGTTTCCATGTACTCTTTTCGATCACCGCCCAATTTGGCTCCAGCTCAAAACAAAGTCTGCAATGAACTTCCCTTTTTCAGGTGCGCCATATGTCATTCATACTATTTTTTTTATTGCATTTCAAATGTTCATAATGTGGTCATCCTGACTGAATTAAAAATGATGTGGTTGAATCATGTTGTTCGTTTCCAAACACTAACCAATTATTAATAATATGACATATATATGGTGTTGTAGAATAGAACCACATAGGATGCTAGAGTTTAAACATGGGTGTGCTATTTATTTTAGTTCCAAAAGCATGAAATGTAGTAGATGGGTTTGATTTTAATTAAATATTGTGAAACGATATTTGAAAGACTAGAAACCCATCAAGTGGCTCACATCTCTCCACGTATCCAAATTACAGATCTAAATAAGGAACATATTTGTCATTTAACATTTTTTTGGTTCAGTCTCTTTTTTGACAAGGTAACATGCTTTTACCTTTTTATCATCACTTTCCTTTCACTTGACTCTTCTCTCTCACCTCCATCACTATCATTCTTTTATTTAACCATGGTCACCAAGTTTAAAATATCATTAGAAGTTGAAATTCAAACTAGATTTAGAAGCCAAACGAATCATCTAAGCCTTGCTCTACTTGAACCCGTAGCCATCATATCTGGTTGTCGATCTTCACGATGGACCTATCTTCTCCAGCTAAATCCGCCGTCGGTAACCACTGCCACCACTGGAACCTTCGCCACTACCGTCGATCTCCTCACTCCCTTCACGAAGAAGATGAATAAAGTTAGTTTCATCTCCACTACTGTCATCGATCTCCTCCACCACTGGTTCACAGCCATTAAAGGTAATAAATATGAATTATTTGTTTTTTTAGATAAATCGAACATGTAACCATTTTTTGTTTTTTTAATGATGATTTGATGTAAACGCAACATTATTTTAGTTATATGTTAACTTACAAACAATAAATTCAAATATTGTATTGGTGAATAATAATTCATGTTCTCTATGGATGAAAATTTTTGTAACTTACTTTTTGCATTAAAAAAATTAAGATTTTTAGCATAAAAAATTACAAGGAATTAATTTTTGACGAAGATGTTTGCGACGAAGATTACAAGGAATTAATTTTTAGCTTGAAAGATCACTATACAGATCTAGTTTTTGACGAAGATGATTAAGCCGGTCCAGATCTAGTGTGAACATAGTTTTTGTTTCCACTTTCAACGATTGGAGGAGTTTCGACCAAGTCGATGGACTATCATGATGTTGGTGACGAAGATGAGTAAGTCGGTCGATAAGAATCGAACCAGGGCCAGGTTTTGTGTTTATTGTGGCCGTGTTGCATGATTACCAAGGTCAGAAGTTCTTCGTTTGGTTGGTTGGCTGAAGTTTATTAAGGAGTAGGTTTTTTGGTCTGTGTTTGGGTAAGAAATGGGTGTTTTTGTGTAATACATATCCTCTGTTTTGTATTTTGGGTGTTTTTGTATTCGTGGTTTTCTTATGTAGCATGTCTTTGTAACATAGGGGAAGATATGTAAAACATGCTTTGTTACAATGTAACCTAATTTATTTATCATGTTTTTGTTACATGTTTGTCTTGTTACAATGTGAAAATTATTAAAATTGCTTTGTTACAATGTAACCTATTTTAAAATGTAACAATGTAAATAAATACAAATGATACATACAACATAGTACAACGTAACACATAAGTTGTTACAGACAAATCTGACTGATTTGTTACCCATTAAAAGGTAAAAATTTTGAATAAATGTAAAAGAGAGATGAGAGAGATTTAAGAGAGAGGAGAGACGAGTGAGATTCGGGAGAAAAAAGAGATGAAAGAGATTCAGGAGAAATGTTACACATGTAACTTGGTATGTTGTTATGTAACACTTACGTAACAGTTTGCAAATCGTAGCATCTTGTTAATAATCATAGGTTTGGTTTAAAATTTGACCCATATACTACGTAGAAAAGAAAATATAACTGATATTAAGTCTTGAGGTTGATAAAAGGTTAGTAAGATTGATGGTGACATAAAGTAAAGAGTACAAAAGTAAGTAAGATAGTGTCAGGAAAGAAAAATAATATGAATTTTTGCTTCCCATTATACCCTTTTCAAGTTTCTTTCTAAAAGGTACAATCACTTTTGGGAAGAAAACTAATCTTGGCCGTAGATCTTCAATATCAATAATCACAAATGGGTTTCTTGAGTTTTCACAACTCAAGAGGGTTTTTATTTTAACCTAACCCTACACACACTTCCCATAAAAACCGATATAGATGATTATTATTCTTATAGCCATAATTGTAAGGAAAATATAGTCATTTGGAGGCTCTAGAAGGAAATATTAAGGTATGTTCTTGTAGGAAATCGGATAATAATTAACGGAATGGTTGTTATCACTCTAATGTTATCGGGCCTTTATTAAAGTTGGTCTTTATTAAAGTTGAATCACTAATCTTGTGCTTTATGTAGTGATAGGGGACTTGCCATAAGGTGATTCATGGAGTGTATATTTCTTCTAAAAAAGCTCATTATCGACCAATGTATCCCATCCTTAATCATGGTCTAGGTCCTCTTTGGGAAGTCACTAGACAAATGGAAGGCTTTAGGTCTTCTTTGTAAGTACGTAAAAGTGGTGTATTTTGTTGGGCTTCTAGCTTCTAGGTAAGATGTTATTTTATCTTTTGCATCTAAGATATGTAGTAGAGTTTCATCTAATTATACTAGGAAGGTGTTTAAACCAATTTGAAAACAAACAAGTCTTGTAGAGTTAGATTGGTTATATCATCATTTATTCACCTTATTATATGCATTTCTCATTACAGGTTAATTTGCTCTAGCCCCACCCCTCCCCAAAGTTAAGTCTGCCTTGGGTATTGTTCCTGCCGCATCGCGCGGACACCCATCTATTTTGACATATTAAATTAAATTAAATCAAATTAAATTAAAAGTTATGAGCTTTTTAGTTGGAAGAACCCAAGAGACCTATTAGACCAACAACTTTTGAAGAACCATGCGTGTGAAGTGTAAGAAGCCAATCAAATCGTCATCTCCGTCGCAAGATTATATCTTCACGTATGTGTTTATGTTCATCTACTTGTATACACCTCATTGGGAATTATAAGTATTAAAAGCTTGGATATAAAATTTGTTTCCAGGTCAACAAGATCAATGGTGGAATTGCTACTCATATATTTTCATTTGATAATATTTGGGTCATGCATGTGTTGTACCATTGTATATCATTTAATGTAAGATTTGTTGGTAAATATTATAATCAGATAATAAGCTATGGTTTGTAGTTTGTTATAGGACCATAAAATAAAATATCAATACCAAGGTGTGTTTTGAAATAGAAACCCATAGGTTTAGAAGGAACACGGCTTTTTGTATGCATCTAAAAGTTAGAAAGAAATATAAGTTGTTTTTATTTCATTTACGGTAGAAGTGCACATTTCGGTTTTTTTAGAAACCGAACCGGTTTATGTTTGGGCCGGTTCCTTTCAGAATTGGTTTTGGGTTCCGGTTTTGTTTTGCCCTGGTTTCAATTTGGTCCGTGAACCAATTCATGTGCGCACTTAAAAAAAAGCAACACAAATTTGGTTTTTTTTACGTAAAGTTTAACCTTATTGATTCTTATAATTTTTTTAAAGTGTATGGGTATATATTTGTATGTGTAGAAACTTTTTTGTATTTTTGTTATATATAAATTTTTTCAAATAATCATCATCATCATACTCAGTTAATCCCACCAATAGCAAAGCTAAGGTAGGGTCTGAGGAGGGTAAGATGTAGACAACCTTACCTCTACCCCGTGGGAATAGAGAGGCTGCTTCCAGTGAGACCCTCGGCTCAATAGTGGTTTTGTATCAAGCCTTGGACATAAGGCACATAACACTTAGCAATCGGGACAAGCCCGATTGGTGCATGTAACCCCTTGTCTTTTGGCTATCAACGCCACCACATGATGCATGATTAACCATCCATCGTTTTCAACGTTATTTTCACGAAATTAGTAAAATAACGTTAAAATTAGTGCAACTTTACTTTTGCCCCCCGAGGGCCACACATATACACATTATATATGTATATAATACCGGTTTTTTTCTTTTCCAAACCGGTTTGGGATCGGTTTGATTTAAGACCCGTTAGGGTTAGGTTCGATACGAAAAATGCGGGATCGGTGGGGAACCGCCGGTCCCTATATGGAACCGGAACCAGATAAGGAAATACCAGTTCCAGACCGGTTCAGGTCAGATTGTCGTTAATGCTCTCTATCCTTGTAGTGATAGTTCATTATTTTTCAAAAAGTGTGTGTCACCCATGATTTTATATTTAAAAAGTATTATTATACGTATATAAAAAGTATGCATGATTTAGTTTGAGATGTAAGTAACGTATACCAAATCAAGATCATTTAGAGGTGATCCCCTCTCACTGACGTGTGAATTTCTTTTAAATCTATATCTAATTACATTTTATAGTTTAAAAAAAATATAAGGCATGCAGTGGTAAAACTAATTGAACATGGATCACGCATTCACGCCCATTGTTTTAATTTTAAAGTTAAAATGAATGAAAAAATATTGAAAGTAATCATACTTGCTTTGAAAAAGGTTGAAAATGAAGACATTCAATCATCACCTTAAACTTTACATGATCTTCCTCTTGATTGAAGCTTTGTATTTCATGAAAATATTTAAAAATGTTAAATCTAAAACCTTTAAAACTATATATATATTTTTTCTAATTAATTTTCTGAATATTGTAAAAAAATCTTTTTGATGAATTCCTTAAGTTTTTCATGGATTATCCATATCATTAAGATTTTTTGGAGCATATAATATTTTTCAAAGTTTTATTTTATTTATAATAAGACAAGTTTTTCACTCAAACAAAAATATTATAATGAAACCACAGAATTTAAAGGCTAAAAACAAAATATCCACTTGGAATTTTCTCTTGCTCATTTCATATCCAAACAAATAATCACTAATTAATATTTAACAAGACAATAATAAACAAAATTTAATTGGAAAATAGAAAAAAAAAACCACCTATGAAATATATATGAATATGTAAAACCTTGACTTCCAGATTCTTTTGGAATTAAAGTTTGAGCTTGAGATGTGGTTTGGACCATTAGGTTAGCTAGAGATTGGTGCACCCCTCTTGATGCTATCCATATGGGTTGTTTCAAAAACTGGCAAACCACTTGAATAATAACCCAAATCACAGTTTGTTAACTCAAAAAGATCAGAACTTGAATCACTATCTCCACCATCATTATCATCATCAAGGATGAAACTTTTTAGTTCTTTGATCTCCACCTTTGGATCATGCTTAATATTATTATTATTATTATTATCATTATCATCATGTTTTATATCACAAACCTTAACTTTCTCCAATATCTCATTTCCACAACTTCTTTTTTGCTCAGTAAACACACTTTTGATCATGATACTTTCATTCTTGTTGTGGTTTTCATTGATGGGTATTCTTGTAATTTCACATGCAGGCTTGTTGTCTAAATGGGGTCTAAGATCTTTAGAAGGTGTACTCTTTATGGGTGGTTGTAGTAGTGTTCTTGAATAAGTAGATTTTGTGTCACTTACATTAGTGTTGGAATTACTATTTCCACTCCTGAAAAGGCTAATGCTACTCCTCCTCCTTCTTCTCCAACCACTAGGGCTCTCATCTTCATCTTTCATAGAATGTGTTGATGTAGTAGACTTTGACTTGGACTTTGATTTCTTAGAAGATGTTTGGTTGAAAAGGGAATTCAAGAAATGAGCCAACTTTCCTCCTGGTGAGCTTGGTTGTTTATGCTTAATCTTATCATTCTTGACCATGATAGGGTTTTGATCCATTATCATGCTTCGTAAAGGAACCGAATTTCGGTTCTCCATCAACATGGCTTGTAAAGGAATCGAGTTTCGTCTAGGGTTGGGAATATCAAGACTCAGTCTTCCGCCACCCTCTCTTGTATAATGCTTATGAGCGAGGGTGGCGTCAGTACTGGTTTCAAAGTACCGGGCAGATTCAAATATATGAATCTCGCCCGAACCATTCCTTCGATGGAATGGTTTCTTGTTTTCTTGTAGAGATTGTATGGTTTTGGGCATGATGCAAGTAAGATTTAGGCACAAATTGTTGGATGAGAGTTAAACCCTAGAAAATGAGATGTTAAGAAGAGTATTTTCATGCAATAATTTGGTGTGGTGGTTGGATCTTGGATGGTTGATCAATTGAGAGAATGCATGTCTATTTATAGTAATCATTGTATTTCCATTTGTTTTTGTCGGAACAAATGTACATATTTTAGTACATGAAATACAAGTTGTTAAAACCGGATTTAATCGGTGGAAGAAAAAGTTGTTGGCAATTATGGAATTGGTGTGCATGATGATTTTTGGTTGGAAAAAAGACATACTATATAATTGGAATATATAGCATGTACTTTGGTCATAGACTATAACCTAGCTAGGTTTAGTAGGTTCAAAATGTAGATTAGACTTAGCAAAGAAGCTTTAGGTGTTTTGTTCATCATTTTATTAACGGTTCAAGAGTTAAGAAAGTTTAGGTATTTTGTTCATCATTTAATTAAGGGGTTTTCTTTGTTTTACTTGCTATATTAGAAGGAAAAACACTAGAACAAAGGGTAATTTCTAACTGAAACAAAGGTCAATTGCTTTATACTATCTCACACTAGTGATGTTTTGCTCTATAGAGCATTAGCTCTTGGTTTACAATAGTTGTACATTTATTTTTGCAGGCTTTTCTACCTTTCCAAATTGACAGTTTTTTTCTCAAGATATGACAGAAAGGGGTTGTTTTGGATTTTCTTAAAAATCGTTCTCGATCTCTAATATTCACACACAAGTCAGAATTACTCATAACCACATACTACACTAAAGGAGGGAATGGGCACAAGCCTCGTGTAGTCCCATACTTACCAATCACACAGTGACACGTATAACCCCAAACTAGCCTAAACACTGGAAACGTCAAGCCCAAAGTAGCCTAAAACTAAGGATCCCACCATTTTACCATACCCACCAATCACACACACCTCATTAAATAGTCCCCACCCAAAAAACTCACTTTCTCCTTCTCTCTCCTTGGCTTGTTTATCTACCCAAGTGTTCCAGGATAAGCCTCAAAAAGTAGCTTCAAACTCAAGCCTAAGGAGAAGGGGTGGTGTAGCCTTGCAGCTTGCCAAGCCTCTTGTGCACGGTCCCTCTAAAAATCATCATATTTCTCTCTTCTTTTCAATTAAATAATATTTTTTTATACTTTTATTATTATTTTTTATTTCTCCTTCACTCACAACAACTTTAAAAAAGTATTAAAAAATTATAGAGGGTGAATAGTTAGTTTCATATCAAATATAAAGACGAACAATAACTTTTCTCTCCCCTCCACTCACAAGCATTTTACCACATATCAAAATATGAATATTTCACTCTCAAAAATATGCATAACCTATTGTGAATGCTCTATTATGTTACAATGTTTATTCCTATAAATTCCTTCTTAATCACCTGTATAAAATTAAATTCCTCTTTACTTAGTTTTTTTTTTTAATTTAAATCTAAGTTGATAGTGCAATTAATATAATTACAATCTTATATAGTTTTAGAAGTTTTGGTCCACCCCAACCCATGTCAAAAGTTACATATTTAAAAAATATATACTAATAACCAAGCTATGAAACAAAAAGAAATATTATTTTTAGTAGGGGCTTGGGTTTGTCGGTTTCAACATTTTAATGATTTAATCTTGGTACAAAAATATTGAGAAATTAAGCCGTTACTAACGGTATGAATCATCGTTTCACTCAGAAACTCTAGTTTTCACCTCCGTGTGAGGATTTCAAACTTCAAATACTCATAATATTTTCATGCAACTGGTAGTTAATGTTTTAAACAAAACAAATTTCAATCATAGACCTTGTTTTAGTGCTTAGAAAGCCATAAGTTTGTGCTAGGTGTAGTAGGGTCAAAGAGTTATAGTTTCATTGGATTCTAGTTATGGTTTCAAATTCTACTCTATGACAGAGGACTAGCTTTCAAAAGTGGTTGTTGGCCATGGATTGTGCCAATAACCAATAATGCTCCTTTGCAAATTCATGATAAATAAATAAAGGAAAGTGGTAGATTTAGATCTTCTTGCCCTACCTTTTTAAAGCCAAAACTATTATCTATAATTATATAGAGGACTATTTTCATATATCTCCTCTTAACTTATTATTTAAAACATAACTTTTTAATGCATAATATATAATGCATGTTCTTCAAACATTATGTGAGGAAATATAGTATTTTACAAATTTAGAGGATGATATCAAGTAGATATAATTATCTCTACTGTTTCCAAATTCATACATCGAGGATTAACTTTCAAAAATGGACGTGGGCCTTGCATTGTGTTAATAAATTAATAATTATCTTTTTCAAAAACAAAATCCGTTCTAAATACTTAGGGTGAAGGACGCTCTACTGAAAACTTTTCCACTTCACTGATTTCTATCAATCTTGCACTATCACATCACTTTACTGATTTACTTTACTGAAACACTTTTTTGGAGGCAACACTTAACTGATTCTTTACCCAACTATCAATTATTTTCACACACATATAATAATAATAATAATAAAACCAAGGAAATAGGAAACAAAGTCAACAAAGTCATCATCTTCTTCTTTCCTCGTCTTCTTCATACAATACAGCAGGTCATCATCATCATCATCATCTTCTTAACTTTCATCACAACTCAAAATCTTTGTTTTATAACAGGTCGAAGACCAAAATTTGGGGAAATCAGAGAGAGAGAGAGAGAGAGAGAGAGAGAGAGAGAGAGAGAGAGAGAGAGAGAGAGAGAGAGAGAGAGAGAGAGAGAGAGAGAGAGAGAGAGAGAGAGAGACAGAGAGAGAGATAGAGACAGAGAGAGAGAGAGAGAGAACCCGTGCGTTAGATAGTTATCGAATTTGGTTCATGGATCCACTACCAGCACGGGCAGCGGCAGTGTTATCGTGCTGGTAATGGATACCCGTCCCCCCTTATATATACAGAAGAAAGTGGTAGATTTGAATTTTTTTAGCTTTCAATAATAATAATAATAATAATAATAATAATAATGATAAGAAGAAGAAGAAGCACCCCCGACAATATGGTGGGAACGTAAAACAATGTCAAGTAAGCACTAACGTCATGGTCAGTGATCACCAATAGTGGAAAAGCCCGTATAAAAAAATAAAAGACAAAATAAATCCAAAACAAAAGAAAATTAGATGGAAAAACATTGACCTACATACGTGAATAGTAAAACATAGAAAACAACAACTTAGTTGATCTAATACCCGTGCGTTGCGACTGAGCCGTTAAACGATAGACATAAAAACGTTAAACCACACACACATTGTGGCGTGTTAATTGATCACAAAATTAGATCGAAAAGTAAAAGGAAAAATTGTAAAAGATGAAAAATATAGTGTTTAAAATTGAAAGTGAAAAAGTATTAAGGTTAAGTTGTAAAATATGTAAAAGTAATGGGATTAAAAGTAAAAATAATTAAAAAAATGAAAAAAAAAAAAAATCAAATAGATGCACAACACTACAAAGCTTTATACAATACCACTAAGCACAAAAAGTCCATAAAGCATGAGCCACAAAATTACCTTGCACAAAACTATTTGTAAATTAATACTATAATTTTTTTTTTTGATAACACCATACTATATTCATTTCAACAAAATGGACAAATTACATAAGAATAGCAAGCAGGGACAAATACTATATAAAAATACTAGCTGATTACCCCGGGAGGGTCCCGGGGTTGAAAAATCTAATTTTACGTGATAACCTATTGCAAATGGCTCAAGTTAACTAACCACAAAATCTCTCAATCATTGCATGTTCATAGTATTCTAATAAGTAATAACTCATATTCCCTAATCTAATACCTAATCAGTAATCATCTAAAGAATCACTTATGTAAGCTGCAACTATTAAAAAACTCATCACATCTATCTAATTTCTCACATTCTAATGGCTCTTATAATTCCTAACCTAATCAACTAAACAAACACTTAAGTTGGAAGTTGTAATCATTGCATCTCATTATGCCATGTAGCATAATCAAGAGATGGTTGAGGCCACCATTGAACGCCACGTCAGCAACTATCAATTCTTTCCGGGAGCGTCCCGGGTTTGAAAAATATAACCATTCTAATAATACTAATACTAATAGTAATAATTATTACTCTTGTAATTAGATAAATAAAAAAATAACCTTGCTATAAGGTGACACCATGTGTTGCAGTGTTACGCGATTCTTTCTCCTAACTTCTCTTGATGAAGTATACCTAGTAAAATTCCAATGATAACATGGCGATTGGGATGATTTTCAACATCGTAGATAAGAACCTGGTTTAAAAGAAAAAAACATGATTAATGAATAACATGAACACTTTGTGTGTTTTTTTTTCTGTATGAACGAAACCCCACAAAAAATAGTCGATTTTTCTCCGTTTTTTATATAGGACTATGGTACTCGTTGGAAAGATAATAAAACGCTCGTTAATTTGGTATGCTTTTTTTATTTAAAAAATCTCGTATATAAGAGATATAAACGTTTAAAAATTATGGGAGAATACATGAGAGAGAAAATTTTAAATTTATTTTTAAATTATTTTTTTCCTAAAATAACTTAATTTAATTTAGGGTTTTATGTTTATCTTTTTTTTTTTTTAACAAAAAAGGAAATAGTTCAAAAACACTAAAATCTTTCAATTATGATGCCACGTGGCACTCTCAAGGGGAGGTTGAGGCCTCCATCACACGCCACGTCAACATATACGTTTTCTTTTATCTATAATCTATAATACATTATAAAGGAGGAGTGATGTACAACATAGTCATTTTCATCTCCGTACAACTTAAGAAGCAACATGTACAACATATTTAAGCAAAAAAATTAAGGGTATTATTGGCATAGTTGTGACAATTAAGACACTTAGGAGGGTAGATTAGTAAATTTAACATAATCCATTACCTCACATCCTAAAATCTTATCCCAATTATGCCCTTATGTCCAACTTTTAAAACACAAAATACAACTTAACTTATGATGCATTTTAAATGTGAGACCTTTCAACTCCCCATCTATATTATTATATATACTTTATTATAATCAATTTCTTGAATGCTAATAGTCTTTTCATAACCCAAACAAAATCTTAGAGCTAATTTCATGCTTTGAAACATTGTTTTGTCCAAAAATTTTATGTCTTCATTAGTTGAGAAGAGAAAAAATCAATGAGAAGTTAAGACGCTTGCAAGATATGATTCCCGGATGCTACAAGGTATAAAGATATTAGTTAATCTTTATATACATATATACATTTTTTTTCTACTTGTTCATATTTTCTTTGACAATTACAAAAATTTATCTTCATAATATATCATTTTTTGCTCCATTTAAATTTAGTTATTTGCTATAGACAATGGGAATGCGAGTGATGTTGGATGTAATAATCAACTATGTTGGATCGTTGCAGAATCAAATTGAGGTAATTTAATTGTGCAGCTAACAATAGGACAATAAACAAACAATATTCAAAATTATTGATGAGAAAATATTTTTCAAAATTAATTAGTACAGTTTTTCTCTTCTTTGTGCATTTTTAGTTTCTCTCCATGAAGCTTTCAGAAGCCAGCATGTTCTATGACCTATTAACCTCAACTCTACTGAATTGGATGATATGGCCCCTATGAAGGTGACACGTAGCTTTCCTAACTATCCTTGTTAAGAACTTGTTTATCTTGAATCATATATGTTGTTAACTAAATACAATAGACAAAATTATAAATATAACATTCTAGATTTGCTAATACGTTTATAATATATTATAAATATTACTTCCACTTACTGCATGGGATGAAACCTAATGTTGCAGGGAACAAATGGACATGAAGGACAGATGATGGAGAGGATGCTTGGAGAAGGGTATGGAGACATTCCTCAATTTCAATCAACATGGTCTCCTTGAACGCCATGAAATAGTTAACTCTATAAATCTATATATGCATGCTCAAATATAACTTTATACGTAAAATATATTTGTTCTAAGACTTTTAAGGTATTTGGTTATCTATTTAATGTTCTTGTTAAACGTTGTATGAAGTGTGGTTCACAATATTATTTTGCTTTCGGCAATTGTATATTGTTTAAGTTCTAATTCTAATTAATAAAATAAATTAACCACTAGCATAAAAAGAAAACAAAAACTTAACTATGTGTTAGTTACTTATGTTATTTGTGTTAAGAAATAAGAAATCAAAAAACCATAAATTCACGCTCACGCGAATGAATCAACCCGAATATTTATCTTCTATACTATATATTATAAAGCATCAGTGAAGGATACCCGCAAAATTTAAGTAAATACAACATTTATTGCTTATAGTACAATGCTTATTGAAGTCATTTAGAGCGTGAAATTGTCTTTCTACCTAAATATTAAATTGTTGAAGAAATTAATTTAAACATAATTATAAAATTGATGAGGCAATTAACAATAATGTGGTGACTCTTTACATTCATAACCTCCATGTTTTTATTATATTTGTATCAATGTTATAGTCTTATAAATAGTTGTCATGTATTTAGTACATAAATAATGTGGTGACTCTTCACATACATAATTTACATATCTTTAAATGTTTATAGTAAATAAATTACATCATATATTATGTATTTATATCTTCTTTTTAAATTTATGTGGTTGCAGGATGGTATGATGTGACACTTCTGCACACAAATGAATATGTAGGCTTGAAGTTTGCCAACACACCCAACCCATGACACGTTTCAACCCATTAAAGTGAGCGATATATGTAGGCTTGACGTTTACACAAGCAAATATGGTAGAGATACTTCATGAGCAACGTCATCATCTTCCTCGATGGTTTTTTTGTTTTCTCCGCTACTATAAGCTTCTAGGAATAGAATTTAAGTTTCTGATCTCACGAAGTCACCAATTGTTTACATATCCAAAAGAAGGCAAGTTCTTATCAGTCGATTTGGTAGTTTTAACTATATTGATTACTAATTTGTTTGGTCCAATATATTTGTTACGACGCTTGTCAAACTAACATAAAACGAGAGTATCTATGTAAATCATTGACTCCGCTGCATCTCGCGGGTGCCCTAAACTAATAGAAATATGTTGCACACTACAAACTGCATTTTAGTAATTACATCACTTCCACTACAATCTTATGGTCATTAAGAGATACAACGCCACTTCACTACGCTAAGTACCGCTCTATGATGACATACTTATCTGCCTTCGAGATACATAAAAGGGTCTCACCGAAGGACGTGGGCCAATCTAAGGGCGTTGTAAGGAATAGTAAGACCTATTGTGATGTACCCATTTAAAATATTCAGAAGATATACTTATGAGTTTCAGTTTTTGATAACATATATTTTATACATCGTTGTTAATCTACTTTAACATAACGAATAACCAACAAACACAATGCATAAGGGGCAAAACAGATGCACCCGCCGCAACGCGCGGGCATTCCTACTAGTATATATAGATAGATATCTTATGTATTATATTGAAGCAAATGTTGGTTACTAAATAGTCTTGTACGTATTGAGTTTTTTTTTTTTTGAAAGGAAAACTTCATTAACAAAAACTCGCTAGTCCTTAAAGTAAGGACTAAGTGAAAAAACAAATTACATCAATCCAAAGGAGAATTACATCAAGATTTCCAATCCTTATATTTCCAACGAGATCTATTACGAATCCAAAAATACGCCGTCGCTTTGATGTTCTCCACAAGCTGAACCGGATGCCTCTTCTTGTCATTAAAAACACGTTCGTTTCTTTCGTTCCATATCATCCAAATGGTCGTGTAAGTGATACCACGGAGAATATGCTTCGAATCTTTAGACGCGGCTTGGGAGTTAGGCAAATCCAATAAATCCGGAATGTCAAACAGAAAGGAGTGACTAATCTTGCACCAGTTTTCAATTCGATGCCACACCTCATTCGAGTAACGGCACCCAGTAAAAAGATGCGAAGTAGATTCCAAATCCTCTTGACATAATCGGCAATCTATATGTGGAATAAAAACTCCCCGTTTGATGAGTTCAACCGCAGTAGGGATGCGATTTCGAGCGATCCTCCAAACTAGAATTTTGCACTTCAACGGAACCCATCCTTTCCACTTAATCCCAAGATCACCGTCTCCCACATGAGAACTGACAAGAAGTCTCTTAGCCGAAGAGACTGTGAACTGCCCATCCTTTTCTTCGGTCCATTTCCAATAATCGGCACCTCCTTTCCAATCTAAGTTATAAACGTTTTCGAGGAGATCAAATAACTCGATAAGCTGTTCTTGGGTATGCGGCTGTGATCTCCACTCCCACCTTAACTGTTTGTTCCCATCTACATATTCAAGCCGATCACTAACTTTGCACCATTTGTTCTTTTCAAGCCGAAAAAGATTAGGGAACGAAACGCGAAGAGTGACATCAAGAAGCCACGTATCTCCCCAAAAATTGATATGTCTACCATCACCAAAAATCCCGACAAAAAAGGAGTTAAGTGACCTACCGTTAGGAAGATGATTTTCGCCAATTTTAACAATGGATTTCCAACAACCACTCGAAGAAGCATTACACGGCAATAAAGACCAAGGTCTACTTGACCCGTGACATCCCAAGATAATCTTCTTCCAAAGGCTACTACCCTCCTTTTTGAACCTCCAAGTCCATTTTAACAACAAAGCTTTATTCACCTCTTCAATCTTCGAGATGCCTAAACCACCTTTGCTTTTCGGAGACGTAACAACATCCCAAGCAACCCACGAAATTTTATTCTCAATACCAGGACCGGCCCATAGGAACCGTCGCATAATCTGTTCAATATTGTCCACCACGGCTTTCGGGGCTTTATATATCGAAAGATAGTAAACCGGAAGACTTTCAAGAACCGATTTCAATAAAATCAATCGACCACCTATAGACAAATGACGAACCTTCCATGAGGCAAGTCGGGTCCGAATAGTATCGATCACCGGCTCCCAACTTTTAACACGAGTCATCTTTGCACCAACTTGGATGCCTAGGTAGGTAAAAGGAAAACTCCCACGTTTGCAACCTAGATAATCCAACATATTGTCCAACTCTCCATCCCCCACACAAACTCCATAGATATTCGATTTATGAAGATTGATTCGTAGCCCCGAACACAAATAGAAAATACGGAGAATACGAGCGATGTTCTTAATATTATCATACGACCATTCCCCCATAATCAAAGCATCGTCCGCATATAAAAGATGACTCACCTCCATATCATTATTGGCCAAGCGAATGCCCTTAAAAATCCCAAGATCCCTAGCTTTATCAATAATCCAAGACAACGCTTCCATAACGATTAAAAAAAGAAATGGAGGGAGTGGATCACCTTGACGAAGACCCTTTTCACATTGAAATTCAAAAGTAGGGGACCCGTTAACCAAAACCGCCGCTCTAGAAGACACGCATATGCCTTTGATCCAATCACACCATTTCAAAGGGAATCCCATTTGCGACATAATAGAAATCAAAAAATTCCAATTGACGTTGTCATAGGCCTTTTCGAAGTCTATCTTTAACAAAAATGCTTTCTTATTTCTCTTCTTTAAACAATCCACAACTTCATTAACCACAAGTGGGCCATCAAGAATATACCGGTCCGATAAGAAAGCCGATTGAGCTTCAGAAATAATATTTCCCATAACCCTTTTGATACGATTGGCAAGAATTTTTGAAATTACTTTACTTATCATGCCAATAAGGGTGATAGGCCTATAATCTTTTAAACCCAAAGGAGATTTCACCTTAGGAATAAGAGTTATGAAAGAAGACCCGCATCCTTGATTAATGACGCCATACGCATGAAATTCCAACATAATATTAAAGAAGTCATCCTCGAATAAGTGCCAAAAAACGCTTGACAAAGCGGAAATTGAACCTATCGGGACCCGGGGCCTTGTTAGAACCACAATCAAACACCGCTGCTTTAATCTCTTGTCTAGAAAATACATCAACCAGAGAATCCCGGTCCGTGACATTAATCTGATTAATACCTGAACAAAGAAGGTTCGGCCGGCATGGGTATTGTTCTTTAAAATGGGAGCGATAGAATCGAAGCACCTCACGTTTCACAAGAGCCGGTTTAGTCACCCATTCGCCATCTATCAATATACCCGGAATAGCATTTTGAGCTTTTCTACCATTCACGATATTATGAAAAAAGCTGGAATTTTCATCCCCCAAAGACGCCCATTTGACTCGAGACTTTTGTCTAAGATCTCTAGCCCTGTGAAGCTCAATACTTTCTAACGCCACCTTGCATTCAGTCCAAATCCAGACGTCGGATTCTTCCAAGTCTTTTGTCTCCATCATCCTATCCAGTTCTTCTTTTTCATCTCGAAGATTTGACTCTTCCAACCTTTCGCGTGTGTTCACATCTTGAAACCACACTCTCAGCCGGCTCCTGAGAGATCCCAACTTTTTAAGGAGGTTAATGTCGGCCGGACCGTGAGCCACCCAAGAATCAAAAACAGAATTAATAACATCAATACACCCTGGACGATCGATCCACGAGTCAAACATTCTGAACGGCTTGGGCCCGAAATTGGTATCAACAACCGATAAGAGCAAAGGCGAGTGATCCGACAAGTTCCTACCCAAAACACGAACATAGGCATTTGGCCATTTGTTGAAAACACCTTCGCACACGAGAAACCTGTCGATCTGACTGTAAGTGAACACGCCTTTTCTGCATGACATATAAGTGAATCTAAACCCCTTCTGATTGAACTCACGTAACCCCGCCTTCTCGATAAAATCATTAAAATCTCTAGTGCACATCTTATCGAATTTGGAATTCTTTCTTTCTTCCGGTTCTCTCACTGCATTGAAATCGCCAAGTAAAATCCACCACCCATCATTTGTACCAATAAGAGCATCAATTTTTGACCACAATCTCTTCTTCTCACCTTTCTTTTGCGGGGCATAAACATTTAACAAATTAATTCTAACCGACCCTGCCATGAGCAAACCCGAAACGTGAAGAAAGTTACAATATTTAGTCACCTTGTCTTTCACAAAAACTTTTGGGTCCCAAATACTAATCAAACCTCCCGAATTACCATTGGCCTCCACATAATCAAAATCAAAACCCGAACCTCCCCAATAAGCCGAAACTAGACCAGGGAGAATGTTGCTACTCATAGTTTCCTGCATACCAATAAAAGAGACACCGTTATCGAACTTCATTTTTTTAATCCAACCCGCTTTACCATTACCACCAATCCCTCTAATGTTGATCGAAATGCAATTCATTTCTTCACCCCTTGCAATCCTTCGGTAACAATGGATTCCTGTATCAATTCATGAGAATTGGATAAGTTCGCACCAAGCATATCCCCCAAAACTATTGTGGCCTCCACCTCTGTATTATTAACACAATGCGAAACAGCATTAGACAAATTACGGCCCAAATCAGAGGGCATGGCCGGCCCAATATCAACATTAGAAGGCTGGGTATTTAAATCCAAATCATCAGTTTGGGCTGAATTGACCAACTGATTCTTCTTGTCTAAGCCCAAAAAAGGATCAAGCCCAAAGACATCTTCATCATCTAAAATTCTATATTTCTTACCAACTTTGGACTTTTCTAAGCTACTAGAATAAGCCGGGTTAACCTGGCCCACCGAGCCCAGCCCACCTTTCTTTTTTCTTTTGTTAATGTTAGGCCCACAATTATCTCCAGCCCCATCCAGGTTACATTGGGCCTCAAAATCGAAATCTTTCCCTGGAATGAAATCATGAGTTTCCGTAACATGCTCCAAAACTATAGGAGTTTCAACCCCACAATCATTGACCTCATAATTGGCATTAAAATTACCATCAATGCCAACATTAATGTCATAAAAAGTTTCCAAACCTGGATTACCAATAACCGGCCGGTCAGTTACATCAGCGGCGTTAGCCGGACGATCCTCCTCAGCCGTAACCGGAGTACCAGTCAGTTGCTCTTCCATGTTGTCTTCTTCATGCATGTGACTGTCATCATTACCGTTCTCATCATCACGAGCATCAGCCGACGGACTCGGAGACATAGTAACTTTGTAGAATTCCGGGGTCCAGACACTTGGTTCTTCCGTTACCCATACGCTAAACTTCTTATCTTTCCAAGATACCGTAATTTCCTCCTCAATTCTTTTTCCATCACCGGCAAGAATACCCGGATAGTCATAGGAAAGATCCCCGTCTTCGTCATTCCTACTCGGCATATGAATAACCTTACCCACAGCATTACCAATGGCGTTAAGAACCTGAGACGATAGTAGGTGCAAGGGAACACCCACTATCTTGACCCAAGCTAAACGTTCAAACGCGAATATTTGACCTTCCCAAAGATCAATCGAAGAAAATCGACCCAAAACTTCCTTAGCAGCATCACGTACCCTAGCCGCTGTCTCATTGTCTTCAAACGTAATCAATACCGATAAGCCTCCGATGTATTGAATCTTACCTAAGCCAGGGCATAGATCGTTAAGAATGATATAGATGTTTTTAAGAGCATCTAAATCAATCATGCGAGCAACCAAAGCCCTCCCATGCACGCCAGTCATCGCAGCCACATTATCATCAACAGCCACAGTTTTACCGATATTCAAAGTCCCTTGTCTACCCAAAAGTGTATCAGTGAAGGATCGGTTACCATTAACGAACGATGAAGGTGGGTTATTATTACGTCCCACATCATCCCCGTTAGTCTTCTTCCGAGTGTTCACCGGATCCGGTCTAATCTCTCCTTCTTCAAGCGTGAATCTAGCGATATTAGCCTTAAGCCAACAATCTCCAATACAAGTGTTACGAATCTTCCTAATAATCTCCTTGGAATCCTTTACATCTAGAAAAGAAACGAACCCAAAACGATTACCATACTTATCCCTTTTACGAGCAATGTAGATATCATAGATATCCCCATATTCGCGAACAAACTCCGATAAATCCTTCCCGCTACATTTATCTGGTAGATTGGTAATGAAAACCTTAGTGATTCTTGAAAGAATGGTTGCCGGAATTTTGGACGTCGACGTCCGGCTGCTCATGCCTAGAGAGAACTTTTTTTAGATATGGATTTACATAAACTTCGTATCTTTTCTTTATGCCTCTAGATTTGTTAACCGTAATGATGCTTAGTAAATATATGATAAAAGCATGAAGATGGTGAATTTATGATTAAATATGTGGGAAAATAATTTGTACGTATTGAGTTTAACTTGGGTGTTGAGATTATTTATTAAAATCGGTAATTATATATTAGTTTTTTTTTTTTTGAAAGGAAAACTTCATTAACAAAAACTCGCTAGTCCTTAAAGTAAGGACTAAGCGAAAAAACAAATTACATCAATCCAAAGGAGAATTACACCAAGATTTCCAATCCTTATATTTCCAACGAGATCTATTACGAATCCAAAAATACGCCGTCGCTTTGATGTTCTCCACAAGCTGAACCGGATGCCTCTTCTTGTCATTAAAAACACGTTCGTTTCTTTCGTTCCATATCATCCAAATGGTCGTGTAAGTGATACCACGGAGAATATGCTTCGAATCTTTAGACGCGGCTTGGGAGTTAGGCAAATCCAATAAATCCGGAATGTCAAACAGAAAGGAGTGACTAATCTTGCACCAGTTTTCAATTCGATGCCACACCTCATTCGAGTAACGGCACCCGGTAAAAAGATGCGAAGTAGATTCCAAATCCTTTTGACATAATCGGCAATCTGTATGTGGAATAAAAACTCCCCGTTTGATGAGTTCAACCGCAGTAGGGATGCGATTTCGAGCGATCCTCCAAACTAGAATTTTGCACTTCAACGGAACCCATCCTTTCCACTTAATCCCAAGATCACCGTCTCCCACATGAGAACTGACAAGAAGTCTCTTAGCCGAAGAGACTGTGAACTGCCCATCCTTTTCTTCGGTCCATTTCCAATAATCGGCACCTCCTTTCCAATCTAAGTTATAAATGTTTTCGAGGAGATCAAATAACTCGATAAGCTGTTCTTGGGTATGCGGCTGTGATCTCCACTCCCACCTTAACTGTTTGTTCCCATCTATATATTCAAGCCGATCACTAAATTTGCACCATTTGTTCTTTTCAAGCCGAAAAAGATTAGGGAACGAAACGCGAAGAGGAACATCAAGAAGCCACGTATCTCCCCAAAAATTGATATGTCTACCATCACCAAAAATCCCGACAAAAAAGGAGTTAAGTGACCTACCGTTAGGAAGATGATTTTCGCCAATTTTAACAATGGATTTCCAACAACCACTCGAAGAAGCATTACACGGCAATAAAGACCAAGGTCTACTTGACCCGTGACATCCCAAGATAATCTTCTTCCAAAGGCTACTACCCTCCTTTTTGAACCTCCAAGTCCATTTTAACAACAAAGCTTTATTCACCTCTTCAATCTTCGAGATGCCTAAACCACCTTTGCTTTTCGGAGACGTAACAACATCCCAAGCAACCCACGAAATTTTATTCTCAATACCAGGACCGGCCCATAGGAACCGTCGCATAATCTGTTTAATATTGTCCACCACGGCTTTCGGGGCTTTATATATCGAAAGATAGTAAACCGGAAGACTTTCAAGAACCGATTTCAATAAAATCAATCGACCACCTATAGACAAATGATTATCTAGGTTGCAAACGTGGGAGTTTTCCTTTTACCTACCTAGGCATCCAAGTTGGTGCAAAGATGACTAGTAGTAATTATATATTTACTACTAGTTTTTATCCCGGGAGCGTCCCGGGTTGAAATATCTAATATGACATAATAAGATATATTATTATTATATTAAATAAAATTTCTGCCATAAGTTATCATATACAAATATAAAAAAAAAACGAATCTCTGCGTCCGGGTATAAATCTAGTGCCATTACAAATGAATTCGGAAGTTTGTAATCGATTATTTTAAAAAGAACTAACATGAAATAAGAAAAAAAGTTAATTATTGAAATATCGAACGCATTAGTCTAAGGGTTATGTGATGCGTTAAAAAAATCATGGGTATATGATCGGGTATATAGTTCGAGTATTTGGGTATGTTGTTTCGGGTAATCGGCTCGGGTATCACCTAATCCCAGACCCGACCCAAACCCACATTTTTTTTAAACTAATCCCAAACCCGACACAATACTTGTCGGGTTACAAAAAATAGTCATTTTTTTCTCCGTTTTTTATATAGCACTATGGTACTCGTTGGAAAGATAATAAAACGCTCGTTAATTTAGTGTAATTTTTTTTCTTTAAAAAATCTCGTATATAAAAGATATTAACGTTTAAAAGTTATGAGAGGAAACATGAGAGAAAAAATAGTAAAGTTTTAATATTTAGATTTAGTAGATTATGTATTTAATAGATTAGATTAAAGATTATAATAGATTAGGTTAAATCATATTTATTCCTTTTTTTTAATTGGTTTACACTTGCCACATCACATCCTATGTGGCATCTCTCAAAGGAGAGATTACATAAGAGTATGACATGTAGGATTAATCCCTTTGCAATATATATATATATATATATATATATATATATATAGATTTTTTAGATATTAGATAAACAACAATGTTAGTTTTTTTTTTTTTTTTTTAAAAATGCACTTCATTAAACACCAAACACGACATCTATCTCCAAGACAGAGAAAGAAGCCGAAAACCAAAGAAATCCAAACAATACAAACACATTACGTTACATCAAAAGAGCACCAACGAGACCAATCCACTATCCCTCCCTTAAACCTATGCTTATACCAAAGGAACCCCCAAGACTTGATTTCCGCCACCAAGGTCACCACATTCGTATCAATGCCATTAAAGATTTTCTCATTCCTAGCTCTCCACATTCTCCAACAAGTAATAATGATGATACCGTGCAAAACCTCCTTCTTGACCCCCGTACAACCACTGTGCTCATGAAGAAGAACCACATCCTTCACATGAAAGACGAACGGATGCGGAATCCTACACCACGAAGCAATCTTGTCCCAAACCCCGTACGCCATTACGCAACCCGTAAGAAGATGCTCTATAGACTCTTCGTATGTTGGGCACCAAGCACATAAGAGATTATCCACCATAATATTCCTTCTAGCTAAAGCCAGTTTCGTTGGAAGACGGTCCAAGAACGCACGCCACATAAAAATATTACACTTAGTCGGCACCCAAGAGCTCCACCTAAACTCAAAAATAGGATTAGTCACCGGCGACCCACTTAACCACCTTTTGACAGCAGCAACCTCAAAACCACTATTAACCCCATGAGACCAATACCAAGTATCTTCTCTATCATTCAAAGAAATCGATTGCAATAAAGATTCAAGCGACAACTTACATCCAATCTCTTCTGGCGTGATCACGGCACACGTCCACTCCCACTCCCACCTCACCGACCATCCGTTCCCCAACGAAGACAAACGATCGGAAATAGAAACTCTTTTGGACTTTTCGAGAGCATACAACAATGGAAAGGAATTTTTAAGCGGCTCGTTCCCAAACCACGTATCCAACCAAAACCGAATCCGCCTACCGGTCCCAGGATTACCACGGATAATGCAGTTTAAACCAACCCCATCACCTTGTGTTTGTTCCAAAAACTAACGCAGTTCTTCCACACACCTGTAAAAGCATTATTACATGGAGCGATACCCCAATACCTAGCCGAACCATGTATAGAAAAAACAACCCTTCTCCATAGCGTGTTTGGTTCATTAAGAAACCTCCACAGCCATTTAACCAACATAGCATTATTATTTACTTCTAAAGACGGCACCCCAAGCCCCCGTCTTTAATCCGTTTCTTAATAGTTTCCCACGCCACCCAACTCATTTTCCGAACATCATCCGACCCGCCCCATAAAAACCGCCTCATAAGCCCTTCCAAATCACCAATAACCTTCTTAGGCGCCTTAAACAGGGAAAAATAATATATCGGGAGGCTATGCAACACTGACTTTACTAACGTCAACCGCCCGACAATAGAAAGAGTGTTAGCTTTCCATTTTGAAAGCCGACTTTTAAATTTCGAAACCACCGGATCCCAATTCGAAATCCTATTCATGTTCGCCCCAACCTTTATACCCAAATACAAAAAAAGGCAACGTACCCTGTTTGCATCCTAAGTCGGCGGCCATACTCGCAACATCGGCTTCCTCAACACCTACCCCGTATAGAACCGACTTATGCAGATTAATCTTGAGACCGGAGCAAAGATAAAAGATCCGAAGAATACGTCTCATATTATTAAAATTCATTGACGACCATTCTCCCATAATCATAGCGTCATCGGCGTATAAAAGATGAGACAAAGAAGGCCCGTCATTAGAAAGTTTAACCCCCTGAAAAGCACCAATATCACAAGCCTGGTTTAGCATAGTTATAAAGTTAAACTGTTATTGTTAATTTTTTAGATATTGGAGTAAGTAAATTTAAACTATTATTGTTAGTTATATTACTTATAGATATTACAACAATGTGACGTGTCATATGTTCAAGATGACATATGATAATAAGCACTTTTAGAAACTGGTCACAATTAAAATGTATTTATAGACAAATAAAATAACTTAAAAAAGAAAAATATTTCTTACCATCCGCTACAAGTATGGATTTGAGACATGTATCAAGTGGCTTCATATAATGGTCGTTGATTCAAAAAGAGATTAACTGGCTTCTTTTGAGAGGAAACTTTATGGAAAATGGAGATACTGGCCCTGTTCCTGTTCCTGTTCCAGTGTCCCGTGAAAATGTAGTTTGCTTCCCTTTCTCCTTACAAAATTTCCCAACAATTTAAGAAAAAGATTAAAGAATTATAAGGGGATGGGTGCCACCCGAACTACCATGTAATCTGTCGATCATGTAGTATCATATCAATCCACTGATTCACAATCTTAAAACACCAATTTGGAGGTAGCGCTATCCCTTTTTTTTTTTTTTTTGGAGAGTAGTGTTATAGCGGTAAAACCTGTATTGGCGTATTGCAAAGTGACCACTGCCCAAGATCGAATCCCATAGCACCACACGGGTTTCTCCTTTCAAACCCAAACGGTTATTTTTTCGGTGGTGCGTGAGATTCGAACCTGAGACCAAACATAAGCAGAAACCCTCTAAGGAGGTAAACCTTCCCACCTAAAACCAGCTGGGCTAGAGATCATTGGCAAGGTATCCTAACTATCCTGAAAATTTTATTTTTCATTTAGGTTCAACATAGTTTTATTATTTCATTTAAATTAAAAAAAAACTACTTTTAATAACAAATGGTCACATGGCCCTTAAAAAACATTTAATAAAAAAATTATTTTCACCTTGCAACTACCAACCAACTCTTTAAAACCTGCTAACAAAAACTCCTACTATTTTCCCAATTCTTACTATAAGGCTCGGTCTATTCCCCCCCCCCCTTCTATTTCCACCCCCTCAAAGCGCCTCGCTTAGGCCTAAGCGAGGCGCTTTGAATTCAATCAGAGGAGGTCAGTACGAGGGGCAGAAAAAGCTGATTTTGAATTCGAAGCGCCTCGCTTTTTTTTTGATCTTTTGAGTTAGTTTTTTGTTTTTTGTTTTTAATATAATTATTATAAAAAATGTTCTTTTGACAAACGTCTGGCTAACCTGAATTTCCTTTGGATCAAAATGTCAACTTTTTCCTGCCACCCTCGTATGGTTTGGCTAACCTGTCCAGTTATCAATCTCACTGTCCAACAACTGAATTTTACTTGCTTGCATGAAAAGTAATGATCTGAATTTTACTTGCTTGCATGAAAAGTAATGATCAGGAACATTCCAAATAACAGTCCAATTTCAGCTTTTGTTTAACTCATGATATATCCACCAAATCATTTCTTCAAGTTCATTTCACCAAAAAAGGCATAACTGTAATGATCAGAAACATTCCAAATAACTGTTCAATTTCAGCTTTTGTTTAACTATTGTAGCAACTTCCATAGAGACGTTATCAATCTCACTGAGATGATATCTTCTCTTTAGGTTTTGGAATTAATGAGACAACTTTTCAGTTGTTATCCAAGAGATAGCGGTTAACGATGAAGACAACCTGAAAACAACCGGATACCATGGATCAGAGAGATTCAAGCTAATTAAACTCATATCTCAAGCCGGTGCAAGTTATGTTGTAGCTCATATGTTATTATCTCTTCTCTTATTCTCTCTTTCTCAAGTTCTCGATGGATTATTGCTCTCATATCATGGATCAGAGAGATTTAAGCTAATTAAACTCATATGTCACTGTAATGATCAAGAATATTCCAAATAACTCTATAATTTAAGCTTTTGTTTAACTAATTTAGCAACAGTCCAAATAACTGTAATGATCGCTACGGTTAGTGGATACCATGGATCAGAGAGATTCAAGCTAATCAAACTCCGGGCAACCCTTGTTTGATTATACTCGTGTACAACCTTTATCTATTTATGTATGAATAGTGACCCTCTGACAATGATCAGAAACAGTCCAAATAACTGTAATGATCGCTACTGTTGATTGGTATATAGAGAGCAAACCGACGATCATTCAAAATTTAAAGTTACCGCTAACCTCTGCGCCATCATCGTTGACAGATATCTCTCTGAGATGATAGCTTCTCTTCAGATTCTGATTGCACCGGTGGAATTGGAATTGGAATTAATGAGACAACTTTTCAGTTGTTATCCGAGAGATAGCGGTCAACGATGAAGACAACCTGAAAACAACCGGATACCATGGATTAGAGAGATTCAAGCTAATTAAACTCATATCTCAAGCCGGTGCAAGTTATGTTGTAGCATCTTTGATCATCTTCTTTGTAATTACTTTTTATTGTTTCGGGTTCCCTTCCATCGTTGACAGATATCTCTCTGAGATGATAAAGGCCGATCCGATTGTTAAAAGTATCAAGACTATGAAATTAGTAAAACAACTGAATTTTACTTGCTTGCATGAAAAGTTCAATTTCAGTTCAAACTTTTCAAACACCTGTAACATCTCAAGAGTCGAGGTCCTCTGAAAAAGACATCGTACAATGAACTTTTCATGCAAGCAAGTAAAATTCAGTTGGTATTAATGGCAAGATATGTGGCTTTAGTACTTTACGCAGGTTTTTTGACAACTTTTTGCTAATACACACAACTTTTTGCTCTAGTGGTGTGCTCTACCTTTTTGACAAACACCTGGCTAACCTGTCCAGTTATCAATCTCACTGGCAATCATCGTTGGTAGCTATAGGTAAGAACATTGTGGATGAGGATTGTTTATCTATCTTCCCATTGATTTCAAAGGATATTCATGTGAGAATGATTTCGTTACTGTAATGATCAGAAACATTCCAAATAACTGTAATTAGCTTGAATCTCTCTGATCCATGGTATCCGGTTGTTTTCAGGTTGTCTTCATCGTTGACCGCTATCTCTCGGATAACAACTGGAAAGTAATTACAAGAAGATGATCAAGGATGCTACAACATAACTTGCACCGGCTTGAGATATGAGTTTAATTAGCTTAAATCTCTCTGATCCATGATATGAGAGCAATAATCCATCGAGAACTAGAGAAACAGAGAATAAGAGAAGAGATAATAACATATGAGCTACAATGACGTCGTGTTTTGGAAGCTACAACATAACTTGCACCGGCTACTTTTCAGTTGTTATCAGACGACTACTTTGATCAAGATGACATACACCTAATTTACACATATCCTTTGATGATGTCAAGTTTAAGTCATTGACAATGTTTGAGGGTTATTACTTTGTTTAAGTCATTGACAATGTTGAGGGTTATTACTTTGTTTTTTATTTTTTTTTTAACTTTTTATAATTATTAAATTAAAAAAAAAAAACAACTCAAAACATCAAAAAACTACCAAAATAAATTACCTCCTCCAAGCGCCTCGCTTAGGCCTAAGCGAGGCGCTGGGGGGGGGGGGTTTAAATATCACCACCCTACTATAATTACTCTCTAAAAAAATTCTACCATTTTAACTATTTCTTAAACTAAATTATCTCTATAATGATACGTTGGACCGAGAAAAAGAAATAACGTTGACAATGGCATGGATAGATGTCCAAGAAATGAGGAAACCAGGTAGATCTTCCTACTGGAATAACGTTTTAGCTGAATTTTGACAGCTAACCGGTGAATCTAACCGTAATGTTGATTCACTCAGCCGAAAATGAACGGATCTCCATAATAAGTGTGAATGATTTGAGGTTCTCTTCAAAAGAACCATGGATGAGGAAGGTGATCTAGCCGAAGACGTAGCAATCAAAGTGACCCAAGTTGAGTATACAGATAGGTATGACCAGGGTTTTGACCATGTTTTGACATGACAAATATTAATGCCTAGATTAAGTTAATTATGTTAATTAGCTTAACTGTGTTTTTTTATAGTTTAGTTGCCGTAGAGGTAGTGGGGTGCCCGTGACCAAACTAGGTGACGCGCCAACCCTCCTAGGAGGGTAGATCTGATACCTAAATGAGGCTGTAAGTTTCTGTCTCGTAAAGCTTCCAACTACATGTCTATATATAATATTGTTACTTTCTTTTATCTTGACTCGTTATATGTCATAGACAGTACACTTGAAACCAGTGTAAATAATATTATGATGTTACTAGTATAAAAGCTCATTTGTTCGCCACAACTAAACAAAATACTGACCACTTGGGTTATAGCCTAGTGGTAAAAGGTAAAACCTCTTTGAGGAATGACTCAGGTTCAAATTCTGGACATGGTGAAAAATAAGGAGAAGAGAAGTTAGTCGTTAAAAAAAATACTGATTCTAGAACATAATGTGGATAACAAGCCATCTTATGATATTAATCCATAATGATTTATTATTAAATAAAAGAAATTGTGTGATAATGCGATTTTTTGACGTGTGTTAACATAAAGTAAAAATATGGGGTCTTATGATAATATTCTATATATGGGGCTCTTTCTTTTTAATAATTATGTGTACCTAGTACAGAAAAAAATATAATTGGTTAGTACTCATAGTCATATGAATTATTAGGGTGACACTTTGGTTACATAAACAATCATGAAATGGACTTTTAAGCATGAAAACATTTTGTAATTCATTTGTTATCGACCAAAGGCTGAAGTTTATAATAGTAATATTAAAAAGTTATATAATCGTTAGCATTTTCTCATTTTTCTCATAGGTTTCTTTATTATTACGAACGACTAAACTCTTTTTAAACCTTACAAACTGATCACGAAATCTATAAAACTTAGCTTAATTGCAAGTTACGAGAGTGGTAAACAAGTAAAACACTCTTAGTTTAAAGTCTAAAATTGAAAAAAAAAAAAAAAAAAACAATAATTATAATAAAATCCAAAAAAAAAAAAACTTATGAAAGTTTTTATACCTTGTGAAGTAATTCATTACACGTTATGAAGTTATTTTATGTATTAAGATTAATTATAATGAAAACAAAACAAAAATTACAATCTGATTTTTACTAGGTTCAAAGTTATTGTATTATAAATTTATTATTTATTATTTATAATATTTTAATAATTTAATTTAGTAAAATTAGGACGTTCAAATAAGATTTCCAATCAATCCAAATCGCTTTTGGGTTTTGGGCTTTGATAGTTGCATTTAGTGCGTGGGCTTTCATTGCACGTGCATGATGGCATCACTTAAACATGAACACGTGATGAACTTACTTTTGTCATTTGGGGGTTCTTTTGAATTTTAGTTTCTCCAAATCCATATATTAAAACTATAAAAAATTAAAAGGTGTTTTCCTGTTGAATTAAAACAAAACTAATAATATATTGTGCTTAACAACTATAAAAACCGCATAATACATTTACATGTAATGTTTTGAATGTGATATTCAAGACTATTAGTCTGTCATGTATGTAACACTCATATTTTGTCTACCTTGATTATCTTTTAAACTTATAGTTACGTTAAAATAACGTTATTTTATTAATTTCGTGAAAATAACGTTAAAAATGACGGACGGTTAATCATGCATCAGGTGGTGTTGATTGCCAAAAGACAAGGGGTACATGCAACAATCGGGTTTGTCCCGGTTGCTAAGTGTTATGTGCCTTATGTCCAAGGCTTGATACAAAACCACTATCGAGCCGGGGGTCTCATTGGAAGCAGCCTCTCTATTCCCACGGGGTAGAGGTAAGACTGTCTACATCTTACCCTCCTCAAACCCTACCTTAGCTTTTGATATTGGTGAGATTAACTGAGTATGATGATGATGATAATGATGGAGTTACGTTAAAAATATATTAAGAATGTCTAGTAATTAAATCAAACAAGTTACACAAAAAGTTTTTTTAAAGTAAAAATGCACCAGATATACGTTATTAAACTTTTTAACGTGTCATTAAAATTTAGTTAACATTTGAACTGAAAACTCTAAATTCTGTTTCAACTTATGAACTACAGTCTACAGCTCGCTTCATATTTTTTAATCAATGTTAATTATATATAAATTTACATTTAAATATTTAATCAACATTAGTTATATATCTATTCAAAACAAAGTTACCCTCGTTATTTTATCAAATTTTTCAACCGCTTCAATCAAAGGGTTCAATCAAACGTAAACAAGAGATTTGCTACAATTGTGTCAAGATCAATGTATCGGTTCAATCAATGGGTTTCATGGGAAACATAAGGTAGCCACATGAATCAAATCTATCTCACCATGTCAACAAAACAAGCCAATCACCTTCGGACACGTGGAGGAGGTACCCATGCTGTTTGGTTTTGATAGAGATATAGATACATATTGTATCTATCATGTTTGGGTCTACCAACTAAACACATGTTTGGTTGCTTTCTTATAGTAAACACCATACGTACTAAAGCAACAACCCATGGCTATTGTTGCTCCAATATGAGTCTGCTCTATAATGGTTTGCCCCTTTGTTTCATACAATGGACCCTATTGTTAAATATCACATCTCATACGCTAGGGTAGGGTCATTAACTACCACTAACCAACTTAGACGTGTTATGATCGAATACATTATTTATTTATGTACAATGACTGCATCGGAACTTCTCAAGTAAGAGTCAAGATAGACGTTTCACACGGTTTCAGCTACCCCACATGCAACGATATAGATTGGGTTAAGTACCAGATATAGATATACGAGCGTTGCGGCGGGGCTACACGATGTTTGGCTATATATAATTGGCATGTATGTAATTGATATGTTTAGTTACATTTTCTTCAACCGTCCACGGGCCATTCTTGACATGTGATTTATTACAACACGGAGGTCGTCTTCCCATCGATTAATTGTAAAATTGCAAACACAAACACATAGTAGATGGGATGGGAATGGTGGTGGTGATGCAAGTTTCAGAAACATTCATATGATGAGGGGGTGTGAGGGGCATTTAACAATGCTCAGGCAACAAAAGCATGTGGAATTGGCTTCCTTATGTCATATTGCATGCACGATCAGCTCATGCATTACTTTATGTACGCTCCATATATCAAATGCAAAAACAAAACAATAATGTCTAAAATAATATCGTTATGTGGTAAGTTTTTTTTACTAATGACGTTAGACTAATCATTGACTGCATGATGTGTTCGACTTACAACATTTCATAAATTGATGACCAAACCATGAAAATTGAATAGCGGTAGATTCCAATACATATGCATCTAATTGTGCTCTAGCAGTTGACCTAAATAAAATGAGTTGAAATCATGCTCATGTAGACCTAAACTTCAGAATGTCAAGGAAAAGTAACAGTTCATGGTAAGTTTCAGAGCTAAAAATGCACAACAATGTAAATAATAAAAGGACTTGGAAGATATTATGGCGCATTTCGATGAAATTGGACTGCAGATAGCACTACAATGACAAATCAACATCAATCAAACACTCTTGTTTCATTCAATCAAAGACTCTTGTATAAACCCACAAATTAAAATCTAATTAGAAATTCATGTTCTTTAGGACTTATTTTATTGGCAAATCTTGAAAATCATATGAGATATATTTATATAGATATATATATAGATACACATACATATAGATTATTATTATTATAGATTTTTCAGCAAAGTGGTAGCATAAATTTTAAAGAAAGCACAAAATTGACTTATAGTTGTATGTAATATTTGTGTAATTTCATAAAAATGCTTCTTGATGTCATCTTATATCTAAAATCTTCTATCCCATGTTGTTAAACTTTTCAAATGCTTCTATGGTTTTAATACCATTATTAATTACTTTTAATAGGTTAAACAAGTTGATTTAATAGTTGTAATAAATTTGTCTTGATGACTAAATGAAATTACATTTTTACTCATTTAAATGAATATGAATTGATAATCTTACCAATCCAGAACCTATTATATAGTAGTATAGATAATAATAATAATTAATAATAAAATAAAATAAACTTGTTGGATAGGGTCGGTCCTAGACTCATGTAACTCTTCTCATGTACAAGTTATTAATTACTATACGACAAATAAATTACATCAGGTGTTCAAATTTTACAACTTAACAATCACCATAAACACATACTATCTATTTAACGAACCTCATGTTAAATTTATTAACGATCCTATAATCCTATATGAATTAATTTATTTTAAAGGCTTAGTTCAGTGGAAATCCTTGTACAACCCTAACGTAGCAGTCCCAAGTTTGAATCCCTACCCACACACCGATGTTCTCCTTGCCTAAGCTTAAACCGGCACAGAGAAGTTTTTTTTTTTGTGGTGTGCATGGATCGAACCTGTGACCTATCACCAGGAACCCATAAAGGAAAACTCACTCTACCTCAAGCCAACTGGGCTGGAGATCATTGGATCCTATATGAATTAATGACCAACAACAATATTATATATGGAGATACCTTTTATTGTAAGCCAAGGGGCTAACTTTTATTGGTGAGACCTGAGACTAATGCTGTAAGCGTATTGGAAGACCTCATCTTTGTCAGTATGGTCGGGTTCCCTTTAGGGTATGTAGTTCTGATGGTTTATGTGTTCTTTAGTTATGAACACATTGAGTGATATGAGAGTGAAAATGGACGGCTAATAGTCATTATGGTGTTATGATTGTGTCAACCCTAATCTCATAATAAGCTCTCTATATTTATACATACACCCTAATAAGGCCCATCTAATGATAGTCCGTCCATCAAAGACATATCTGTTATTGGGCTTAGGATAATATTAATAATTGATCATCATTATATAAATGATTATAATGGCTATAGAGATAAATATACTAACATAATGTATATTTATTCCAACATTCTCCCACTTAGCTGAGTAATCATTTATTATGAGTATTACGTAATTCTGCAGAGATTAACACCCATTTTAGTTCTAAACCCAAAATGTAGCAGAGAAATACAGTCGTTAAATCTTTATTCGACTTAGGACCTCCATTAATCACACTACACCTAAATTTAAAACTTAACATTAGGATCAATTTATGTTATGCCCTTAGTTGTTGATTTGTTATATTATTGTCTTTATACCATTATGCTAGCTTAGCATACTAATAAACAAACAAATCATTATGAGGAAAATTAATCATTAGTCATTCATACTACGATATGCAGTTGTACATGGTCATTAATAAAACCATTTTTCTCTTAGTTGGCCCTTAGTGAGACTTATGGGTAATAGACCTTTAGTTATTGGATCCATAAGCATATCATGAATGCATTCGATATAAAATTCTAATTTCCTCTATTTGTTCTTAATCATAAGTGAACAATAATTTCGTATCAAACTCTAATGCAGCTCCTCTCAAACTGTTACTGTTTGAGAAATTAGGGCAGCTGACTTTATCATTGTAAGTCTTCAACTTAGTATTTACATGGAATTAATAAGTTATGAGTCAACTGATAAATTTACCAACAACATTTAATGACCATTATGTTGTGACCAGCAACACATTATGTCATGATAACTTAGGTTGTTGTTAACATTTCCTTATGACTCCTCCATGAGATAGTTATGTCTGCTGACGTTACGATATACCCCGAAATTGACACTTGATTTCCTAGAATAAAACAAAGTTAGAGTAAGAGTAGTCAATCACTTTAGGTTCTCACTTCTTCTTTAGATTATAGTCTCTTATTTCTAAAGATATTGTAATATTCCATTAGATTCTTTTCATCAATATAGACAAGTCTAGTGTTAAGCAATACGAACAATATCATAAACAAGCATAGACTTAAATTTACATAAGTCTTCTAATTAATGAAGCGTAAGGTAATAACCTCATTTATCTTATTATCCTCTAAAGGAGAGCAATGTTGTATGTTACATACGTAAGAACCCGCTTAGAGTAAAACTTATGGGACGAAACTAATATCCCGTTGGATCTATCTCGGTATATTTTGATTCCTATTGATGTGCCGAGAATCTGATATGTTTTCACATAGAATTATCACCTGTTTTATACTCTAAATCGTGATTTTATCAAGATTTATCTTTCTTTGTTGATAATTGCAGGTTCAGAGGTCCGGTGAGGGAAAGAAGTGAAAACCCGCACAAAACGACACAAAACAGACGAAGATTTGAAGACTTTGAAGCCCTGCCAGACATGGCATGGCCGTGCAACCTTCCCGGGTCAACAAGTCAACATTTCCAAGTTAAAAGAGGTCAATTTCAGAGTTTCAGGACGTGCACGGGTGGGATCAGGTGTATGGCACGGTCGTGCTTTACTCCAGCGTGTTCTCCAAGGCAAAAACCGACCAAGACTGACAAGACGGTTAGTTATACAGGGTGGCACGGGCGTGCCATAGAAAGGAGCACAGGTGTGCTCAGCAACTACCCAACAATTTCTGCACAAAGGACTCTTCAACAGTACCCGTTGTCGAGCATGGGCGTGCCAAAACATCGTCGAGGGTGTGCTAGAGTTGAAATGCCTATAAATAGGGGCCTCTACCCCACATTTTGAAGCATCCCTTCCTACTTGCAAACCAACACTTCTCCAAGAAGTTTCTGCTCCCTTAGAGGTTTAGAGGTGTCCCTTGGAGCCTGGGATCACTCCACAAACACCTTGAGTGAGAGAGAAACACCCCAAAATCATCCAAAACCCTTAGAAGTCTCCAATCAACCTTCCAACATGTCTTGTACACAAACCCAACCTTGTGAGCTTGTTGTATCAACCATGCTAGGCTAGATTTCTGTTGGTGTTGTTAGGGTGAGGATGGAAACTTGGTATGAATTAATATAGTTTATCTTTTATTTTAAAGTGGTATTTTGTGTTCTTAATAATTCTAACTATTCTAAACTTTGTTTAATGGTCTAATTAACAAATCGCTTAGTCTTTGGTCTTGTGAGTGTCGTGTTGTGAGTGTCGTGATAGGAAATGGGAGGACTCATGAGTGTACCCATGGTGTGTAAAAACCCATGCACTTGTGAGCTAACCTAATCCCATGAGTAGTGATTAGTCCATTTATGGGTAGAAATACACACACTTTGAGACTTAATCCTTTACTATCAAGATCTCATTTAGGGTCGGTACGGTCTTTATATTCGGTCCTAATGATAAGTCAATCCTTAATCTTGCACCTTGGTTTCATGGTCTATGTGAAGCCTTGATGTGGGTTAAGGATTGATGAACTCATGTTGAAATAAAACTGTCTTTATTTTATTTCACTTTTTGATAAGTTAATTAAACCAAGTAGGGGATGCACGTGTTCTGGTTAGTCACGACTCCTCTATGATGTTAAGTGGTAACTTGCTCGGTCATGCTCCGACCACCGACAAGTTATTCATAAAAGTCTAGAGTAGTTTGATGTCTATATCGCAACACCAGGAGGTGGGTAATTCGGGGTTGAGTCGACACAGTTTCGAGTCACTTTCTTTTCAGTGTTGAGAGGCGAGCTTACCAGGTCGGGAGACCCTCATAATAACATTAAGAACACAGTTGTTCGTACAGTTTTGCGAAAACAGTCACCTCTAGAAAATGCAGTTGCAATTCTAAGTTAAGCACAAGTGCACACTCGAACACACCACTATAAAATAAAGATAGCTATTTTCATACCAGGTTCCATCTGATCCCGAAGCAACACCATTGTTTTGCTATTGATTTCTCTTAAAAAGTTTTCATCTCTCTTTTTACTTTTCTTCTCACATTTTAAAAAGTCTTTTAAGTAATTTTAGGAAGCTGAGTAGTAATAATCGTGTCCACGGATTCGATACTCGGTACTTGCACATCTATACTATACACGAAAGGTGCGCTTGCCTATTTTGCTGGGTTTAGAACGTTGAGCAACTATCGTTTTAAATTATAAATTTAAAACTTGTAAGTGTCTTTCTGTTTTCCGACTTGCTCATCTTTTCATTAAAGCTTTTGGCATCTCCCCCGCGACTTTGCCCTTTTTGAAAAGAAGTTAAGTTTTCTTAAAACACCCACACGACATCACCTATCACGTAAGAAGAATCCCCGATATTCATTATGTCAAAATTATGCATGAAAAATGCTTTGACTTAGGTAACATATACTTGTCAAGAGAAACGTCATCTATGTAAGGACAAGTTTTCATTAGTTGTTCCCACTCATCTTGAGGTAGTTTCTTTAATCCACTTAGTTCTTGATGAAGAGCATTTCATTATGATTCCAACACATTTTATGCCTGCATCAACCCATACATGGATCTTATTGACTTACAGACTAAGTGTTCTTACCCTTCAATTTAGAACTTTCGGGTTGCTTAATGAACATGTAGGTCATCGTTATGGAAAGTTGTCTTAATGTCCATTTAATGTGGCTCTTAGTTATTATGAACTACTAGGACAGTAATGATCCTCAAAGAAATCTCTTGAAACACAGATAAGAAGATTCTTTGATAATCTAACCCCTTCTTGAGTATAGTCTTTTACAATCAATCTTATCTTACAACGTTCCCATTCAGATCTGGTTTAATTATGAATACCTTTAGGTTATTCAATTAAATCCCAAACGTTATTCTAATGAAGATTGATTGATACTAATGATTTAATTAGAAGAGGTAGGATCGGTAAACTTTCCAAACATCCATTTTGTATTAATCAGGTAGGTTACATAATCATCAAAGTTAGTGGGATTTTAGAACCAGATGACCTCTTGAGTTGAACATTGGGTTTATTATGATACAAACTTAACTTTAGTTAAGTGTTTTTATTTTCAGGTATATAAGGAGCAACATTAGTTTCTAAGTGTGTAAGAGTTGGTGCAGTAAGGTGCACAAGAGGAATAATTGAAGTTAAATTCGGAGTTAAGCTTAATGAGCTCGAATTTTAATGAGTCTCTCCCCCGCGTCTTGTACTTCCGAAAAGTCATAATAAGGACTTTTACTTCTCCCACTTACCTTAGAGATCTTATTAAATTCAGCATGCTTAAGGTCTAATATTTGGAAGATCCATAGATTTTAATAGAGAAAACAACCTAATGATGTTTATTGTCGTTTCTCTTGATGGGGATTACTTTAGTAAGAAATCTAAGTTCGCCCATATTTAAGCATCTACAAAACTTTGTTAGGAGTACGTTAAGTGCTAAGGAGACAAGTTGTGATAGAGCCTTGTCCAGTGCAAGAGATGTAATTTAAGGATAGATCAAATTGTCGTTGCCCCCACCTCTGTAACTTTTGCAAGTCATAAGTAGGACATCTAATGCTCCCACTAATCTTTTAAGTCTCTTAGTATCTCCACATAATAAGTTTTAGCGATGCATGTGAACGAGAATATTTCATATATTTTATACTTGATTTCCCTTATCGTCCAAATTTCATAAGAAATTTTAAGGACATACTTAGAGGGAATCTTATTAATTATATATGAATTGATTTCTTTAATACTTTGGTCTGTAGGAAACGGAATAGATACAATTAGATATTTATCTAAGCTCCACTAATGTCAATTAGTTATGACTTATGATCAAAACCCATTTATTCATTTCTCCATTTAATGTTTAGGGCGTTTAACACATGCTTTATAGTCACTGAAAATGAGATTTGATAGCTAAGCATCCTTTAGTGACCTGATCATGATTTCTCATGAAATTTTGGTCTTAGTGGATGAATTGCACGGGTCTCATTTTCCTTTGTTAAATTCTCATTTTCATGACAACAAAGTTGTGAAAACGTTACTGGATCATCTAGTTTTATTTCATAAGGTTTGTACTCAGATAATGACAACAAATAATATGAGAGTGTAACTTAATAGTGGGTTTGGTTTGGTCATTAAAACCTTGTAACTGTCAAAAAATTATAGCTTTTAGTATTGATACTAAATTCTGAGTAATCTCAAGATTATCGTAAGGTATCATAAAGCTTCAACACTAAGATCAGTTATTAATGGTTAATAACGGATTGGAAGGTTCAGAGGAAATCCACATCGACAAACAACTTCATTTCATAGAGGAGCCACTCGAGATAACGGATTGGAAGGTTTAGAAACTTCGCCGCAGTCAGGTCAAGTTGGTCAAAGTACATTGGAATTCCAAACGCGGACCCGAATTCACATGGGAGCGTGAGGACCAGATGAAATGCAAGTACCCACATCTCTTCCAGAAGACCACCGGTTCAGATGACCCACACCAAAAATTTCGCGGACGAAATTCCTCTAACAGGGGGAGAATGTGACACCCGTCGAAATCACAGGTCATATCCGTACACTTAGCTACATGTATACAGTGTGCATAGCATTACATGTCATCATAGTTGGACTATACAGGGTTCCCACGGGTTAATCCCAAGGCATACAGTCTAACAGTAGACGCACTAGTTAGTCCAAGGCCTTAGTTAGTTCAATAAATCATGCTAGACTATAGGAAACCTATGCAAAACCATGCAATTGAACATACGATTTCACATTTGTTGACCCGACAAGAACAAAGACAAACAATATTTATTCACATGAGGTTACCAACATATGATTGGAGATAACAAAATACCTCACACATACATGTATACACACGGGGCCATATATATATATACACACACATGCACACTCACTTACTATTCACCATTCTTATCCTAACAAGAGTTTTTACACAAGAATGGCATCCACAAACATTCTACAACCTCCTAGTCATGTTGACTTACCACAAGAATCATATTTTCTTTCCCCATGGTCATCGATCACTACACCACCATCCAAAAATTCCAAAAACTTAGGTGTTTCACTAACAAGAGACCTTGTAATCTCACTACATGAACCAAGATAGCTTTGACTTCCTAAATTGCTCATTTACACCTACATAATTTCGGCCCATGTGTTCCCAAGACAAGCTAAGTGAAGCAAGAACCTAACTAGCCTACACTTCTATACTATACACATATACATATACACGCATGCATACATCCATGGACAACCTCCTATTTCAAGTCCCTAGACATGTACACAAACATGGAAGCAACATAAACCCCATGAGACTTCTACACTTTGTCAACTTACCAAAATAGGAGTGTCCCTTCCCCATGCATAATTTGGCCCCGCCCTTTCCATTCTACACAACCAAACAAGTGCCCAAGTCAACCAATTTTACCTAAGTGGAAGTGTAGCCTTTTCACCACATAAAAGTTGAGGGTTGACTTACCTTGTTTATTAACCAATCATCCAACACTCTCCTCTCTCTCTCTCGCCTATAAATAGTGGCCAAAGGAAGCAAGAGATGTACACCATAACACTCCTCAAACACTTTAACACTAGAAACTACTCCTCTCCTCTTGAAACCCACTCGACCGAAAGAAAAATCCCACCCAAGAGGCTTGTTCGATCGACCACCATCATTGTTTAGGAGCTCCAAGTATCTAGAAAGTATCTAGGAGTTGCATTGCAAGGAGTTAGCTTGTTTTCTTTTATAAACAACCGAACCATTATTCATTCATTTGTATAAATGCTCGACCATGACAAGCTCACCCGAGGCACGCACCTTCACACACACACAGACACACACTATAATAATGAGTTTTTCAAGTTATACTAACTAAAATACTTAAGTTTTATGTTAAAAGTTCAATGTTTTAGCCTATGCGTACTCACTCACGCCTATATATGGTTCCATACATGTTAGAACCCATATATGGACACTTACGTACCCCCACACATACACATGAGTGTATGCGTTAGAGTATGGGGTCGATGCCGGCCCAAGCCTAAGCCAAAATCGTTTAGTTTTATAACTTACACTAAAGCTTACTTTATAAACATGTGTTAAGGACACTAAAAATATGTGTTAACAAGCTTAACACAAGAGTTTTCATGGAAACCAATGATATACACTAACATGTGGGTATAATGAAGGACAAAATACTTAAAAATGCCATCTTTGTACAAAATTGTCTAAAGATGTGTCCATATGCCACCCTAGACTTACATTACTGAGACATAAGTGACACTCGGTAACATTTAGTAAGTCAAGACACTTGTTTTACCAAAAATAGACTAAACATAGTCACTTTAACGACAAGACGAACATTTTTTACACATACAGTGTGTGACACACGTGGATAGTGGTACATAAGCCTCTAGTCCATAGGTGTCCCAGTCGGGTGAACAGTTGCATGGTAGTTAGAGTACAACCTAGACTTAAGGTTGCCTTTAAATGAACTTAGGGCATCCTAGACCAGACACACCATACCAGATTCAGTTCAACCTGGCATCCAGATACCAAGTGAGTTTTTCACGACCCCTTTTTACAGTTTTTACATTTTTTTGGGGGAAAACATGCGTACAGTTTTCAATTACAATTCATGACTATTATGTGAACATGAGACATTATGGTTCAGGATCCATTAAGCCCTCGTGTCATACATCATACCATAACCATTAGCTATGGACTTAGCCATGAAACACCGGGATAGATCTATTGGGTTGACACCCCCACTCTTGGTCAGTCGCTCTGACCGGATGACAGATATCAAAAGAGTGCTTGTATTTCACATTATTTCATTGTCTTTAGTGTACAATGGGTGAGGCACAATATGTCAAGGTTTGGTTATGTGCTCATGTCAGATCACATATTGATTATTGCCCTAGCTAGGCAATGATTTAATCGGTTTTGGATTACATGTCCACCATATAGAAAACCCGTGAACTCACCAACTTTATGTTGACCTATATTTCCTTTAATGCATGTTTTTCAGGAAATTAGCATGGATAGTGGAACTTGCGGGGGTCGCGTGCGAGCATTTGTGGATACCTTCTTTTGGACCGTTGTGTTGTTGTTTTAATACTAGACATTTACATACTATGGTTTTGGTTTTAAACAATTATCTCTATGTTGAACAAAATTTTGTTGTTTAATGAAAGTTCCCGCTTTATTTTAATTGATGCTCGTGTGACCTTTGTGCTTGGAAATCTTTTGAAGTCGCACCTTGTGTTTCTGCCTTGGCGGGGTGTGACAATATATACTTTCTGATTCAACCTTTTCAGCTAAAATCTGTGTTTATTATTTAGTTATTCATATCATCCCAGGTATAAAAGGACTTCACTTTGATCTATTCCATTTTTTTTCATAATTTTTACTTTGGTAAAAAAATCAACTCTTTTATCTTAATTCATTCTTAGTTAGGCTAAATTTGTGTTAAAAAATATTCAAATTTGTCACCATCATTTGACTTTATCATATTCCAAGTAGCTTTTTTAGATTAAAAAAAATATAGATTCTAGATACAATAACAAGTATCGTTTCTCATAATTTTTTTTTGTCTTTCTTTGCTAAATGACACGGATTTAATCTGGTTCTTTTTACTAGGCTATGAACTTCGCGAGTCTATTACAAAATATAGTTTAAAGAAGGAACTCACTGGTAGGAAATTAAGGAAGAAATCAGGTGAACCTAAACCCAATGAGCCTCATATTTCGTTTAAACTGAAGATAACATCAAGCATGTTAAACCTTTGTTTTAGATCGACTTTAGTTAACCTTGGATTACTAGCTCAATGCAGACCATCTTATCATTCTTGTACATGTGCACAATAGTTTTTTACTTAGTTTTATTAAAGAGCGATGGGTGCTGCGAAATACAACGAACCAACTATCAAGTCTTCCAATATGCAAACTGGTGATGGGAATTACATTCTTTAAATCATCTTAATCTATGTTGACTTTATCTTATATGTGTTATTGAAGAAAATATAATAATCTATTTAGTGGATTGATATATATTTACTGAAGACGGCCAAGGAGAAATGGTGGCTAAACTAAAACAAATGAGGGGTTGTATAAAAAATCTGGTGGGCAAGTTTCTTCCAGAAAATGCAAAAAAATATTAAACAACCTTTAGATTAGTCTGTTTTCTCTTGATTCCAGATTTTATAGGCCCATCAGTAGCTTATTTTTCCAACTATGCTTTTACTGCATACTACTATGAAGGTACTTTGATACATATTCATATGTAGATTCAGAAGGTGTTTTATATTTCACATTGTTACATGCTTGACGTAGCATCTTTATATTAAATTGTTAGACATTTTTTTATTATGATGGGGCTACCAATGATTGGAATGACTACTCACGATACCTAAATCCTGATGGAGTCGATATGTCTTATTTAATATTTTGTTTGGTATAATTAAGTTTGTGATTTGTTGATAGCATCCGGTTTTTAAAGACCGATGATAACATTTGGCAATAGCTTTGCTACATGGGGTTTACGATGATATGCATGGTTATGGTTATGCAATTTATGGTCATTATTCACATATGCCAACAATTGGTTATGATGGTCATGATGCTCACCTTTGTGATGCTCGACAGTACTAATATCTAAGTCCCTATTTTCAACCAATGGATAAAAAAAACTTATTGCACTCAAGTTTATAGAAACGTATACAACATGCTCAGTGACAACTCGTCTGTGTTGTAAATTTGTGCCACCCCCACATCGCACAAGTATTATGAAATGAAAATGTTAGGAACCCGTAATGGGTTGGTTCATATCAGATATTGTAATCCTATCTGATATCAGTCGGGCACCCGCTACAACGCGTGGGCAATCCTACTAGTGTAGTTAAATATTAATGTCTACTAGGTGTATGTGTAGGATAGTATCATGTGCAAGTGTAGTGTAGTTAAATATTAATGTCTACTAGGTGTATGTGTAGGATAGTATTGTGTAAGTGTCATGATTTATTTGGAGGTGTATACTAAGAAATTTATGATGTACAGGAATATATATTTAGTGGTTGTGTAGGAATATAAATTTAGTGGCTATGTAGCTATAAGAACCAATGTGTAGGTATATCTATATCTATATTACATTATAAAGGAGGAGGCATGAATAAATATGTTTAAATTGTTCAAAGTTAAGATGGTATACCAAGGGTTTCTTTACAATTTTTAAAATTTTACCACTTTTCTTCCTTAAATGCCCCTAGAGGAAATCAAACTTTTATATGAAAATGGAACTCACCCAAACTAAATAAACACACGGGATAACAATATTTTTGAACAAATTTTATATAATGGTGATGATAGATAATACTTTATTTTACCACAATGAAAAATCTTATCTCAGCTAAACTTGTATGAGTTTTAAAACTTTGAAATATAGTGACTGAAGTCTTCTTAGAGTTAAAGTCAAGCTGACCAAAGCACCTTTTTTTATATCATTCAACGCAATCATTTTTGTTTTCAATTTTAATCATGATAATTACGTGAAATTAGGCTCTATAGTTTTTATTAGTTGATTAATTTTTAGGCGTTTTATGATAGATTGATGATATGATATAAGGGTCGTTCATTAGGTATTGGTTAAAGGATTGCCTGTTTGTTTAGAAAATTTAAAGTTGGTGTAGTCTTTTACTGATCTGCTTTGGTAGGAGAAATTCCATATACCAAGGGTTTCTTTACAATTTTTTAAATTTTACCATTTTTCTTATTTAAATGCCCCTAGAAGATAATCAAACTTTTATATGAAAATGGAACTCACCCAAACTAAATAAACACACGGGATAACAATATTTTTGAACAAATTTTATATAATGGCGATGAAAGATAATAATTTATGTTACCACAACGAATAATCTTATCTCAACTAAACTTGTATGAGTTTTAAAACTTTGAAATATAGTGGCTGAACTCTTCTTAGAGTTAAAGTCAAGCTAACCAGAGCACCTTTTTTATATCATTCAACGCAATCATTTTCGTTTTCAATTTTAATCATGATAATTACGTGAAATTAGGCTCTATAGTTTTTATTAGTTGATTAATTTTTAGGCGTTTTATGATAGATTGATCATATGATATACGTGTCATTCATTAGGTATTGGTTAAAGGATTGTCTTTTTGTTTAGAAAATTTAAAGTTGATGTAGTCTTTTACTGATCTGCTTTGGTAGGAGAAATTCCATGGTTTGAAAATTATTATTTCAAATATATCCAAGTCTAGTATTTGTTCTTGATGATTAAGTCTATGTGAACAACTGATCTTCACAAGTTAAATGTACTCTAATTATAAAAAAAAGTCTAATCAATCATTGTCTTGAATTACAAACTTGTAGATGATAATTAATTTGGAAATAGTAAAAATAAGCTTAAAAGTGTATTTTTAATGAACAAAAGTACAAAACCATATGTTACACCAATTATTAACAAAAATGTTTTTAATCTACTTTTGGCCTGTTAACATCTTTTAAAGATGTTTTAAGGATGCCAACTCCCCCCGCCCCCTCTCTATCTCTTTCTCTTTACACACACACACACACACACACACACATATTAGTTCTTTTTTTGCTTAAGTTTTATTCCAAATTAGAGAAACAATAAGCGTTGGAGGTAGAGAATTCAATGGGAGGCAAGAACCAAGGTAAAATTTCTATGACCTTTATCAGTTAATTTTTTTCATCTATTTTCAGTTTGAAGTTCATATTTTATGTTAAAAATGAAGAAAAGGAAGCAAACCTGAAGCAACTCAGAAAGAGTTTGTTATTTAAGCCAATCCGAATGCCAAGCTTCTACCATTCTAACGAGCATAAAGTCTCCCAAAGTCTTATCTCCAGTTCATACAATCTCGCTAAGAAAAAAATCCACTATTAGCTTTATGAGGGTGTTTGGATGTGCTTTTTCCAAGTTATTATCTGATTATTTGATTTTGGGTATTTAATATAACAATATCACTTTTGCAAATACATATCCGAACGGTCCTTATGAATTTGCAACCGGGGGATCTCTATATGACATATTGCATTACATGAACACTTGTTTGCACTTTTGTTTTCGTGTTGAAATTAACAGATATATGTCACACCCTCAAATTCCACATGCGGGGTTTTACCGTGAGGAGGGTGGCACACCAGGATCCCAGTCAACGATCACAATAAACAAACAACAAACATGCATTCATATATATTTTAAAACCAAAACATCATGCTTTGAGCCGTAAACCAGCAGCGGAAGCATTTCTTGTTTACAACCAAAAGACATATTATAGTTTACAAAACACTGTTTAATATGCTTCAAAATTCTAGACGCTGTGCATGACTCCGTGCGCCTAGTCCATTAACTGCTACCTTAGTGACCTGAGAAAACATGCCAAAAATGTCAACATATAATGCTGGTGAGTTCACAGGTTTTCTTTTATAAAAGAGTTGTTATAAGTTTGAAAAGATCATTCCCGTTACTACTATGTTATAAGAACGTTAGCTAGACGTTAAGTGTATTTACTACTACGGTTGGGAACCCATTACTAAACATGTACCAATGTTGAATCCAGCCCAGATTGACTGGGTTACCGATGCCTCGATAACCCGAGAGTTAGAGACAATATGCACCCGCCCGGCTTCCCCGTCGTCGGGTGGGGTTTGTGAGGCCCAATAGATCTACATTTCCCTCGTTGTGCATCCCCGCACATTCATGGTTTCCCCCTGGGACTTTCCGTAAAAGCCGTATAGTAACATGAAGTAACCATAGTATAACATGACCTTTAATAAGTAAGCAAGTAGCATGTTTCTCCCCCGAAAGCAAAACGGTAAAAGTGGGGCTGTGACACTCACCTTAGATTGCGTTACTTGAAAACAATTAAGTAATTATGCTATGATAGCCCCAAATAGCGGCGACCTATCATAAAATATGTATAAGTATCCGGACTAATAACCCGCAGGTTAACTAGTCCCCGAATGTCCAGACCATAACCATAAACGTTTGAAAACACCTTTGACTATTAAACCGACCGTACCAGACAAGACCCCACATCCCATTGGTGACCCGACATCCCACGTATTAGACAATACAAGACATCATGCAACATATGCAATTAAACACTTAGTACGCGCAAGAGTTCACCTAGTCTAGCATAACGCTAAATTAACGCATAAACAAGTCCGAACACGTGTTACTAAGTCATTGGGTGTATCCCGGGGTTCCTATCATGTTCCTAGGTGTCAAATCATGTTCCGGGATGTCAAAATACGCTTACGACAGTAGTACACGCGATTAGGAAACTAACATGCAATTAGGAAAATTCAACTGGTGAGTAGGGGAAGTCAACAGGCGAGTAGGGGGTCTAATCGCCTGATACATCAGGCGATTAGAACCCTAATCACCCCTATGCTGCTGTCGCGCATTTTCACGCGTTAGACCCTCCAAATTAGATACGAAACATGTAAAAACACCCAATATCAAACCTAAACCATTTACCAACCCATTCCAAGCAAAAACCCCCAATTTATCTCTGCTCTAACGGCCTCGGTGCGATTATTTCAAAAAATGGCAAAGTACTAGGTTTCATTAACTATGAAATCTTTCCTTAAATGGTAAAGACCAGATTACACCTCCTACAACTTGTAAATCGTCATCTCTATGTTATAATATCATTCTAGTGTGATTCCTAATAACAAACAAGCAATGAATCATATCATAACATCCTAATTCTTCAAGAATCACCCAAATGGGTCAAAATGCATACTTTCATCAAAACACTATAACAATAGCTCAAACTCTTAGATAATCATCCTATCAACTCCTACACATCAGAAGTACATCAATTTCATAGAAACATTCATGTTATAACCGCCAAAAATCATCATATGCATCAATACTTCACATATAGCAAGTATTATGGTGTAGACTTGTTTTAGAACTCATTTCCAAGGTTTTTAAAGACACATACTTAGCAAAACAAGGTCTGGACTTTTGGGGAACCAAAACAATAACATTACAAAGGTTTGGGATGAAGAACACACCTTGGATTTTATCAAAGAAAGGTGTGTTAACTTGGAAATGGTGAGTTTTTAAGCAAAACAAGTTCCAGAAGTGTTTTGAGGTGTGTGGGAGGCTTAGGATCTGTTAGGGTTGTACTAAGGGTGTTTGGGGAGTCAAGGGTTGTATTTATAGGTGTTTTGACTCGTGCATAGCAGATCAGGCGAGTAGGAGAACTGATCAGGCGATTAGAAGCCCTAATCGCCTATATACTGGCGATTAGAAGCTCTAATCGCCCATGATTCTTCCCAATCGCCTATAATACTGGCGATTAGGAGCCCCACTGGTTCCTAATCGCCTATTGTGTTCCTGATTGGGTTTTTGGCGCGTTAAACACTATTTTAACATATATAAACACGTATTCACATACCAATAAGTCACATAATGATTACAAACATATAAAGCATGATAACTAACACGTTTACGTCCGTTCACCAATTCCCAGGACTCGAGACTTGCGTGTGTGCGTTAAACCCGGTGATTCCACGAATCACCAATCCTTGTACCCATGGTTATGGACCGACTCCCGATGATCCCGCGGATCATCGTAACGACTCCCGATGATTCCCCAGAATCATCGTAACGACTCGACTGACCCAGTTAAGTACGTAATATGCATGACTCGCTAAGGTAGAGTTACTAGTTTAGTCAATGTTACGAACCTGAGTTTGCCGGGTGTCACATCATCCCCCTGTTGAAAGAATTTTCGTCCCGAAAATTGCTCAAGGCCAATTAGGAAGAGACGAAGGAGAAGAAAATTTTTCCGGTTGCCACATCATCCCCTTGTTGAAAGGAATCTCGACCCGAGATTCATTTAGCTTCAGCAGAGACATGTCTTGATTCGAATGCGCGCTTAGGAAATAAATGAGGATACTTAGCTTTCATCTGATCCTCCCGTTCCCACGTGAACTCCGGTCCACGATTTGAGTTCCAACGAACTTTAACAATGCGGATTTTACTACGGCGAAGGCTATGGATCTTATAATCGAGAATCTCAACCAGTTCTTCCACAATACGCAGACGATCATCCACCTTGATCTCTTCGAGAGGAACAACCAAAGATTCATCCGCCAGACACTTCTTGAGATTAGAGACATGGAAGACATTATGAACATTACTGAGTTCAGCTGGCAGATCAAGCCTGTATGCTACCGTCCAATCCGTTCCAGAATTGCGAACGGTCCCACATACCGAGCATTCAACTTTCCACGCTTCCCAAAACGTATAACGCCCTTCCACGGAGATACCTTCAATAAAACCCTGTCGCCAACCTCAAACTCTAAAGGCTTGCGACGACGATCGGCATAGCTCTTTTGACGATCCCGAGCTGCTGCCATGCGGTTACGAATTTGTACGATCTTCTCGGAAGTCTCGTACACAAGTTCCGGGCCGGTGAGTTGGCTCTCACCCATCTCAGCCCAACAAAGAGGAGACCGGCATTTCCGCCCGTAAAGAGCCTCGAACGGAGCCGCCTTGATACTAGAATGGTAGCTATTGTTGTAGGAGAATTCCACCAACAGTAGATGACTCTCCCACCCCTTGCCAAAGTCGATCACACATGCCCGAAGCATGTCTTCTAGTGTTTGAATCGTCCGCTCACTTTGACCGTCAGTTTGCGGATGATAAGTTGTGCTCATGTCTAACTGAGTACCCAGAGCCTTATGCAAGGATTTCCAGAAGTTAGAGGCGAACCGAGAATCACGATCAGAAATAATAGAGACAGGCACCCCGTGCCGAGAAACCACTTCCTTAAGATATAAGCGAGCCAAACGCTCAAGGCCATCAGTTTCCTTGATAGCGAGGAAGTGCGCAGACTTTGTCAACCTATCGACAATCACCCAGATCATGTCACAACCACTGAGCGACTTCGGGAGTTTGGTCACAAAGTCCATCGTAATCCGCTCCCACTTCCACTCGGGAATTTCAGGCTGTTGCAGAAGGCCGGACGGCTTTTGATATTCAACCTTGACCTTGGCACAGGTCAAGCACTTGCTCACATATGAAGCTACATCCGCCTTCATGTTCGGCCACCAATAAAGTATCTTTAAGTCTTGATACATCTTATCGGAGCCAGGGTGAATAGAGTACCGGGACTTGTGAGCTTCACCAAGAACGAGCTCCCGCAAGCCCCCAAATAAAGGGACCCAAATACGTTCAACGAAATAATGTAGGCCATCGGACCTAAGCTCAAGGTGACTATCAGCACCATGCATGGTTTCAGCTTTAAGGTTTTCCTCCTTCAAAGCTTCTTGCTGCGCCGAACGGATTCGTTCAGGTAAACCGGAATGGATAGTGAGCTGAAGAGCTCGGACACGACGAGGTTTAGCGGATTCCTTCCTGCTCAAGGCGTCTGCGACAACATTCGCCTTGCCAGGATGGTATTTAATAGCACACTCGTAATCATTAAGAAGCTCGACCCAGCGACGCTGTCGTATGTTCAACACCTTCTGATCAAAGATATGCTGGAGGCTCTTGTGATCGGTGTAAATGGTGCACTTGGTACCGTACAAGTAATGCCTCCAGATCTTTAAAGCAAAGACTACTGCACCCAATTCTAGATCATGGGTGGGGTAGTTTTTCTCATAAACCTTGAGCTGACGAGAAGCATAGGCAATGACCTTCTCGCGCTGCATTAGCACATAACCGAGACCCCGGATAGAAGCGCCACAATAAACCACAAAATCGTCCGTGCCTTCAGGCAAGGACAAGATAGGAGCAGAACAGAGTTTAGCCTTTAGCATCTGAAAGGCCGACTCTTGCAAATCACCCCAGTCGAACTTTCTGTCCTTCTGGGTAAGCGAGGTGAGGGGCTGAGCGATCTTCAAAAATCCCTCGATGAAACGACGATAATAACCTGCAAGACCCAGGAATTGCCGCACCTCAGATGGCGTCTTTGGTGCTTCCCAGTCTTTGATGGCTTCTATCTTAGCTGGGTCAACATGAATTCCTATTTCATTAACCACATGACCAAGGAACTGGACTTCACGCAACCAGAAGCTACACTTAGAGAACTTGGCGTACAACTGTTCCCACCTCAAGAGTTCCAAGACAAGACGCAAGTGTTCCCGGTGGTCCACTTCGTTCTTGGAATAGACTAGAATATCATCAATGAAGACAATCACGAATTTATCAAGATAGGGCTTACAAACACGGTTCATCAAATCCATGAATATGGCGGGCGCATTGGTGAGACCAAAAGGCATGACCAAGAATTCGAAATGGCCATAACGAGTTCGAAAAGCGGTCTTCGGAATATCAGCTTCTTGGACCCTCAACTGATGGTACCCCGATCTCAAATCAATCTTCGAATAGAAACTAGAACCCTGAAGTTGATCAAATAAATCATCGATGCGAGGAAGAGGATAGCGATTATTGATGGTAACCTTGTTCAATTCACGGTAGTCGATACACATACGCAGGCTTCCGTCTTTCTTGTTGACAAACAAAATAGGGGCTCCCCACGGGGATGAACTAGGTCGGATGAAACCCTTCTCCAACAGCTCCTGCAACTGGTTAGACAACTCCTGCATCTCGGGAGGTGCAAGACGATATGGGGCTCGGGCAATAGGGGCTGCACCTGGAGCAAGTTCAATACCGAATTCGACCTGACGATAAGGCGGAAGGCTAGGTAAATCTTCAGGAAATACGTCGGGAAAATCACGAACGACAGGAATATCTTCAATCTTCTTCTCTTCCTCTGACGAAACCAAAACAAGTGCCAGAATGGCAGAATACCCCTTTCGAAGATACTTATAGGCTTTCATACACGAAATGATACTCAAAGGGACCCCGCTCTTCTCACCATGCACCAACAGAATTTCTCCATCACGGAGAGGAAGTCGGATGACTTTATCAAAACAAACGATCTCAGCATGATACAAAGATAACCAATCCATACCCACGACAACATCAAAACTACCCAAGGACACCGACATAAGGTCAATAGGAAAAGAATAATCCGACAATTCAAGGCGACACTCTGTAAGGACGTGCGTTGCTTCAACTTTCTTACCATCAGCCAATTCTATTAAGTACTTAGCCTCTAAAGGTGTAGGTACCCTATCAAGCAATTGACTAAACCCAAGAGATATAAAACTCTTATCAGCACCAGAATCGAATAAAACCGAAGCATAGCGATTATCAAGAAGAAACGTACCGGTAACAGTGTCAAGATCCTGTCGAGCCCCGCTTGAACCAATTACAAAGGCGCGAGCGTTCCTGCCTCCGCCCCCGTTGTTTCCATTACCCGATCCATTCTTCCCAGCCTCGCCCTGCTTCAACTTGGGGCATTCACGCTTGTAGTGACCAAGCTCTCCACAGTTATAACACCCCTGTTTTCCCTGGTTTCCCTGGGAAGCAGCAACCTGAGGAGCCGGAGTAGGTGTAGCAGGTGGGTTCCGGTTACCCTGAAGATTAACCCTGCAATCTTTAGCCTAGTGCCCAAGCTTATGGCACCGGTGGCAGCGGTTCCTCTCATCACAGCTACCAATGTGGTGAAATCCACACCGGTCACATTTCGGCAACTTCCCAGAATAACCCCCCGGTTTCTGCTCAGACGACGATCCCCCAACACATACCTCTTCGCCTGCTGAGGCTGAGCTGAACTCGAGCCTTTACCCACGCCTTCCCACTTTCGTTTGTTGCTCTCGGGAGCCTTCACAGCAGCGCCTCGGATAGGCAAGACTCCCTCAGCTACTTTCATATTGGTCAGCCTGTGAGCCGACCGAACCACCTCAGAATAAATAGTAAGATTGCCCGCAGCTACCAATCCCGCAACCTCTGGCACTAACCCAAAAATATAGTGCTCAATCCTCCTGTATTCCGGTGTGTGCAAATCCGGGCACAACACCGCCAGCTCGTTGTGTCTAGCTGTATTGTAACACCCCAACCGATGGCGGAAACATCGGGATGTCACGTATTGATGGTTGTTCAGTAGCTCATGGTGAATAATAAATTTCATTTAATGATTTAAATAAATTACATACAATTGTTCTACAAGAATTCATACATCAAAATGAATAATACTATGCACACATCTTCAAGCATTAATTCAAATCTTCAAGCAAGTAGAACCTGAAACATGTTAAGTTTGAAAATATTTTGGGTCAACATTAGTTGGTGAGAATACGTAGGTTTTTGAATATAATTGATAACAATAGTTTGTACAACAATCACAGTTGTATGATGATAGAGTATGATTCTGACATGTAACAATGCGTCTTTGTACAATCAAAACTTGTGTCGACTGATGACTAACTCGCAAGTTAGTTAAATGTTGTTACTGTTATCGATCATCCCTGAATTTATGCGGGGGGATGGGTTTGTCAGACCTATAGCGCTATAATCTAAACAAGCGGCTTGATCAATGTTAATGATTGTATTGTGTCTTTTTGTTACAGTCAAATGATAGAATGAGTAAATGATAGCGTAATTGAATCACAAGTTTCAACAATGTAAGAATAAGTAAATGATAGTGTATAAAATGTTTAAACATGTTTCACCCCAAAATGTAAAACAGAAAAAGGGGCTATGTAAACTCACATTGGCTAAGGTGAATTATCCTCTAAGTGTTGTGAATGTATGTGAGGCGAATCCTAAAGACTCAACAACGTAGCTAGTCGAAAAAGAAAGAATATCAAGCTTCCAATTCGCCAATTACAAGAGCTTATAATCAAAGCTTCAATTGTAGAAGTAATCTATATTATCTTATTAAGGAGGAGTGATGGCTAACATAGTTATCTTCATTTCCGTACAACTTAAGAAGCAACATGTACAACATATTTTAGCAAGAAATTTAAGGGTATTATGGGTATAATTGTGAACATTAAGACACTTAGGAGGATATGTTTGTACTTTTACCATCATTATCTTACTCACATCTTAAGATTCTATTCCACTCTTGCCCTCATGACCACACCAATAAATTATCCATTGAATTATCTTTAAGAATTGTTTTAATTGTGTTTATTGGAAGGTGAGACCTTTGAGTGCCTCTGATGAAGTGTATATGTCATCTTCTTAATATTGTAGTTCATTATCTTTAATGGTTAGGAAGAAGAGCTCCGGATGAAAAAAGTTGCACTAAATATCTCCAAGGTGAAGAAATTTTGGACAAAAATTGAGAAGCTGGTAAGTCATATATGTAATATAGTATATGAGGGGTTTGTTTTACATTATAATTTTGATACATATTTATTTTCTATAAAATATCATGTCATTTTAGGTGTTGTTCAAGCATCGGTTAGAGCTTGATCAAAAGAAGAAAAAAGCTCTTGATAAGCATCTTGAATTTCTTCTAGGGCAAACCGAAAGGTAATTTCTTGACCTATGAATTTGGTTATTTTACTCTCTAATGGGCCAACTAGGTAAAATAAAATAAAATTAGACAGGAAGAATGTTGTTCAAATAGGTCGGATGGTTTACCATCATTATCTTACTCACATCTTAAGATTCTATTCCACTCTTGCCCTCATGACCACACCAATAAATTATCCATTGAATTATCTTTAAGAATTGTTTTAATTGTGTTTATTTGAAGGTGAGACCTTTGAGTGCCTCTGATGAAGTGTATATGTCATCTTCTTAATATTGTAGTTCATTATCTTTAATGGTTAGGAAGAAGAGCTTCGGATGAAAAAAAAAGTTGCACTAAATATCTCCAAGGTGAAGAAATTTTGGACAAAAATTGAGAAGCTGGTAAGTCATATATGTAATTTAGTATATGAGGGGTTTGTTTTACATTATAATTTTGATACATATTTATTTTCTATAAAATATCATGTCATTTTAGGTGTTGTTCAAGCATCGGTTAGAGCTTGATCAAAAGATGAAAAAAGCTCTTGATAAGCATCTTGAATTTCTTCTAGGGCAAACCGAAAGGTAATTTCTTGACCTATGAATTTGGTTATTTTACTCTCTAATGGGCCAACTAGGTAAAATAAAATAAAATTAGACAGGAAGAATGTTGTTCAAATAGGTCGGATGGTTTACCATCATTATCTTACTCACATCTTAAGATTCTATTCCACTCTTGCCCTCGTGACCACACCAATAAATTATCCATTGAATTATCTTTAAGAATTGTTTTAATTGTGTTTATTAGAAGGTGAGACCTTTGAGTGCCTCTGATGAAGTGTATATGTCATCTTCTTAATATTGTAGTTCATTATCTTTAATGGTTAGGAAGAAGAGCTCCGGATGAAAAAAGTTGCACTAAATATCTCCAAGGTGAATACATTTTGGACAAAAATTGAGAAGCTGGTAAGTCATATATGTAATTTAGTATATGAGGGGTTTGTTTTACATTATAATTTTGATACATATTTATTTTCTATAAAATATCATGTCATTTTAGGTGTTGTACAAGCATCGGTTAGAGCTTGATCAAAAGAAGAAAAAAGCTCTTGATAAGCATCTTGAATTTCTTCTAGGGCAAACCGAAAGGTAATTTCTTGACCTATGAATTTGGTTATTTTACTCTCTAACGGGCCAACTAGGTAAAATAAAATAAAATTAGACAGGAAGAATGTTGTTCAAATAGGTCGGATGGGTCAAAAGTTTGCCAATGTGTAATTTGTAAATTGTAAAACATAAAATCTCATTTTTTGATTGAAGTCTCATATTTTCTGTTTACTTTTCTCCTTCTTTGAGAGTTATTAATTTGTGCCATTTTACGCAAAACTGTAAAGCAACTTGATTTTTGTTTGTTTTTCAATTGGATGGTTTATAAATGATATACTTCATATATAAATAGACATATTTAATTTAATGTTACCAACATTACAAATACAAGCATTATGTTATTTATATACATCTATGTGAAATATAGTTTGAAAACACATTGCATAGTACACGCACTTAAATTTTCATGGATAATGAGTATGGTATGTTGATTGATAACAAGACCTTTTGGTTTCATCATAATTGTGATAGTGAGAACTTATGTTTTCTTTGCTTAACGCCAATTCATTGAATTAAAATTGAACTTGTGGAGTCTGCTATAATACTATACCCAGATTAAAATTTGTATAATATATGACTGAAGTCATCTGGATGTAAAGATGGAAGAAGTGATGTGATCTTGCTTAAGTTCTTGTAAGCTAACTTTAAAGTCGCAGATTTTTTTTAATGCTTAAGAACACATTTTTACGTAGAAAAGCTTGTCGCATTGACGATTTGGTATATGAAAATATTGGATATGGACTTGATAAATTAATATGGAGTATCATACTTTATATTATAGCTCCCGCGGCAACGCGCGGGCTTTCTACTAGTAGACTATAGAAGAAGGGTATGAGGGAAAGTTTAATCGGATTGAAACAATCGATTTAGAGGTGCAAAATATAATGGGTCATAGGTGGGTTTTTATACTAGTTTTGGAGTCAATTAGCCATTAAAATTGGTCAACACCATAAAGTAAGGTTTTATGATGAATTGACTATTTGACTAAGACTTTGACTGTTTGACTAAGACTTTGACTGTTTGACTAAGACTTTGACTAATCAATTTAAGGAATGTGTTAAGTTTATTTTCTTCTGAAATACTACACAAGATGATAGTTGGCTCAGTTGGTTGTCACTGTGTGTTGGTTGGCTGTGGACGCGGGTTCGAGTCCCGGTCCACACAAATCTTTTTTTGGCAATTATTTCCCTAAAACTATATTATTCTAAATTCATAATATGATTATATAAGCCCGAAAGTGACTCGAAATATTTTTAAAACGTACAAAAGTGTCGAGATACAAATAATTATTAGTTTAAGGTATTTAAAACATATATTGTTTAAAACAATACATTCTTTTTATCATAAAAAAAAATTAGGGGGAATTCGCGATGTTACATGTATAAGCTTCAATCTCAGACCCCACCATCTTGTGATTCCAGACCTCATGCTCGAGCTTCTGGATCTCATCCCTCGGGCAGTACTCATTTTTCAAAAGCTGAACGAACTCTGCCCAGGGCATAGCATGAGCTTCCCCAATACCCATGGTCTGGGTGGCGGAGTTCCACCAAGTCAAGGCTTGACCCTCAAGGGTCGTAGAAGCATACTTCACCCGGTCGCCCACCGGGCAGCTGCACATGGAGAAGACCGATTCAACCTTTTCCAGCCAGCGGAGCAGTCCCACTACCCTTCAGTTCCACTAAAGTTGTTGGGTTTTCAATCCATAAACTTCTTGTAGGAGCATTGGGGTGGAGGGGGATTGACAACACCACCTTGAACAGACACACAGGTAAATAACAAGAAAAGTACGGTACCCTGGAACAAGGTAGAATAGGTGGAAATTGACGTACCACCCATAGCATTGTGAGCAGCTTGGAATGCAGCCAAGGCAATGTTTACGTGCTGCTGCATCAGATTGTCCAACTCCGCTTGGGTCATATTAACGTTTCCATGGCCACCGCCGCCACCACGGCCGCCAGCACGGCCGCCTCTACGACCTCCTCGAGCTCCTGACATCTCCTGTCACAACATGAAACAAAAGACTTAGGCTTGCCCGTGGTATAACCCATTAGGAATTTCAAGAAACTAGTCCGAGTCCAGTTTGGGTCTATCCGTTCAAACGCAAAGTCCACTAGGGTTCCCATGCATCCCAGTTTATGATCTCGTGTGCACCCGACATGATAAACTGTTCTACATGGTCCTCTAAGTGTACCTTAAGCTTGAAGTTCAAGTCATCGAACACTAGCACCCAATCATGGTATTATCATAAGTATAAGTATAAGATAGTATGTATAAGAACGAGCGTGTCCATTGGGGCATAGAAGGGAGATGTCCGAATCCCTGGACAGATCTCAAGAGTATGCCGAAGCTACCCCAATGTACACCGCCGCCAAGAAGGTTCAATAGTATATCGTTCGCCGTCGAATCATGGTAAGGATGGGTCAAGAAATAGAATGATAAAGAGTAAACAGATGATGTAGCGTAGAAGATAATGACACCGACACCCCGACAAGTTATATTGTTACCCACATGTTAAGACTCGACCATCTGTGACCGTCTAGTGTGTGCGACTCGGAGACTGGACTCTACATGCAGTCCTAGTTTACTATAAACTTGGCTCTGATACAAATCTGTCACACCATCAAATTCCACATGCGGGGTTTTACCGCGAGGCGCGTGACACACCAGGATCTCAGTCAACGATCACAATAAACAAACAACAAACATGCGTTCATATATATTTTAAAACCAAAACACCATGCTTTGAGCCGTAAACCAGCAGCGGAAGCATTTCTTGTTTACAACCAAAAGACATATTATAGTTTACAAAACATTGTTTAATATGCTTCAAAATTCTAGACGCTGTGCATGACTCCGTGCGCCTAGTCCATTAACTGCTACCTTAGCGACCTGAGAAAACATGCCAAAAATGTCAACATATAATGCTGGTGAGTTCACAGGTTTTCTTTTATAAAAGAGTTATTATAAGTTTGAAAAGATCATTCTCGTTACTACTATGTTATAAGAACGTTAGCTAGACGTTAAGTGTATTTACTACTACGGTTGGGAACCCATTACTAAACATGTACCAATGTTGAATCCAGCCCAGATTGACTGGGTTACCGATGCCTCGATAACCCGAGAGTTAGAGACAATATGCACCCGCCCGGCATCCCCGCCGTCGGGTGGGGTTTGTGAGGCCCAATAGATCTATCCACATTTCCCTCGTTGTGCATCCCCGCACATTCATGGTTTCCCCCTGGGACTTTCCGTAAAAGCCGTATAGTAACATGAAGTAACCATAGTATAACATGAAGTACACGGGATAACAATATTTTTGAACAAATTTTATATAATGGCGATGATAGATAATACTTTATTTTACCACAATGAAAAATCTTATCTCAGCTAAACTTGTATGAGTTTTAAAACTTTGAAATATAGTGACTGAAGTCTTCTTAGAGTTAAAGTCAAGCTGACCAAAGCACCTTTTTTTATATCATTCAACGCAATCATTTTTGTTTTCAATTTTAATCATGATAATTACGTGAAATTAGGCTCTATAGTTTTTATTAGTTGATTAATTTTTAGGCGTTTTATGATAGATTGATGATATGATATAAGGGTCGTTCATTAGGTATTGGTTAAAGGATTGCCTGTTTGTTTAGAAAATTTAAAGTTGGTGTAGTCTTTTACTGATCTGCTTTGGTAGGAGAAATTCCATATACCAAGGGTTTCTTTACAATTTTTTAAATTTTACCATTTTTCTTATTTAAATGCCCCTAGAAGATAATCAAACTTTTATATGAAAATGGAACTCACCCAAACTAAATAAACACACGGGATAACAATATTTTTGAACAAATTTTATATAATGGCGATGAAAGATAATAATTTATGTTACCACAATGAATAATCTTATCTCAGCTAAACTTGTATGAGTTTTAAAACTTTGAAATATAGTGGCTGAACTCTTCTTAGAGTTAAAGTCAAGCTAACCAGAGCACCTTTTTTATATCATTCAACGCAATCATTTTCGTTTTCAATTTTAATCATGATAATTACGTGAAATTAGGCTCTATAGTTTATTAGTTGATTAATTTTTAGGCGTTTTATGATAGATTGATCATATGATATACGTGTCATTCATTAGGTATTGGTTAAAGGATTGTCTTTTTGTTTAGAAAATTTAAAGTTGATGTAGTCTTTTACTGATCTGCTTTGGTAGGAGAAATTCCATGGTTTGAAAATTATTATTTCAAATATATCCAAGTCTAGTATTTGTTCTTGATGATTCAGTCTATGTGAACAACTGATCTTCACAAGTTAAATGTACTCTAATTATAAAAAAAGTCTAATCAATCATTGTCTTGAATTACAAACTTGTAGATGATAATTAATTTGGAAATAGTAAAAAAAAGCTTAAAAGTGTATTTTTAATGAACAAAAGTACAAAACCATATATGTTACACCAATTATTAACAAAAATGTTTCTAATCTACTTTTGGCCTGTTAACATCTTTTAAAGATGTTTTAAGGATGCCAACTCCCCCCGCCCCCTCTCTATCTCTTTCTCTTTACACACACACACACACATATTAGTTCTTTTTTTGCTTAAGTTTTATTCCAAATTAGAGAAACAATAAGCGTTGGAGGTAGAGAATTCAATGGGAGGCAAGAACCAAGGTAAAATTTCTATGACCTTTATCAGTTAATTTTTTTCATCTATTTTCAGTTTGAAGTTCATATTTTATGTTAAAAATGAAGAAAAGGAAGCAAACCTGAAGCAACTCAGAAAGAGTTTGTTATTTAAGCCAAACCGAATGCCAAGCTTCTACCATGAGGGTCCACCGCCAAAGGTTGCGCAAAGAAGGTAATTAATAAATCATTAAGCTTCTAATGGTTTGTGTTAACACATATATTGTTGTAACTACAAAGTATTGATTATATTCTAATAAGATTGATGTGTTCTATTTAACTAAAAAATTCTAACGAGCATAAAGTCTCCCAAAGTCTTATCTCCAGTTCATACAATCTCGCTAAGAAAAAAAATCCACTATTAGCTTTATGAGGGTGTTTGGATGTGCTTTTTCCAAGTTATTATCTGATTATTTGATTTTGGGTATTTAATATAACAATATCACTTTTGCAAATACATATCCGAACGGTCCTTATGAATTTGCAACCGGGGGATCTCTATATGACATATTGCATTACATGAACACTTGTTTGCACTTTTGTTTTCGTGTTGAAATTAACAGATATATGTCACACCCTCAAATTCCACATGCGGGGTTTTACCGTGAGGTGCGTGGCACACCAGGATCCCAGTCAACGATCACAATAAACAAACAACAAACATGCATTCATATATGTTTTAAAACCAAAACATCATGCTTTGAGCCGTAAACCAGCAGCGGAAGCATTTCTTGTTTACAACCAAAAGACATATTATAGTTTACAAAACATTGTTTAATATGCTTCAAATTTCTAGACGCTGTGCATGACTCCGTGCGCCTAGTCCATTAACTGCTACCTTAGTGACCTGAGAAAACATGCAAAAAATGTCAACATATAATGCTGGTGAGTTCACAGGTTTTCTTTTATAAAAGAGTTGTTATAAGTTTGAAAAGATCATTCCCGTTACTACTATGTTATATGAACATTAGCTAGACGTTAAGTGTATTTACTACTATGGTTGAGAACCCATTACTAAACATGTACCAATGTTGAATCCCGCCCAGATTGACTGGGTTACCGATGCCTCGATAACCCGAGAGTTAGAGACAATATGCACCCGCCCGGCTTCCCCGTCGTCGGGTGGGGTTTGTGAGGCCCAATAGATCTACATTTCCCTCGTTGTGCATCCCCGCACATTCATGGTTTCCCCCTGGGACTTTCCGTAAAAGCCGTATAGTAACATGAAGTAACCATAGTATAACATGACCTTTAATAAGTAAGCAAGTTGCATGTTTCTCCCCCAAAAGCAAAACGGTAAAAGTGGGGCTGTGACACTCACCTTAGATTGCGTTACTTGAAAACAATTAAGTAATTATGCTATGATAGCCCCAAATAGCGGTGACCTATCATAAAATGTGTATAAGTATCCGGACTAATAACCCGCAGGTTAACTAGTCTCCGAATGTCCGGACCATAACCATAAACGTTTGAAAACACCTTTGACTATTAAACCGACCGTACCAGACAAGACCCCACATCCCATTGGTGACCCGACATCCCACGTATTAGACAATACAAGACATCATGCAACATATGCAATTAAACACTTAGTACGCGCAAGAGTTCACCTAGTCTAGCATAACGCTAAATTAACGCATAAACAAGTCCGAACACGTGTTACTAAGTCATTGGGTGTATCCCGGGGTTCCTATCATGTTCCTAGGTGTCAAATCATGTTCCGGGATGTCAAAATACGCTTACAACAGTAGTACACGCGATTAGGAAACTAACATGCAATTAGGAAAAGTCAACTGGTGAGTAGGGGAAGTCAACAGGCGAGTAGGGGGTCTAATCGCCTGATACATCAGGCGATTGGGCTGTAATCACCTGATGTGTCAGGCGATTAGAACCCTAATCACCCCTATGCTGCTGTCGCGCATTTTCACGCGTTAGACCCTCCAAATTAGATACGAAACATGTAAAAACACCCAATATCAAACCTAAACCATTTACCAACCCATTCCAAGCAAAAACCCCCAATTTATCTCTGCTCTAACGGCCTCGGTGCGATTATTTCAAAAAATGGCAAAGTACTAGGTTTCATTAACTATGAAATCTTTCCTTAAATGGTAAAGACCAGATTACACCTCCTACAACTTGTAAATCGTCATCTCTATGTTATAATATCATTCTAGTGTGATTCCTAATAACAAACAAGCAATGAATCATATCATAACATCCTAATTCTTCAAGAATCACCCAAATGGGTCAAAATGCATACTTTCATCAAAACACTATAACAATAGCTCAAACTCTTAGATAATCATCCTAACAACTCCTACACATCAGAAGTACATCAATTTCATAGAAACATTCATGTTATAACCACCAAAAATCATCATATGCATCAATACTTCACATATAGCAAGTATTATGGTGTATACTTGTTTTATAACTCATTTCCAAGGTTTTTAAAGACACATACTTAGCAAAACAAGGTCTGGACTTTTGGGGAACCAAAACAATTACATTACAAAGGTTTGGGATGAAGAACACACCTTGGATTTTATCAAAGAAAGGTGTGTTAGCTTGGAAATGGTGAGTTTTGAAGCAAAACAAGTTCCAGAAGTGTTTTGAGGTGTATGGGAGGCTTAGGATCTGTTTGGGTTGCACTAAGGGTGTTTGGGGAGTCAAGGGTTGTATTTATAGGTGTTTTGACTCGTGTATAGTAGATCAGGCGAGTAGGAGAACTGATCAGGCGATTAGAAGCCCTAATCGCTTATATACTGGCGATTAGAAGCTCTAATCGCCCATGATTCTTCCCAATCGCCTATAGTGTTCCTGATTGGGTTTTTGGCGCGTTAAACACTATTTTAACATATATAAACACGTATTCACATACCAATAAGTCACATAACGATTACAAACATATAAAGCATGATAACTAACACGTTTACGTCCGTTCACCAATTCCCGGGACTCGAGACTTGCGTGTGTGCGCTAAACCCGGTGATTCCACGAATCACCAATCCTATTGCCCATGGTTATGGACCGACTCCCGATGATCCCTCGGATCATCGTAACGACTCCCGATGATTCCCCAGAATCATCGTAACGACTTGACTGACCCAGTTAAGTACGTAATATGCATGACTCGCTAAGGTAGACTTACTAGTTTAGTCAATGTTACTAACCTGAGTTTGCCGGGTGTCACAATATATTAGTTGAAATATAATTGGTGTTGGGTTTAAAATCTATATAATATGCATATATACATGCATGTAGGAAGGGTCTGTAAGGAGCACAACCGGGGCCCGTGCTTAATTAGGTGCAACGGGTAAAGATTTTTGTTGATGCAGCAAAGGGACTGGATTATTTGCATGGCAAGGTCCATCCTTAAATAATTCAGAGATATTAAGTCTAGCAATGTGTTGATATTTGAGGATTTAAGTGCCAAGATTGCCGATTTTCAACCATTCAAAACAATCACCCTGATATGGCTGCACACTTGCATTCTACTCGTGTTTTGAGATTTTTTGGCTATCGTGTGCCATAATAGTACTTATATTATAAACCCTTTTCATATATATGCGTCTACCAAGCAGCAAAATGGACGGGATGGTTTGGCTCACTAGCTACATTGGGCAATTTTTTAGCTGCTGGGTTAGGTTAGGCAAGTCTATTACAAACTTACAAATCACAACTTTTAATTTCTAAATGGACAGTGACCTTCATATAATAGTGTATACAATATCATATTATTACTACATGCTTTTGTCATGTAAATGAATTTTTTCATTTAGCAACGTGTCTTCAATGGCACGGTTATGTAGATATGCAATGATTGGACAACTTACACAACAGTGATGTTTATGTTCATATTGGTCTGTTACAGTAACATACCTTTGGTTTATTAAGATTTGTTCAATAATGAGTACATGGTTTTTGTGGTGAACTGCAATCAGTTGTATGTGACGGTGCACATTTCTTTTCTTTTATTTCTACGAATACTTGTTAAAACATAGTGTGCACATTTCTATTCTTTTTTGCGTAAGTTGCGGTAAAAACCCTAAGTATCATAATGTTGTATTGCAACCCATTTGTGGATCCCGCTACAACGCGCGGGTAAACCCACTTGTATATTTAGTGACGGTAAGATTATATGTATGCTTAAATATTTTTGGACTAGGTTGTTTGGGGAAAATGGACATAGAAAAATGGTAATTCGATAATTTTTCAAATAGGAAGGTTCTTTAAATAAAAACGTTTACAATATCTTCTATATCTTTTTTTTTTAAAGGAAAATTTCATTAAAAAACACCTAAAGCGGTCCTCAAAATAAGGACCCCCGGGGAAAAAACAATGAGTTACATCAAGTCAAGGGGATATTTACACCAATTATTCCAATCGACATTTTTCCATCTCGTCCTATTGTGACACCAAAAGTAAGATGTATACTTAAAAAATTCCATCACTTCAATTGGACGACGCTTCTGTTTATTAAAAACACGACCATTCCTCTCGTTCCATAAAGCCCACATGGTGGTATATATGATGCCTCTAATCACAAGTCTCTTGTCCTTTGCATCCGCTTGAGTCTCCGCAATCTTCACCAAATCCGGAATATCAAAAATCAATAGAGGACTAAAACGGCACCAAGCTTCTATTCGACTCCAAACTTCGTGAGAAAAACCACACCCCGTGAAAAGATGTTGAGCTGTTTCTAAATTCGAGTGACAAAGGACGCAGGATGTTTGTTGAAGAGATACACCACGTTTTAAGAGCTCCGAGGTTGTGGGAAGCCGATTTAGAGCCGCCCTCCAAACCATGATTTTGCACTTCAAAGGAACCCAACATTTCCAATTAATCGGCGCATAAGCATTGCCCAACGAGCTGCTGCTAAGAAGCTTCTTAACTGAAGATACTGTGAAGGTACCATCGCTTTGTGGCTTCCATTTCCATACATCTTGACCCCCTTTCCACTCCATCTCGTGAATATCTTCAAGCAGACTAAATAATTCAGCCACTTCTTGGTTAGAAGTTGGCGTAGATCTCCAACCCCAAGCCACTGATTTAACATTATTAGTACAATGAATTCTACTCGATACCTTGACCCATTTGTTTTTTTCAAGACTAAACAAATGGGGATAAACGTTTCTAAGCGGTTCTCCTCGAAGCCGAGTATCCGTCCAAAAGTTTATAGTAGAACCATCACCAATAATACCTTCGAAATACAAATTGAGAGGCGTACCATTCCCAAGTTTTTTCTCGCCCACTTTAACAATTTGCTTCCAACTACAACCGGCCGAGGCATTACAAGGAAGGATAGCCCACGGTCTACTAGACCCATGACAACCCAATATAATTTTCTTCCAAAGGGAATTGTGTTCTTTTTTGAATCTCCAAGTCCACTTCAAAAGGAGCGTATCATTCACATCTTGGATCTTAGCTACTCCAAATCCACCCTTATTTTTTGGTGTAGTAACTATATCTCAAGCGACCTAAGGGATCTTTCTCTCTTCACTAGAACCCGCCCATAAGAACCTTCTCATAAGTTTCTCTATGTTATCAATCACTTCTTTAGGAGCTTTATAAAGCGAAAGGTAGTAAACGGGTAAACTTTCAAGCACCGATTTGATCAAAACCAACCGACCACCAATTAATAACGTTTTAGCTTTCCACGAAGTTAACCAATTCCGAACGACTTCTATAACCGGGCTCTAATTACTCACGCGAGTCATTTTGGCCCCAACTTGAATACCTAAATAAACAAAAGGAACTTCACCTCTTTTGCAACCCAAAAAATCCATCAAGGAATCCACTTCAGAGTCTTCCACACCAATACCAAAGAAATTAGATTTATGGAGATTTATTCGAAGGCCCGAGCAAAGATAGAAGATCCGAAGAATTCTAGCAATGCTCTGAATATTATCTCGCGACCATTCTCCTAAAATGAGAGCATCATCGGCAAAAAAGAGATGAGATAACCCCACTTCATTCCTCCCAACACTAATACCCTTAAAGGCACTAATATCTTTAGCTTTCTCCAATAACCACGAAAGAGCCTCCATAACGATTAAGAAAAGGAAAGGAGATAACGGGTCACCTTGACGGAGACCTTTTTCACATTTGAATTCAAAAGTGGGTCACCTAGAGGAATCAAGAATGCCTTTAATCCAACCACACCAAGTCGAAGGGAATCCCATTTGATGCATAATAGAAAGCAAAAATTTCCAATTGACATTGTCGTAGGCTTTCTCAAAATCTATTTTAAGCATAAACGCCTTCCTTTTTCTTTTTTTCAGCCAACTCATGACTTCGTTTACCATTAGCGGACCATCAAGGATGAAACGATCAGAAATGAAAGCCGATTGAGTAACTGAAATCACCCGACACATAACCTTTTTGAGACGATTAGCAAGGACTTTGGAAATCACCTTACTAACCATCCCAATCAGCGTAATAGGCCTATAATCTTTAAGACCCAATGGAGTTTTAACTTTGGGAATTAAAGTGATAAAAGACAACCCGCACCCAAAATTAATCTTTTCTGTTCTATGAAACTCGTCCAATACACGAATGAAATCATCTTCAAAAATGTTCCAAAATCTTTTAATAAAACGAAAATTGAAACCGTCGGGCCCCGGAGCCTTGTTTGACCCGCAATCGAAAACCGCCTCTTTAATCTCGTCTTTAGAAAATTGGTCCACCAAAAAACAACCATCCTGATCGCTGATACTATTTATACCCGAACATAACATAGCCGGCCGAAAAAATTCCTTTCCTTGAAATGATTCCCAAAAAATTTAAGAACCTCCCATTTTAATAATGTCGGCTTTTCAATATCTTCTATATCTATACTACTATATAATGGGTTTTGGATGAGTAAGATTGTCATTTCATATTTATTTAAATGGGTAAAAATGTAATTTCATTTAGTCATCAATGGCCTTCTTAAATGGTATAATAATTGTGAGTAATATTTCTTTTGATTAAAGCATTCATTGTTTTTGAAAATGAGTTATATTCATAAGATTGTTATTGTGCTTAATTGCGGTAATAAAAGTCTTCTTTAATTTTAGTTTCTCAAGCTTCCTCTATAAATAATTCTTCATTGCTTAAAGATGTCATGACATGGATTAATAGACATATAACTTTAATCCATGGTGTTTTCTCATCAATTTTTTTTATCCACCAACTTCTATATTTGATCTTTACTACATGAATTAATTAGTGTTTTACGTATATCATCAATCTCTTTAGTTGAGAAGAGTGCTCATAATATGTTGCAACTTGCAAGTGGTATCTCAAGTTGGTCCGCGACAAGTGGTTTAACAGGTAGTCCTTACTTTTCCTTGTATCTTATATTATTTGGTTGATATCGATTAACTGTGTGTTATGATATGTAATGATATTACTTATATGAAGTATATAAACTTAAATCGCATAAAAAAATGTACGAAGGATATGTCCCTATGACATACAACGACTACTTTAAAAGGATTTCCAAGTATGTCACTAACGTCTTTTTTTTTTTTGCAATTTTTAATTAGTATTTAAATTTATATTTATAAGACTTATCTTTTTTTCCATGATCTCTCTATCAGATGTCACAAGTGCTAATATGGTCATAGGAAACTGCATTTTGGTATATTCTTATTTTGTTAGAATTCATTTTCGGTTTTTTTATGATTACACAATCATATTGAATTTTGAGTAGCCTTTATTGACTGATGGTAGTTTAATTTTCATTTTGATTTCGGAATTTAGATCTAATAATCTGGATTTTGAAACGCAGAGTACGATGTTCTCCACCATAATCAGCTTCATATGCGACGATTAAGGTAATTTGTTTCTTTGGTTACAAGATAAAGGCAAATATTATATTTTTTTTTTCTTCACAAAATTACAGTAATGACTTTGTTGTACATGGGTCTATTTGACATATAGTATATGGTGTTATCAATTATGCATGTTGTAGGGATACATGATGTTTGGGGAAGCAACAACAAAATTACAGTTCACTCTTAACTTGTTAACAAATTTGCTTGCCTCCAAAATTGTTGTGTATATTAAATTTCACAATCCGTTTCAATTTATTCAAATGTATTACGATGTATGGCATGTTATGTGTAGCACGTTATGCGGTCTCAGTAAGGTATTAAAAATGATTGTTTTTTGTATTCTTTTTAAATCTTTAGTTTTTATTAATTCATGACAATAGTTATTGTCCACTATTATTTTGTTGCTTTATATCAATTCTTTTGTTTATATACACTTGCTCTTCGTGAATTGATATCTTAATGGTATTACAAAATTAATTTTGTAACTAAATATGTGATGCCCAACACACAACTTGTGGCACAAAAAATAATAAAACCCGTGACAACGCGTGGGCAATCCTACTAGTTGATAATAACACCAATTGGTAATTTGATAATTTTTCAATTTAATGTGTAACTGATTAGATGCCTAAAATTAAGGATTCTTATTCCAATATAGGTGGGGTTTACAATTACTAAATTGCCATTATATAAAATTAAAAAGCAAAATGAAAGTAAAAGTGTGATTGGTTGATTTTTCTTCTCGTACTTAATCACTCTTCTAAAAGTAACCTTCCACTGGCTCAATATATGCATATATACAATTAAATTTATTGTTATTGGCCTAGTCAACCAAATGATAACTTAGCATTAAGTTTAATTGTAAAGCACTAAGTCGTGAAAAAACATGCTTGATTTTCTATTCCCATTAGTTGTCCACCACCAATCATCTCCCGCTATCAACCTACGCCACAACTCGACAATCGTTTTCTGTAGTATGCTCATCACCTCACTGACCTCAACTAGAGCCTCATTCTCAAACGGTCGAACCTCGGTCATCACTAGGTAGCGAGAATATTAAAGAAAACACCCCAAATTTATTGTTGTCCGAAAACACTCACCGCTCGTCGCTCGCTCGAAAAAATGCATGCTCAAACAATGCTCGCTCGGTTTCCGGATCGATTGTAAACGAGCCGATCGGTTCGGTTCAGTTTGTAAATGTACTAAGCACGAGCAAAGGTCCGCTCGGTTCGGCTTGACTCGTGAACAGCCCTACACACACATATACATACATACATACATATATATATATATATATATATATATATATATATATATATATAGGGGATGGTTCAATAGAGAACTCATTTTATTGAGAGAACTCGAGAACTCCTAATTAAATACAAAAAATATAATAAAAAAATCATAACTCAAAATTTAAGTAAAAAAAATAGAAAACTAGTTCGGAGCTTCTCTTTCCCACGTCATACCCGTTCGGAAAAAAAAAATAAAAAAAATAAAAAAAAAACACCTAAAAAACGCTACTGCACATGTGTAGTATAACCCAAAAGCCTAAACCACCTACCCCCCAACTTACCCCCACCCAAAAACCTAATTCCACCCCACCCACCCCCACCCTCACTAAAAAACCTAAATCGCTTACCCAAAAACCTAAACTCACCCCATCCAACCCCCACCCAAAAACCTAAACCCACCCCACCCACCGCCTACCAAAAACCTAAGCCCCACCCGTCACAACAAAAAACCTAACCCCCACCAAAAAACCTAACCCCCTACCCAAAAACCTAAACCCACCCTACCCACCCCCACCCCACCCCCAAAAACCTAAACCTTACAAACTAAACTAAAAAAAAACTAACCCTAAAAGCTAAACTAAACCCAAAAACTAAACCCTAAATCTAACCGGACATTTACTACACAGGTGCATTAGAAGTCGCCTATTTTTTATTTTATTTATTTTTTTTCTGAACCGGGATGACGTGGGAAAGAGAAGCTCCGAACCAGATTTTTGGTTTTTGAGTTATGATTTTTTTTTAATTTAAGTAGGAGTTCTCGAGTTCTCTCCCTAACTATGAGTTCTCAATTGAACCTTCCCATATATATATATATATATATATATATATATATATATATATATATATATATATATAGGGTAGGGTTCAATTGAGAACCAACCCTTAGTTAGGAACTTTAGGAACCAATCTCATCCATCCATCTTCAATGGCATGATGGTAAATATGTTAAACATTAATTAACTTTTTAATTAAAGCAAGGGGTAATATTGTCTTTTGGTATTTGATTATTAATAGGTTATTTATTATACATTATAACTGACAAACACCACAATAATATCCATAATTGTTTCTATAGAACAGTGTTTAGTATCGTTATATTCAAAACAATTATACATCCGTGTATAATCCAATTATTGCTACAAAAACATTGTACAGTACCATAAAATTTCAACAACTATACGTCAGTGTATAGTCATATTTCAACAATTATACATCAGTGTATAGTCAAATTATTGCTACAAAACCATTGTACAGTACCATAATATTCAATAGCTATAAGTCAGTGTATAGTCATATTTCAAAACAATTATACATCGGTGTATAATCCAATTATTGCTACAAAAAACATTGTACAGTACCATAATATTCAACAACTATACGTCAGTGTATAGTCATATTTCAACAATTATACATCAGTGTATAGTCCAATTAATGATACAAAAAACATTGTACTGTACCATAATATTCAACAAACTATACGTCAGTGTATATTATGTCTGGTACAACAGGCGTCCAATATCTCGTCCCACCAGGAGACTCATATACTTTGCTGGACGAGGAACCTACAATAAAAAATGTACATTAGAACTTAATTAACCAATATTTTATAACTAATATACACCTGTGTATACTTAATGTTATTGTATCTGTACGCTTCAAAAAAAATTATTGTATCTGTAAGTTTCAGCAAATATACACTAGTGTATAACAACCTAATAAACTAAGACGAAATCTAATTGTATCTATGTGCTTCAACGAATAACACTAAGTAATACACCAGTGTATAATTACAATTTTGTACGTGAAAAAAGATGAATTGTATAATCCAAGACAAGTATTTCGCAAAATATACACTAGTGTATAATTCGAAGTGTACTTCGAAAACTGAATCTGGGCAATCCAAAAACTGCTATTTCGACGACAAATCTAGAGCTTACCACCCCTCCGACGACAAATCTAGATCCATCAGTACTAAGGGCTAAGCACTTTTGTGGTCCCATATTTTGAAGAGGTTTTAGGTCTTTGGTCACCATCTTAATATTTTTCTCTGACCATATATTTCAAACAACCTGCACATAAAGTATAAAAGGCAATCATCTATCTATAACTATCAAATGATTTTTTTTTTTCAAATGAATATTTGGTATTATTAAAGTAATGTAAGCTAAGATTTCAAATAGAATCAGCAGAAGAAGGCTTCCTAAGAAAGCATGAATGGAGATTGTAATATGATATTTTGTACCTAGAATATGGTACGCATTGTTCAAAAAGTATGGGTCATGACTAATGAGATTCGTTAGTATCCTCCTCGGTTCATTCAAAAAAAAAAAAAAAAAAATCAAGGATGGATGGCTAAAGGGGTGTGGGATTTCTTAAATGGTATGAATTGCATTAAAGATAATGGATGAGAGATTTAAGGAAATCAAATCTCATTGCAAACAAAATGGCATGATAATATGTAACTGCCATAATACATTCATAATTAAAAAAATAAAAGATAATTAATTAGATGTCTAATTACACTTATACCCTTTAGATCAAAATCAATGATGGATGGCTAGGATTGGTTCCTAAGTTCTTAACTAGGGTGGTGGTTCCTAATTGATCTCAATCCTATATATATATATATATATATATATATATATATATATATATATATATATATATATATATAAGAATTTTATAAAAGAATTTGTGCCCCCGATAAAAATGGGCCCCAGCCGGATGGCCTCCCCGACTTAGGCCATAGTTGCACATGTTAGGCATAAAGTCGTTATCGAGTTAGCTTTGATTTTTGGTATTGCGACAGTTGTTTAAAGGCAAGCCAGGACACGGTACGTAATGGGCTAAGGCTACTTTAATACGGGACTATAAGTACCCATGAACTGATGTGTAAACACATTTGGGCCTTCATTATTCATTTTCTTCATTCTGTTTCGATTTACTTATGCAGTAATGTGAGAATGGGTTTAGTGGTTCACTTTACATGTTTTTAAATTGCTATTACATTAAGTTATTAATGAATACTAGTAAAAATGTCCGCGCGTTGCCGCGGGTGTTTATGTTTTTGCCCTGCTCGTTGCGCTACAAGTTTCGCTTATGTTATTTATAAAATTTATGTGCTAATTTAACAATATATCAATTTTCAAAGGACAATTTATTATCTGACCACCAAATGCAAATTGGTATATATTTCCCTCCTCGGTTCGAGAGAATGGTAAACTGTAATTTTCAAGCTTAATAAATGATTTTGGTGCTTCTATACTTATATACGATAGCATCTTGCATCTTGATCACCTAAAGAAATGAAAAACCTTTGTCATCATACCAAAACAAAAATAAAATAAAGAATAAACAAATCTTTTGCAACAATATTATCTACAAGATAAAGCATATAGAGAGAACATGCAAAATATAGGTATTGACCGAGTGAAATGTTATGTGCACACTAATACATGTGAACTGTGGTTTATTACCTTGAAACTGTCCATACAAACCAATCAGTTGTAGAATAAGTACCTAGCAAGTAGCTTCCCTTAACGTCGTCATACATGCATAATAATAATGATAATAATAATAATAATAATAATAATAATATAATAGAGATGACTTGCATTAGTCATTTGTACAATTGTAATCAAATGTTGCACATATGAGCATAAAGGGAAGGATTTAGCAAAAATATAGTTGTTTACCTTGTGACCTTTTGTATGCCATCTTAAAATGATAGTGAAATTACCTTCTTACCCATCTCTCATCCCTCAAGTTTATACTTTGTCTTCAACATATGTTAATCACATGACATTTCTTACACTTCTTAGGAAATTGAGGCGTTTTTAGTAGACATGCCCCCTATGCATTATGATCTTGGATTATAACTTATCTCCGATCAACTTTAGAATTCCTTAAAAATTCAGGTCGGTATTGGATTTCCATTACCTTTTTAACACCTGTATATTCATGCCTTTGTTTTTAAAGACGACTTGAACTTGATAGTTTCAGTTAGATTTGATGATTTCAAACCCGAAAATCACAAATCAACATCTTCTTATATTAAAAGCACATTCTTTTGTTTCTTGCTGTATTTTTGCAATTCGGTTTATAACTGCAGTAATAATAATAACGATAGCATTAGTCAGGGGCGGATCCAGTTAAAGAGGAGGGGTTGCGGACGTTGCGGCTCAACTTCGCGCGCGTAGTGGAAAATTAGTGAAAAATTTGGTTTTTTTCTACGAAATTTGAAAAACGTTGCTACTAAAATGAAAAAAATGAAAAAAATGAAAAACGTTACTACTGAAAAATGTTTCTAGATCCGCCATTGACATTAGTCCGTTTTATCAAAAACACAGTCATAAAAAATTTATAAAGTTGTTTTGGTTACATTAGACGCGTGAGACCACGTACCAATCACCATGATTTCGTGGACACCGCCTTCATGCCAGCCACTTTCCAAACACCAACACAATCACAACCCGGTTAATAGTAAATGTTGAGAATCATGGTATCGTATACGAAGCGGAAGCGGTTTATATATTTAACAAAAACGTATTATATATAATATATATAATAGCCGATTTATATATATAAATTGTTAGTTAATTTTATTAATCCGATTAATAAAATATTCCCAATCAGGATCTCAGTTAAACGCGTATAAACAAATAAATAATAAACAACCATAGGGGGTTTAGTAATCAACCTTTGACGACTACACCGGAATTGTAACACGCGGGTTACAACGAATCCTCGCTAGTAGGAAGTTCACAACCTAGCAAGAACCAACCAGGAGCAACACTTTGCAAGAGGAAGGCGGCGGAGGAGTGGTGGTTTGGCCGAAATAGGGCAACAAGGGCAGCGGCCCTTTTCCTTTGGGTGGCGGCCAATAACTTGGAGAGGAAGGGAGTTGTTTTGTTGAAAAGGATGCAATTAGGGTTTACACCTTAACCCTCCTTTTATAAAACAATAACTTACACTAAGCCCACTTGTTAAAAATCATAATATTCCTTAATATTAATCTAATTAATATCAAGTCTCTCAAGTCTAAAATATTATTATTTCATAAATAATAATCCACAGACACATGAACTTATCTAATTCATGTACCAACGTGTAACTCATCGGATCGTACCGGGTCGAGTTACATTGACCTCGACTTTTAATTATATCGGACATACTATATATCCAACAGTAAAAATACAAAATAGTAACTCCAATTTGGGTTGGACCAGAATACTGAATGATTCCAATGGGTCAAGTGACAACAATAAAAAATATGAGCCCATTAGAACGATTCAACAAATTGGTTCTACAAAATACTAAATATATTCACTTTGCTTTAGTCCAGCCAAAACCAACCAACCTAAATTTCTAAGTGAACCACAACAAAAAACTTTAGAAGCTAGAGGCAAAATTAAGAACATAAAAATAGTTTTGAGGGTGTAGAAACAATAAGCAAAATAAGTTTTTAACCAATTCTTGTAGGGACCATCTACTAACTTTTTCCTAACAGCAAATATCTATAGATATAATAAACCAAAACCATTTTAATGACATGACACTTAAAGAGGCATTCTCTTCCTTGAGTGTGCCATGTATCATCCCATGTGGCATTGAGATATTTTAGAAAAAAATAATTTAAAAACAAAATTGGATTTTTCACCCTTATGTTTCCTCCCATAATTTTTAAACGTTAATATCTTTAATATATGAGATTTTTTAAAGAAAAAAAATTACACCAAATTAACGAGCGTTTTATTATCTTTCCAACGAGTACCATAGTGCTATATAAAAAATTGAGAAATTTTTTTGTGGGGTTTTGGTCATACAGGAAAAAAAACACAAAGTGTTCAGGTAAATCATTAATCATGTATAGACAAGTCACTAATTATGTTTAAATCAGTAAATATGAATTTTTTTTCAACCAAAGCCGAATAGGTTAATAGAGTTATACGTTGTTTTAAGTTAGGTATCAATATTAGTTTGTTATAGTTGTACATTTGTTTAGTCTTTAGGATATGTGTTAATATTAGAGTTACATTAAAGTTCTACATTCTTTTAGGTTAGGTGTTAGCATTGGAGTTGTACATTGTTAATTTGTTTTATGTTAGATATTAATATTAGAGTTATACATTGTCTATTTCATATGTAAAATTGATGTATCATATTAAATTTCTCAACCCGGGACGCTCCCGGGGTATAATCTAGTATATAATAAACCAAAGCATTTTTAATGACATGTCATAATATTATGCAATCTCTCTTTTGAAAGATGCCACATAGGATGTGATGTGCTAACTCTAGACCAAATAAAAAAAAAGAATAAATATGGTTTAAAATAATCATTTAAAAGTTGTGAGAGGAAACATGAGAGAGAACATAATAAAGTTTTAATATTTACATTTAGTAGATTAGGTATTTAATAGATTATTTTAAATTACACCAAATTAACGAGCGTTTTATTATCTTTCCAACGAGTACCATAGTGCTATATAAAAAACGAAGAAAAAAACGACTATTTTTTGTAACCCGACAGGTATTGTGTCAGGTTTTGAATTAGTTTAAAAAAAATTGTGGGTTTGCGTCGGGCTTGGGATTAGGTGATACCCGACCCAATTACCCTTTTTTTTATATTAGAATATGATAACTTATGACAGAGATTTGTTTAAAATAATAATAATAATAATAATAATAATAATAATAATAATAATAATAATAATAATAATAATAATAATATTCATTAATCATATATTGTCAAGTCATTAATTATGTTGTCATATTAGATATTTTATTATGTCATATTAGATATTTCAACCCGGGACGCTCTCCAACAGGTAATTGCTATATAGATGCCATTTTTATAGTTTAGATACTTCTAATTTTATTCACTTTACTTAGATTTCTCAACCCGGGACGCTCCCGAGGTATAAGCTAGTGTGATATATACATAAAATGGTTAGAAAGATCTAACGATAATAAAGACTAATTATCTGTTGTATGTAGGGAGCTCAACTCGATCAATGTATTTGCGTACATCCTTAACAGAAAATTCATGTTGATTTTGTAAGTCCCAAATCCAACAATTAGCTAGGGGAATACTTCAAACGACGACACAACAACAACATTTTCATAAGCTCAATTGAAACTCTTCAAGACCTCCAAGTAATTACGCCTCCACTCCAAAGGCCAGCTACTTAAGACTTTTGCGATCTTAATGAAACAGTTCATATTTGTTTCTATGCTATGTGGCTGAGAGAACATGTTGCAAAGAGATTCAGAACCAACTTAGATATCCTTCCAAAACAACGTCGAATTGCGCTACCCACTTTCTCTTTATAGCATTTAACGGAATTATTCTCCTCTCGTTGAGATAATTAACAGAAATAATTCTCTATTTTTCAACATCAATCGAATCATTGTTTGCAAATTTGCTGGTGTTTTTTGTTCACAATTCTATTTCAAATGCCCTTTGCCTTTTCCACACTTGCTCTATTCACCCAAAACAGATTTAATTATTGTCGATCTTACTCCAATGGAAAGTAACTAAGGGGCTGTTTGTTTTTTTGCTCAAAGCACTTTTGACCTCTTTTGTCTGCGCCGCACAGACGCGCGCAGACATTTGGGGTCCGCAGATTGTTTGTTTTTTGGAAGACCTTTCACTCAAAAAGGTCTTCCTAACCTCTTCTTGGTGCAGACTTGTTCCAAGGTCTTCTAAGGTCTTCAAAGGTCTTCTCCTCTTTTCTTCTCCTCACCCACCACCACCACCACCACCATCCACCACCACGACGGTCCACCACCACCGCCGTCCACCACCACGACGGTCCACCACCACCACCGTCCTCCATCACCACGACGGTCCACCACCACCACCGTCCTCCATCACCACGACGGTCCACCACGACTATCCACCACCACGGTCCACCACCATGGTCCACCACCATCCACCACCACCACGGTCCACCACCACCACCAGACTGCTGTAAAAAATCAGTTTTTTTAAATTTTAGTTTATTTCAGCAGCCTGCATACGTTAACAAACAAACAGTCTTCTTCTTGCAGACTGCAGACCTTTAGTCCACATCTTCTCCTGCAGATGTCTGCAGATGTGGTCCGTAGACTGCAGACCTTTTCCCGCAGAAAAAACAAACAACACCTTAGACTTCCAGTTAGAAAGTTTATATGTAAACTTATCTATTATTAGAGACCACCCTTTAACCGTTGCTAGATTAGCGCCAACCAGAGTACCAAAGTAATTAAACGATAATGATTCCGATTTACATCCTATTTAAGAAGCCATCCAAGGAAAGGCAATGGTAGATCGCTTTGTCTAATTCCCTTTTCCATACTGAATTCGGATGTAGGCCACCTATTAATACGAACCTAAACTACATTACATATATCTCTCAATTACTTTATTCTCTCCTCAAATCTCTCCCATATTTTAGTTCCTTATTTTTTGTTATTTCCTATTTACTTGTTGTTCTTTTCCCTATTTAAAGATAGGCTGCATTGTAATCAAATCATCTTTTACCATAATAAAATTGTTATGGTATCAGAGTATACATACGATCCTACATAAAACAAACCCCAAAAACCTAGTCTGCGCCATGGCCTTCTATGCAAACTTCTTGATCTCCTTAATCGCCTTAGGCGCTTTCTTCTTGAATGTGCTTCCATGGAGGCGTTTGTGGAGGTTAATGGGTGACTCTCTGATGGAGCAGATCGACAAAACAAAAGCGAAGAGGAAAAGAACGAAATCAAGGGCTGCTCGTGTCGAAGGTGAAACGAGCAAGGTGCCAGGATTAACCAACGAACAATACCAGCAGATTTTGAAGCTATTTGGTGGTAAAATGAGTATCGCTAAAGAGGAAGAGACGCCGGTCATTAACATAGCAGGTAACATTAACCGTGAAGATAAATGGGTTGGAGGTAAGTGGGTTGTTGATTCGGGTGCCATCGAAAACATTACTTGTAACGAATCTGCGCTCGAGAATAAAACAAAGAAAAATTATGAAGCACTGGTTGTCATACCAAACGGTGATGCCATATTCGTAAGAGGAAGAGGAGAATTCACCTTACCCAATGGCATGAAAATAAAGAATGTTCTGCATGTTCCCGAATTCAAATGTAATCTCCTATTTGTTAGTAAACTAACACGGGATCTTAAATGTGCTATAACTTTTTTTCCATATTTTTTTATCATGCAAGATTTGAGTACAAGGACGTCGATCGGAGTGGGTGATTGCGTGAATGGTCTATACAAGATGGGGATGGCGGGAGAACAAAGAAGGGCAATGGCTACCACGGTTAATACATGACACAATAGATTGGGTCATGCTTTGAATTCTAAACTTCCTCATGTTGATTTTCTCAAAAACGCTCGTTTGAACCAAATGATTTTTTGTGATTCTTGTGTTAAGGCCAAGTTTGCAAGATTACCGTTTCCTATCAGCACTACTAAAACCAATGCTTGCTTTGATCTAATACATTGTGATGTGTGGGGGAAGTATCGCACACCTTCTCTTTCACGAGCAAGCTATTTTTTGACAATTGTAGATGAATTTAGTAGAGCTGTGTGGGCCTTCATGCTAAAATACAAGTACGAGGCGAGCACTTGTCTCACTGCTTGCCATAAGATGATATAAGTGCAATTTGAAAAAAAAAATACATAAAAAGGAATCTGATGTGACAACGGGGGGGGGGGGGGGGGGGGGTTCACATCCACCCACATGCTCAATTTTTATGCAAAGGAAGGAATCGTCTTAGAAACAACGTGTCCACACACACCTCAACAAAATAGCGTGGTGGAACAGAAACATCGATACCTTTTGGAAATGGCTCGGGCCTTAAGTTTCGAGTCCAACTTACCAACAAGGTTTTGAGGCGGATGCATTCTTACCGCCACATACATCATAAACCAGTTACCATCGGAGATTATTGATAACAAGACTCTTTACGAGATTCTGTACAATCAAAAACCCGATTACGAACATATGCAAGTTTTTGGTTGTCTAGCACACTATAAGAGCACCGAAACACTTGGTAACAAATTTGTCGAAAGAGGCAAACTGGGTATTTTTTTGGGGTACCCACAAGGCACAAAATGGTATAAAATTTTTCGGCCAAACAAAACAAAATTATTATTTCAAGAGATGTCAAATTTGTTGAAAACATTTTTCCTATAAAAAATGTCACTCTTGAAGAAGAAATCTTTATATCCTCAAAATGGTGGGATAGTGAACCTGTGAAACAACAAAGGGAACCGGATATTGAGCTTGATCCATATCGGCCTCGTTTAGACCCAGAAACTGGGCCATCTTTACAACCACAAAACACTGATGAAACCGATCCCACAGGCCCAACTGATCAAGACACCGAAACCGAGCCCACTAAGCCTATTGAGGAACAACACAGCCCCAATCCAATGGGCCAAGTTGGTATGACCCATGATCAAAGTGTCAATCTAGAAGGCTTGTATGAAGCTTTCGAAACCGTTGAACCACAAAGAGAAAAAAGAAGCAGGTCACGGCCCAAGCATCTTGATGACTATGAAGTCCGTCTCCCCATCCATTGACCATGAGCAATACACCTCCAATCAAGAATCCTCAATGATACACCCTCTTGCATATTTCATTTCCTATGATAAGTTTACTAATAATCATAAAGCTTTTTTGGCGGCCATAACTTCCAATCATGAGCCAAAATGTTTTAGCCAAGCAGTGAAGGATCCAAAATGGGTCGAGGCCATGAAGAAAGAGGTTCAAGCACTCGAAGAAAATGGAACTTGGGTCCTTGAAGAGCTACCCGAAGGAAAGCGCGCTATCGACTTAAAAGAGGTTTACAAGATAAAATATAAACCCAATGGAGAATTTGAAAGGTACAAAGCACGTCTCGTGGCAATAGGCTTCACCCAAACAAAAGGAATCGACTTTCATGAAACTTTTGCACCAGTAGCCAAACTAGTCACGGTCCGAACCTTGTTAGCCGTAGCGGTCAAAAAGGGATGGCACATTCATCAACTTGACGTCAACAACGCCTTCTTACATTGAGATCTTCATGAAGACGTATTCATGAAAATCCCACAAGGCTTTGTGAGACAAAAGGACCAACGTGTTTGCAAGCTCAAGAAGTCACTTTATGGTCTTAAACACGCATCCAGGAATTGGTATCAAAAGTTTACCAAGTCCTTACTTGAAATCGGTTTCCGACAAAACGGGGGAGGATCATTCCTATTGAAGACAAACAAAGTATTCATGGCTGAACTCATTTATGTTGACAATGTCATACTAGTTGGGAATAATATGGAAAAAATGTAAAATGTCAAGACCTTCCTAGACAAACGATTTAGCATCAAAGATCTAGGAGTCTTGAAGTTCTTCTTGGGTATCGAGGTAGCTCGCACAAAAGAAGGCCTTATTCTTAGCCAACGCAAGTACATCTTAGACATCTTGGAGGATACGGGAATGACCGGTTGTCATCCGAGTCAACTCCCAATGGAACAAAACTTGAAGTTGGATAAATATGACTCCTTTACCTTCAGGCTACTAGACCTGATGTTGCATATGTCATCAATATTTTGAGTCAGTTCGTTGGTGATCTAAGAGTTAGTCATTTAGAGGCTGCCAATCGAGTCCTTCGCTACCTCAAAGGCACTCCTGGACAAGGGATTCTTCTACCAAAGTAGGGCGACACCAACCTGATCACTTACTATGACTCCGATTGGCTTGGTTGTCCCCTTACTAGGAGGTCTCGCACCGGTTACTTACTTCTTTTAGGAGGTGCTCCCATATCCCGGAAGTCCAAGAAACAATCGGTTGTCTCACGCTCTTCGGCTGAAGCCGAATATCGAGCCATGGCAGCAGCTGTTAGTGAAGTCATATGGATGAGATGGATCTTAAGGAAACTTAGCATACCTCAAGAAGAACCCACACATCTGTTTTGTGACAACCAAGCGGCCCAACATATTGTCAACAACCCTGTGCTTCATGAACGAACCAAACATGTTGAAATGGACTGTTACTTCACTCGTGAACGAGTCGAGCTAAAAGAAATTAAAACCATTATGATAGACACCACAATGCAGCTTGCCGATCTTCTTACCAAACTATTGGGCACCAATCGCTTCCGCACTCTACTTAGTAAGTTGGGCATTATGTATCTACATGCTCCAACTTGAAGGGGAGTAAACAAGATTACATATATCTCTCAATTACTTTATTCTTAACTCAAATCTCTCCCATATTTTTGTTCCTTATTTTTTGTTATTTCCTATTTACTTGTTTTTTTCCCTATTTAAAGATATGCTACATTGTAATCAAATCATCTTTTACCATAATAAAATTGTTAGAATCAACGTTGTAACCAAAGATAAACATTCTTTAATCAAAGCTATTAGTTTACCCCCAAAAGCCATTTGATCCATAATAGCAAACAGGTAATCCCAAGACAAAGAATCATATGCTTTAGCGAAATCCACTTCAAATATCATCAAATTCGGTTTATTTTTTTATAAACCAATCAATAATCTCATTTAGAACCAACGCTCCATCAATAAGTTGACACCCTTTAACAAAAGTTAGTTGTTCTTTGCTAACCACCAAATCAACCACTCTAGCCAACCTATTAGCTAACAATTTAGCAATGATTTTATGTAGTAAATTAATTAAGCTAATAGGTATATGTTAGTGCATGTTTTGTGACTGATGATTATCAGTGTTTGTCAGAGTTGATAGCAACGGTCAAGGGAGAGTTTATTGGTGCATTTGTGACTGTTCCTATGCAACTCATATGGGCTTAGTTTTAATGTATTAGAGTGAGGGCATTATTGTGGTAGCCCAGCCCAGACTTAGATATATATATAGCCTATATATATGTGTGTTATATTTAGGATTTCCGAGAGATAGTTGTAACAGGCTCTTAGGAGAAGACTACTGTATGTGGTCTAGTCCAGGTTGGCCTGAGGTTGAGCTCACCTCAGGCCGACGTCCCATTCAACAACGCATGTATGTGTGTATGTATGAAGAATCTGTGCTGACTTGTTTATCATATATGAAAGTAAGATTCTTGGTTTTACACATATATTATTTATCGTTTTATATATTTGGTTTAACGTCTTGTGGAGATAATCAATAGCGATTGATGATGTTGTATCAGTCCAACACGTATTAACATTATACAGTCGGTAACCAAAAGATGATTGTCAACCTTGGGGATGATGATAATAAAAGAAGCATTATATCCACGTGGAATCTTCACATCACGAAAAAAACTCCAAACCAAAACCCATAATTTCTGATTGCAAAGAGAACCAATAACTTTTAATAAAAGGAAACGAAAAACCATCCGGACCCGGAGACTTTTCTCTACCACAGTCACACACCACTTCCTTAACCTCCCTAATAGAAGGCAAACCTTCAAGCATGGAAACTTGAGAAGCTACCAACTATTCAAATTTGGATGCCCTGTTGATTAACGGGACACCGTTAAACTTCTTGAATCTTTCCTCATGGAAATCAAAGAAAACAATCTTAATCTCAATCGGGTATTTAACCCATATCCCTCTATCTTTATCTTTCACTCCCTGAAATCCCAATTGACTTCTTTTACTATTAATGAACCATGAAAAATTTAGAGTTCTCATCCCATTCTACCGACAATCTAAGTTTCGCCTTTTGAACAAAATCCATATTATTATTTCCTTCCAAAATCGCTAATTGGGGCATAATATCTTTCCCTTACACTAGAAAAGATTCATGAATCCCACATTGATTGCCAATCAACAAATCTATGGCATGAAATCTTCTTTTTAACTCTCTCCACGCGTAGAAGCCTTTCCTTTATTGTTCCAACTCTTTATTTCTTCTTTCAAATATCTTAGTTTTTCTTTAAAGTGAATAATGTGAGATTTCTGACCCTTACTATTTCGAGATGTTTGAACGCATCATCAAAATAAATCTAGTGATTGAAAAATGTAAATGGAATCGGCCCGAAAGCACTAAGAGAACCATTAAACAAACCACTAAGAGAACCCAAGAGAATAAATTTATCCAATCTACTCATCTTAGACCTGTCAGCACTTACACGGGTGTAGTTAAGGCCTTCCAGGTAACTCAACAAGATTATCCCAATTACTAAAATCATTAAAATCCAGAATCGCCAATTGAGAAAAAAATCGACCCTACCCGTTCTAAAGCTACCCGCACAATGTTGAAGTAGCCAATATAAAATATTATCTGGATGGTAGTCCATAAAAAGAGAGAATAACTAACCACAGCTGTTTTTTCTCCATCTCTGGTTGAGGTGTGTAAACGTTAACCATAAAACAAATAACATTAAAATTCACCCACAACCGAATGACCTCGGGCATATGACATAACAAAATCAAAAGCCTAATTCCCCTAAAGGCCCTTCACTTTAAACAAATCAACAAATGTCATAAAAGTCTCTTGTATGGCCAAAAATTTAGCTAGCAATACATAACTTCATAGTTTTTCTACATTTCATGGCATTACCTATTCTGATTTTTGCAAGCATTAGCCAGTATATAATTTATAGGGAAAACAATTTTTCACTCATCCCCTTGATTAAATCATCAAGATCATGTTTGCTGCCCTTTTATTTTCAAACCAAGAGCACGACCCATCTCAATATGGTGATTGAACTCAATAATCAAAGATCCTCCTTCCAACTTTTTAGGTTGCGAACAACTAGACAAGATCGTTTCGGGATTGTTACTCGATTGAACTTTTCATTTGTTAACCCCCACAATAGAAAGTTCATCCACCTCTACGGAAGGGTTGTGCCTCTCTTTCAACTTAACAGAAGACTCGACACCTTGATTAATGGTTTAAAAACCTGGAGGGAAGTCCAATGTCTTAGTTGGTTCCAATACGTGATCTAGAATCTTGTCATTCGCATTTAGATATCGATTTTCTTCCTTATTTTCCTTTCTCAACCCTCAGTACATCCTCTTTCATGAATAAATCCTCTTCCAACTCGACACTTTCAACACTTGAATTATCGCCTTCTTCCTCCACTTCTCAAAAAAGTAGGGGATTAACCCAAAAACTCGTTGACCGACACCTCCCAAAAAGCATTACCCACATTCACGCGAATGTTATCACACATCTTATTAGGGTGTTTAGTAAGAATACATGCTCTACCAAAAACCATGTGTTTTTCAACATCTTCATTGAAAAACAAATAGTATCCCTATTTAGCAGCTATCTCCTTGTAGATGAAAGAAGACCATCCATAAAACGGTAAACCTCTTATCTCAACCCAAAACCACCCTAACATAAGCGAAAAAATCTTTCAAATTTAGAATAATTTAGTTAGGATCTGAGGTTGATTGTTTTGATTTGTTTAAGTAAAGATGAGAAGAATGAAGTGAATATAAATGGAAAGGGTAGCGGAATGATAAACTATAAATCAAAACAAGAGAATAATTATTTTTAATCAAAAGCTTTCATTAATTGAAAGATTACAATATTACAAGTACTCCCCCTCAGCCTGATCACTCTGTGATTGTTTGTCTGAGAGAATGTTTCGAGTGATGAATAGAACAGTGCAAGCACTGTTCTATTTATAGACAAATCTAAACCACTGATGATCTAAGCTGACGTCACCTAAGACAGTGACCTCTAACAGAATAACAACATAAAACATCTGTTAAATACAAACTACTGTTACATTGTAAAACACTGTAAGGTAAACTGCTATTGGGGAAAACTCTGATGGTCTTGTATCATCTGTTGGAGCCTAAGTGCTGTTGGCTCCAACAGACCTTTAGTCTTCAGCACTTTAGTCAGCAGTTGTTCTTCATCAGACCTTTAGTCAGCAGTTGTTCTCTAGTAGTTGTTTATCTAGCAGTCCTTTGCAGCAGTAGTTGTTTCCAACAGTTGTTGAGTACAACAGATGTTAGGGTCAACAGTTTTTTGGGAGAAGTATCTTGTAAATGCTGTTTATTTCTAAGGATCAACTGAGTAGTATATTTTGGCTTTCCAATCATCTGTTCTTCTCCAGGTCAGGAGACCCGACAATCTCCCCTAGAACAGATGATGCCAAAACTAACCTTTATTCTTGATCTTTATTCCTCATCAGACTTTCTCTGATTTGACCTTTGAATTGTAACTCAAAGTTCAATGAGTAGAGGTCTTCAGCATGTCTTTCAAGCTCAAGGTTCAGCAGTGTTTGGAGGTCTTCTGCACACAGGCCATGTGCATCATCCATGCTTAGCTTTTGAGCTTCTCCATCTGATCTGAGCAGAGTCAATTCATGGGTGTCTTTGTTGACCTTCCATTTTAGAATTTTTGAATCAGAGGATTTGCTGAGATGCACTTTTATTCTTGATGAGTTAGGTGATGGAGGTCTCCCAATGAGTTCTCTGAGTTTTTTAGAAGTGGGATCAGAGAAATAGTATACTTGATTGTAGAGGCCCTCCTTTATAAAAGTATTAGCAAACTTCTTCTGATCTTCTTCAGACATTTCTTTCTTCCTTTTGAACTGTCTTCTTGCAGCAGCAGATAGATTAGAAGTATCAAGTAGGCTATCTAATGTAAAAGCCTGTTGAGGTCTCTTCATCAAGGGTTCATCAGAGTAGACAGGTTTTCTGGGCAAGGTAGTGTGACATCCGTCACCTTTCGTTTTTATTGTAACTTTTCGCATTTACTATCTCGTATGTTTATTATTCAATCAATAAAACGCCGAATTCTTTTCTAGTACACTTTAAAAATATTTCGTGACATTTTCGGACTCTAATAATGATATTATGACGTTATTTTAATAAAATAATAGAGTTTTAATGGCAAAAAAAATGAAACGCATGGACCGGGACTCAAACCCGCGTCCATGGCCGGCCCTTATGCAAACACCATTCCAACCAACTGAGCTACTGCATGCTTTGTGTAATTCATCCAAATCAAAACAAACAAACACATTCTTTGTTCACGCAGTTGACTTTTGGAAAGTCAACTGCGAATCAAAACACCCAATATCCCTTCAATCAAGCTTGAAACAAGCAACCATGGCCTAATTATGGAAGGAGGTTAATTGCTAGATCAATTCGCGTGTTCCATACGCTGGAATCATAATCAAAACATACCAAGAATAAGCTAAAACGCGTTTTATTAAAGGAACGGGTCAAACATTCCAAATCTTTCGATTCGTGGCGATTAGTATAAATTGACCACACCCCTACAAGCTAACATCGCCGATAATCAAACCCCTATACTCAATTCACCCTTAAACTCCTCCAAATATGCGTAATCGTGCCTCAGTTGACTATTTCGTTGACCCGATCGTTCATAGCTTCAAACACATTGTAAGTCCAATTTTCTTTGTGGGTTATTTTAGTCGGCTACATACATGAAATAGCCCCAACATTACAGGGGCTATTGAGTGATAATTAACGCGATTGAAGGACTAGGGTTCTTGGCGATCGAATTGGGGATTTGGCTCGCAACTGTTATCATATAAGTGTAATATAAACAGAAAACCATCACCAACTGATTGCAGATCAGTTGGTGAAACATCGATGTATTAAAACGCGGGCCGGCCTCAACCTCGAGTTCGATCCTAGCCCCAAACATTTTCTTTTCTTTTGAAACCAATGTTTAAACCCTAAACACCCTTATAATATGCTGAAACCAAATAAAAGTGTTCTTAGGGTTCAGACCAGATGGTCTAGACTTGTGATTAAAAACACATGGAACCGGCCAGGAACTCGGGTTCGAGTCCTGGCACATGCAACATATTTTTTTTTTGACTTTTCCTTTTATATGTATTTACTTTTTATCTTTTAAAATAGATTTAAAATACCAAAAGGGGTTTATAAATTCTATAAAAATTATCTTATGTTATTCTAATGGTAAAGTTTACCATACGATTTTTAGATTTCCAAAAATAATTTCTTTAATATATATTATAAATATTGCAAGTTTTTTCATTTATAATTTTAAAATTTTAAAAAATATCTAAAAGTTTTTATAAAATTCCACAAAAAAATATTTTAAACTTGTAGATCAATAATCATTTCAAAAATAAATTTTATTTCAGAAAAACCGTTTATTTAATAGTTTTAATTAATTTTTGTTATTTATAATCATAAATAAATCATAATAAATTCATTTTTCAATATTTTTATCCCAAAATTTTACATAAATTATTTTTGTGTATTTAGAACAGAAATATAAATTTTAATTTGAAAATTCTTTAATTTTAATATTTTTAGATATTAAAATTATGTTTTGACAAATAGAAATAACTATACTAAATATTCAATTCTTGAGGAAATAATTTTATAAAAATTATTTCCATACTTAAAACCCTATAATATGATCATCTTAAATCAAAAACCTACAATAGTCTTTTATCTAATTATTTACCTAATTTCTTTTATTTAATAACAATTTACCTAATTAATAATTAAACAATTACTTATCCCCAAATTAGGAACCCTAGAACTAGTTGTATCCTAAGTTCATTCCATTACAAATTATCTAATTCTTTAGGTAATCCTTTGGGATAATCCTAATTCATATCACGTTGTTCGGTAGAGTTTCAAGTTATTACGCGAACTGTGAGTATTTGCTATCCCGTTTTTGCTTTTATTCATATTTGGGGTGCTACATGTACACTTATACAAATTACAAATACAAGTTCACATTTTTACAATAAAATTCTAGTACTATGTGCATTTGCTTACAAACATGCTTTATGCTTAGACATTACATGTATAATACATTTGTACTTAGTGAAATCATTAACATTGTACAAGCCGATCTTAACATTGGATAACGCTATTGGATTGGCAACCCACCTAGGTGATTCTCCCCCTTTTTCATCAGAGAATCCATGGTCATTTTTAAGTTATTATCCACTTATTGTATAAGTACACCGCCGTTCATTTTAGTACATTTATACAGTCACAGGATTGATTTCGCTCATTTGTATGATACATAGTTTACATAATTGCACTGTAGCTTTGCACTTGAATTGTATAACATTTTCCAACTTACTATATGTATTAAATCTAGGAATGCTCACCAACATTTCATATGTTGACAAAACATATTTTGTACATGTTTCAGGTGCAGTTTGATCTTAGTACTATAGCATTGGATTTTAGTGCTTGCTTTTATTAAGTTATTTCAAATTTCATGTTTCGTTCAGACTTTTGTATTTTTCCCATTTCATCTATGTAAGACAATTTAAATTATTCGATAATATATTTACATTTTAGTACCATGTGCTTTTGAACAATCGTCACTGCGTGACACCTCGATGATTCCGCCATCGGTTGGGGTGTTACAGGTAGGGTCTTTCTTCCTGTTTTCTTCCAACTTCTTGTAAGTTTCAACCAGCCTCAGCTCTGACCATTTAGCAATAGACCTCATCTCCCCATACTTTGCAGCCACAATCTCTTGTCTCATTCTCTTGAACTTCAAGGCTCTGGCTGGATCTCTGCCTTTCCTAAAGTCAGGGGAAGAGACCTTTGTTGGAGGATTCTTGGCCATGTCTTCAATTCTTATGAGTTCTTCTCTGAGAGCATGAGTGGTCCAGCATGCAAACTGTTTCCTGTTTGCTTTGTATGGCATGGTTGACAAGATTTGGTCAAGAAGTGATTCCCTAACCACCCTTTCCATGTCACTGCTGATAGGCATGGTAGACATGGAGTTGCTCAAGGTCTTAGCAAAATCTTCAATCCTTCTCAGTTTGCTAAGCTTTGCTGAATGGATGCCTTGAACAGTCCTGTCATCTTTCCCTTTGCATTTGTCTTTGATGATAGCATCTGCCTGTTCAGTCTTGCATTTAAGATATTGGTCAATGTTTAGGGGAAAGATCTTTCAGATGGTTGTTCAGTATTGTAGAAGGATTGCATTTCCCCCTTGTTAGGACAAAGAGGATTGGTGAAACCACTTTTGGAAACCTTAGTCTAATTCACTTCTGCAAATTTTGGCTAAGTATAGAAGTACTGAAGAGAAGACAAGAAACTGCTGAAGAGAAGATATGACAAGTGCTGAAGAAGAAACTTCATCAGAAGTTCTGAAGTCCAAACCAGACAAGTTCACTTCAGAAGTACTGAAGACAAACTACTCATCAGTAGTTTGTCATTCATCAGCACTTAGCATCAGATATTTTCCACCGCCTTTTGTATCAGTAGTTTATTGTTTATTATTACTTTTAGCTGTAATTGTTTATTTCAATGTTGCAACTTGTGCAACTTGTTTCTGATATTTCTGTACTTGCTTTACCAGCAAGATACATGTATGTAAACGTCTATAAATAGGAGGCTTCAACCTTCTATTTTAGACATTGATTTTAAGAGAAAAATCCTTCAAACACTTTCACTGTTCTATTCCATTTCAGTATTTATTGTGAATCTGCCTAAGTATCTAATTCGCATTTACTGCTTAGATTCATAATAAATACTTGTCATTATTAGTTTCAATCATCAAGAGGGAGTAATAACTCCTCTTAAGTATAAAAAGTGTTGCTTTAACTTATACATTCCGCTGTGCTTACAATCTGATATACAAGAGCTTGCTAAGCACTTAAGTGTCAAAGATAGCATGTTCTTACTTAAACAAAGAGCATACTGATCCAACACCCCTTGAGTAGATCAAGTTCAAGAGGATACTGAACAGCCAATGGTGTAGTGGTTGGTGGTGGTCTATGGGATGTAAATTGTGAAGTGTGTGGTGAGAATGATGAGAGTGGAATGGCTGATATAGGTGTAGATTGTGTGGTTGAAGTAGGAGGTGGTGATGTGTGTATGTTTTCATCCTGTACAACAAAGGTAGATTTTCTCTCTCCTTCTGTACAAGATTTTTGGTGATGGTGGTGTTGCAGCAGTGGTTGTGTCAACATCTGTTGGCACTTTTGTAGAACCAACAGATGTTTGGGATTTAGGTGGTGGAGTGGTTGTAGGTGGTGTGTTGGTGGTTGTGGTAGTAGGTTCAGTGGTTGGTTTGGTGGTTGTAGTGGTAGGTTCAGATGTTGTGGTGGTATCAGTGGTTTTGGTGGCAACAGTGGTTTTGGTAGCAGTGGTTTTAGCAGCAAGTTTGGATGGTGGTTGTCTGACATGTTTGGCAGTCATTTTCTTCTTCTTAGAGGAACCCACATCTTCAACTTCTTGTTGTTGTTCTTTCTTTAATTGTACCAAAAACTCTGCTTTAACTTCCAAAGTGTCAGCCCTCTTTTGCTTTTCCTCAGCAGCCTTTTTAGCTTTTTCATTAGCAGAGGTATCAACTTCCTTTGCTTTGCTGGTTTTGGCAGTTTCAGTAGTAGCAGAGGTTTGAACATTTGGTTGTTGTTGTTGTGGTGCTGTATGGGTAGACCCTGGTTTGTTGGCAGACTTTGATTTTCCCTTTTGTGAGGGTGGACAACCAAAAGGATCTAGCTTTGGCAATCTATCTCTGCTACTCTTGTGACACCCCGCATTTTCAGGTTAAATACTTTTACTGAACTCTAGTTAACTTACATGTTCATACATGGCTAGATACTTAACTAGGGGTAGTTAAGTAGGCCTAACACATGTTAGAGGTTATTAACATATGTGTTAAATAGGATAAGTATTGTTTAACACACACATGAGTCCTGTATCCCGAACGTTGGTGAATAATAAACTTATGTGAAAACCATACGTGATTATGTGAACCTAAACCGAACACGTTAATAAAAATCATTAAAAGTGGAGCATGAGGTTGATTAGGGTCTTAACGCATGGGGTTACACTTGTTACGGTCCGAAATAACGAAAACGTCGATGGATAACGCGTCGGGAGGCGAAACGAAGCAAAAGCGCGCGCCTCGGACCTGTGAGCGGCCGCTCACAGGCTCCGAGCGGCCGCTCGAACATCCCTGACGGGTCTAAACCGCCTCAAACTCATATTTAAGCATCCTAAACCCCCATGCAACCCCCATACTCAACCCTAATCGCCCCCTTACTGCCCCACACGAATATTTCACTCCAAAAACTCCTGCTAAGGCTCAAGATCATCAATTGGGAGGCTCCAAGGCGCGCGATTGATTGATTTGAAGAGCTAAGGGTATAACTTATGATTTCTTACGCTTTTACCTTATGTTTTTACTATAAAAATCATATAACAAGTTTGTCCAGGTCTGAAAGTATTTTATAAAAGTTAAAACATGATGATTACAAAGATTAAAAGGGTCAACCACATTGTTACATAATGAATGTTATATGTTTTGCATGATTATGCATGTTCTTGATGTTTTAGACTTCTAGGGTTTGTGAATAATGATGGTTGTGATGTATAATTAGGGTTTTGATCAGATGTGGTTCTTACTAAAGTTGTATGATGATTATTAGGTGTTATTGATTGATAATATGCAACTAGGGTTTGATATAATTGATAATATTGCATGATTAGAATCTGGACAGATTCTGAATGTCGACTTGTAGGGTCTGTTTCGTGGCTTGAAAATAATTGGTTTGATCGATTCTTTGCATGATTGTAATGTACAAGGTCTTAGCTTTTCATAATGGGCAAAACCATCGAATTTGGACATCGTTTGAGTCGTTTTTGGAATTTTAATTGATTAGGGGTCATATCAGATTTTCGGATTTGTAAATTGGGCTAACTTTAAATGGTCATAACTTGAGATTTACAAGGAGTTAGGTTATGAAATTTTTACAGTAGGTCAATACTGGAAAAATAGAGCTTTTCCAAGTGGATTCATCTCGTTTGGATGAATACACAATTTTTAAGAATTTTCCTACTAAACTGACCTGTTGAGGAAATTTTCTGAACACTGCTGTGTTGTACGAATTTTTATAATTTTTGTGTTTGGAATTAAGACAAAAAAAAAAGGTATTGTCGAGGGAATCCCAAATAAAATTCAGTAAAAATTTGGGACTCTAATTCATTCGTTAAGTATTTTAAATAAATTGTTTTCCACAGCGCACAATCTGTCCTAAAAACACAGATTGTGTACGGGGTCTTTAAGTGATTATTTGGAGTTCTATGTGGTGTGTAATTGACATGTACTTGTGTGGAAACTTGTATGAGATGTATTTGATGCATTAAACTGATAATAATTGCTATGATCACCAACGGGATACGTAGGACATACTTGAGCATGTAGAGTCATTAGGTGTCACCACACGGTTTTGAACTTTTAAAAGTCTTGGATAAACGAGTTACATGGTGTGTTGGTTACGCACGTATACTCACCTAGTGACATTTGTAATAGGGAGTCGGTAGCACTTTACTATTCGTGGAATTTGGATTTTCACTTGCGACCTAAGGTGAGTTTCACTACTCTTTTCTCAAAAGCATGCGTCTCGGGTTGAGACAACTTACTTAACGTTTCTAGTCCGGTTTGGGACTACTTTTTCACATCCCGGGTTTTGGGGTGCATGGTTCACGTGGTGAACCTATTTTTACTAATTCATATATATGTCCTTGATGAACTAAACCAAACACATCTTTTAAGTCCTTCAAAATACCGAATCAATTGCCGGTTGGGCAAGCGGGTTAATTAGTTGATAGCACTATTAGGTCTAACAAACCTCACATCGTGCTGGGAGCACGGATGTGAACTATTAGCTTCAAACATAATCATTGTCGATGGACAATGATGCAAGGCATCCTTATCCCGGTTATGGGAACTTGTTCATTAGTAGTTCGGTATTCGCCGGTTTTAGTTATCATGAGTGGGCTAGCTACCCCTGGCATATGAATTAGCTATTTACTTGTGGCCATGGAGGCCGACGTTCTTACGTACTGTTATGTGGTCTGGGAGACCGACGTTTTCATTTGGTTACATGGTTTGGGAAACCTACGCTTTTACTTACTCACCTACTTTACTCAGTGAACTCACCAACATTGTTTGTTGACCCACGATTTACATGCTTTTGCAGGTAGTTAGCTTCCGGTGCCAGGATTAGAAAGCACTGTACACTTCACTGCATTTGGGCTCTCGGGCATACACATAAATTATATATTATGCTTTCGTATGGTTATAATTTGGGTGCGTTGTTTTGCGCATGGTTTTAAAAGGTTTAAATTTGGTTTACGCTTCCGCAGCTTAACTAAACTTGGTTTTTGAAAACGAACTAAATGGTTTGGGCATTTAGAGTTCGTTCCTGTGACTTATGGCTATGGGATCCTGGTATGTCACGCGCCTCGCGGTATAAACCCCGCAGTGGAAATTTGAGGGTGTGACAGATTGGTATCAGAGACAGGTTATTATCGCAGATTCATTCAGGGATTCTAAAAAAAAAAAAAAAATCGCTCAACCCCTCACTGCTTTGACACAGAAGGGGATTACCTACAAGTGGGGAGATGCCCAAGAAGCTGCTTTTCAATTTCTAAAGACTAAACTTTGCAGTGCTCCAATATTATAACTACCTGAGGGTACGAAGGACTTTGTGGTGTACTGTGATGCATCTATCCAAGGTCTAGGGTGTGTTTTGATGCAACGCGAAAAGGTGATCACATATGCTTCACGACAACTAAAAGTTCATGAGAAAAATTTCCCCACTCACGACTTGGAACTGGGAGCGGTGGTCTTCGCTCTCAAAATTTGGAGGCACTACCTCTACGGGACAGAGTGCACGATTTTCACAGATCATAAAAGTCTCCAGCATATATTCGACCAGAGGGTGCTAAGCATACGACAACGTCGATGGGTCGAACTCTTGAATGATTATGACTGTGCTATCAAGTACCATCCAGGGAAAGCTAACGTAGTAGCTGATGCCCTGAGCCGTAAAGAAACGAAACCCAAACGTGTGCGAGCCTTACAACTTACCATACACTCTAACCTGCCTGATAAAATACGTGAAGCTCAAGGCGTGGCTTCGAAAAGGGAAAACATCGGGCTTGAAACCTTGCACGGTGCTGATAATCACCTGGAATGGAGGACATAGGGTCTTCAGCACTTCATGAATCAAGTCTGGATTCCACGTGTTGGAGATCTCAGACAACTGGTGCTCGATGGGGCACACACCACTCGTTATTCGGTACATCCTAGCTCGGATAAAATGTACCGAGATCTCAAACTCTTTACTGGTGACCAAACATGAAAACTGAGAAAGTCACTTATGTTAGTAAGTGCTTAACGTGTGCCAAGGTTAGGATTGAATATCAGAAACCTTCGGGCCCACTTCAGCAACCGGAAAATCCCATGTGGAGATGGGATGGTATTTCCATGGACTTTATCACCAAACTTCCTAAAACGCCCAGCGGGCACGATATGATTTGGGTCATTGTTGACCGTTTGACCAAATCAGCGCAGTTCATGGCAATTAGAGAGGCGGATATGTTGGAACGTCTAGCTGCTTTTGTATTACGAAAATTGTCTCTAGGCATGGGATGCCTACTTCTATCATATCGGATCACGACGCGCGATCTATTTCCCATTTTTGGGAAACTCCCCAAAATGCTTTGGGAACTCATTTGGACATGAGCGCAGCCTATCACTCCCAGACGGATGGATAGAGTGAACGTACCATCCAAACACTAAAAGATCTACTGCGAGCGTGCGTGGTGGACTTTGGAAACAGTTGGGACAAGCACTTGCCTTTGATTGAATTCTCTTATAACAATAGTTATGACACTTCGATTCAGTGTGCACTTTTCGAGGCACTTTATGAACGGGAGTGCAAATCTCCCATGTGTTAGACTGAAGTTGGGGATAGCCAACTGACGGGTTCCGAACTTGTGCACCAAACTTCTGAGAAGATAGTGCAATCAGAAAACGGATGGCTGCTACTCTTGATCGACAGAAAAGCTACGCTGATAAGCGTAGCAAACCTTTAGAGCTCCGGAATGGGAACAAGGTACTATTAAAGGTGTCACCTTGAAAGGGTGTGACACGCATTGGAAAACGGGGGAAGATGAACCCGTGAAACGTTGGACCATTCGAGATGGTTGATGGGATTGGTCTGGTAGCTTACAGGTTAAACCTGCTTAACAAACTTGGTAGGATACACGATGTATCCCACATATCGTACCGAATCTATAGAAATGCCTGTTGGATACAACACTGATGGTGCCACTGGAGGAGATCCAGGTGGACGATCGGCTACGGTTCATGGAAGAACCAGTGGAGATTCTTGAGCGGGGCGTCAAGAAACTCAAACAAAACACTATACCTATTATTAACGTACAACGGAATTCCCGTCTAGGACCGGAATACACGTGGGAACGCATGGATCAAATACGGCTTAAATACCCACCCCTCTTTTCAAAACTTGAACCTGAACATAGATCGAACGCTAAACAAAAAGCAGCTCTTTCAAAGTGAATTTCGGGGCGAAATTCCTTTCAACTTGGGGATGATGTGACATCCGGGAACCAAGCACACATTTTTATAGCTGGCTTTATTGTTTACTTGCTGAATTTCGGGACGAAATTCTTTTCAACTTGGGGATGATGTGACACCCCGCATTTTCAGGTTAAATACTTTTACTGAACTCTAGTTAACTTACATGTTCATACATGGCTAGATACTTAACTAGGGGTAGTTAAGTAGGCCTAACACATGTTAGAGGTTATTAACATATGTGTTAAATAGGATAAGTATTGTTTAACACACACATGAGTCCTGTATCCCGAACGTTGGTGAATAATAAACTTATGTGAAAACCATACGTGATTATGTGAACCTAAACCGAACACGTTAATAAAAATCATTAAAAGTGGAGCATGAGGTTGATTAGGGTCTTAACGCATGGGGTTACACTTGTTACGGTCCGAAATAACGAAAACGTCGATGGATAACGCGTCGGGAGGCGAAACGAAGCAAAAGCGCGCGCCTCGGACCTGTGAGCGGCCGCTCACAGGCTCCGAGCGGCCGCTCGAACATCCCTGACGGGTCTAAACCGCCTCAAACTCATATTTAAGCATCCTAAACCCCCATGCAACCCCCATACTCAACCCTAATCGCCCCCTTACTGCCCCACACGAATATTTCACTCCAAAAACTCCTGCTAAGGCTCAAGATCATCAATTGGGAGGCTCCAAGGCGCGCGATTGATTGATTTGAAGAGCTAAGGGTATAACTTATGATTTCTTACGCTTTTACCTTATGTTTTTACTATAAAAATCATATAACAAGTTTGTCCAGGTCTGAAAGTATTTTATAAAAGTTAAAACATGATGATTACAAAGATTAAAAGGGTCAACCACATTGTTACATAATGAATGTTATATGTTTTGCATGATTATGCATGTTCTTGATGTTTTAGACTTCTAGGGTTTGTGAATAATGATGGTTGTGATGTATAATTAGGGTTTTGATCAGATGTGGTTCTTACTAAAGTTGTATGATGATTATTAGGTGTTATTGATTGATAATATGCAACTAGGGTTTGATATAATTGATAATATTGCATGATTAGAATCTGGACAGATTCTGAATGTCGACTTGTAGGGTCTGTTTCGTGGCTTGAAAATAATTGGTTTGATCGATTCTTTGCATGATTGTAATGTACAAGGTCTTAGCTTTTCATAATGGGCAAAACCATCGAATTTGGACATCGTTTGAGTCGTTTTTGGAATTTTAATTGATTAGGGGTCATATCAGATTTTCGGATTTGTAAATTGGGCTAACTTTAAATGGTCATAACTTGAGATTTACAAGAAGTTAGGTTATGAAACTTTTACAGTAGGTCAATACTGGAAAAATAGAGCTTTTCCAAGTGGATTCATCTCGTTTGGATGAATACACAATTTTTAAGAATTTTCCTACTAAACTGACCTGTTGAGGAAATTTTCTGAACACTGCTGTGTTGTACGAATTTTTATAATTTTTGTGTTTGGAATTAAGACAAAAAAAAAAAAGGTATTGTCGAGGGAATCCCAAATAAAATTCAGTAAAAATTTGGCACTCTAATTCATTCGTAAAGTATTTTAAATAAATTGTTTTCCACAGCGCACAATCTGTCCTAAAAACACAGATTGTGTACGGGGTCTTTAAGTGATTATTTGGAGTTCTATGTGGTGTGTAATTGACATGTACTTGTGTGGAAACTTGTATGAGATGTATTTGATGCATTAAACTGATAATAATTGCTATGATCACCAACGGGATACGTAGGACATACTTGAGCATGTAGAGTCATTAGGTGTCACCACACGGTTTTGAACTTTTAAAAGTCTTGGATAAACGAGTTACATGGTGTGTTGGTTACGTACGTATACTCACCTAGTGACATTTGTAATAGGGAGTCGGTAGCACTTTACTATTCGTGGAATTTGGATTTTCACTTGCGACCTAAGGTGAGTTTCACTACTCTTTTCTCAAAAGCATGCGTCTCGGGTTGAGACAACTTACTTAACGTTTCTAGTCCGGTTTGGGACTACTTTTTCACATCCCGGGTTTTGGGGTGCATGGTTCACGTGGTGAACCTATTTTTACTAATTCATATATATGTCCTTGATGAACTAAACCAAACACATCTTTTAAGTCCTTCAAAATACCGAATCAATTGCCGGTTGGGCAAGCGGGTTAATTAGTTGATAGCGCTATTAGGTCTAACAAACCTCACATCGTGCTGGGAGCACGGATGTGAACTATTAGCTTCAAACATAATCATTGTCGATGGACAATGATGCAAGGCATCCTTATCCCGGTTATGGGAACTTGTTCATTAGTAGTTCGGTATTCGCCGGTTTTAGTTATCATGAGTGGGCTAGCTACCCCTGGCATATGAATTAGCTATTTACTTGTGGCCATGGAGGCCGACGTTCTTACGTACTGTTATGTGGTCTGGGAGACCGACGTTTTCATTTGGTTACATGATTTGGGAAACCTACGCTTTTACTTACTCACCTACTTTACTCAGTGAACTCACCAACATTGTTTGTTGACCCACGATTTACATGCTTTTGCAGGTAGTTAGCTTCCGGTGCCAGGATTAGAAAGCACTGTACACTTCACTGCATTTGGGCTCTCGGGCATACACATAAATTATATATTATGCTTTCGTATGGTTATAATTTGGGTGCGTTGTTTTGCGCATGGTTTTAAAAGGTTTAAATTTGGTTTACGCTTCCGCAGCTTAACTAAACTTGGTTTTTGAAAACGAACTAAATGGTTTGGGCATTTAGAGTTCGTTCCTGTGACTTATGGCTATGGGATCCTGGTATGTCACGCGCCTCGCGGTATAAACCCCGCAGTGGAAATTTGAGGGTGTGACAACTCTCCCCCGTTTTGGCATCATCAGCAGTGAAGTCATCATCATATTCATCTCTGAGAATTGTGGTAGGGGCAGAGCCAGTGGTCTTCAGCAAATGATCTTTGATGGCTTTAATGTCAGCTTGGGTATCTTTGTACCTAGCATCCACAATAGTTCTGATTTCAGCCATGTATGTTTCATGTGTCTGATCTGCTAGTTTTCTGTGAGGTATGATGATGGGAGAAACAGATTTCCATATCTCACTAGCAATATCTTCAGTGGATCATTGACTCTTGGTAAGAGTAGCCAATGATCCCAATATTGTCTTGATATCTGATTGGATATCAGCAACAGAGGTTTCTATGGACTGTACTCTGGCCGTCAATTCATGGTATTTTAACCCATCACCTAAGTTAATAGGATCATCTGGATTCCTACCAGTGGTAGTTGTAACTGGTTCAGTCCTAGGAGGTGAGTCCAAAGGATGAGAACCAGATGCCCCTTTTTCTTGGCTCTGGGGACTTCCAACTGATTTTGGGGACACTATAGTGGCCTCATCAGTTGTTACCTTCAAGGAAGTCTTAGCTATGTAACCACTGTCCTGTTGTGAGACAATGGTCTCTACATCAGTAGTGGCTGCTTCACTTGAAAACTCACCTAGAGTTTCATTGAACTATAGGGGTGTAACCTCCTCTTCTGCTTGTGGGATGGCTGATTGATTTTCCTCAGTCCCAGTCACTTGTGGAGGTATACTCTCATTGATGGGTGAAGGAGAGGAACTAGGATTGTCATGAGTTTTATCAATAGCCTCAAACAGAGGTTGCATGGTTGGAGGGACATGTTTTGGTGAAGGTGGAGGAGTGAAAAGAGAATTAGCCCTGGGAGAGGGGCTTGTGAATATATGGTCAAGTGACTCATATGTATCATGATGTGTTTCCCTTTGGCTTACAACATGATCCTTTTGTGAGGAATCATGAGGAGTTTGTTCAGGTTGAGATATATCCATCTGTTGTGAGGAAGTAACAACAGTGGTTTCTTGTTGCCTTTGTGTTGCAACAGGGTTTTCCTCTGGTATCTCATCTTCCAGAGGCCCCCTTTTAGGTTTAGTGGTGGTTTTTGTGGATGGACGTTTTCTTTTGAAGGTGGCTGGTGTGGGTTTCACAGCACTGGATGTAGTGCCATGATCACCAGGAGCAGTGGGCTCAACAACAGAGGTTTGGACAACAGTTGTTGTCTTAGTCCTCTTTGTTTGTGTTTTTGAAACTTTTGACACTTTTGACACTTTTTCTTGGGTAGTTGAACCCAGCATTCTTGTGAAAGTTTCATCAGTTAGACTCTTCATTTGAACAGACTCACCCTTTTTAAAATCTTTTTCTGGTAAAACCTTTTGAAGGATTACACTCAAAATTCTTGGGTAAATCAGAAAAGCATTATTAGACCTAGACTTTATGGCTTTCACATTTGATACTAAGTCCATAAACAGTCCCTGGGATAAATTGAAGTCAGAGTCTGACAACATAGCATATCCCAAGTACTGAATCCTTAATGGGATTTCATTGAAGGAAGTGGACTTAGCAGAGACACAGAGAAGGAGGGGATGAAAGAAAAATTTCATGACTGGTGGGAAATTTTTTTTGAACATAGTTGATCCAGTCATTTGTGCATCATAACCTCTTTCCTGAAACTTTGTGTGAAGCTCTGCCTTAGGGAAAGAGTCTTTTCCTGACAAGTCATTGAGTGAGAAGGTTGTGGATATCAATTCAGGGGTAATGGCGATATCTGTCTCTCTAATTTTTGAGATAATGGATGTAGGCTTTTTGTCTTGAAGAAGAAACTCAGCATTCAACCAAAATTCTTGGAGGGTATCGAGATAAATGGGAGCATCAGCGGTTAGGATTGTCAGGTATTTTGAATTGAGGATGATGTCAATGGTGGAATGGAATGGAACGTTTTCATCTGTTTTCACCAGATATGGGAGATAATTGTGGGTGGCTTTTGCTTGAAGATCCATTGTAATGGATTTCGAGTATGAGAGTGAGAGGAATTCGAGTAAGGGTTTGAGGTTGAAGAAGGCGGTTTCAGTATTTTGAATACAATGAGACAGTGTAACGACTGTTGTGGTAAAACAAGATTTTTATAGGCTCTGGTGAAACCGCTGATGTGGCCAAAACTCTGCTTTTAGTAGCAGACGTGGCTAACATCTGATGGCCAAACATCTGGTGGCATACAGCTGCTGTCAAAGGTCTGATGCAAACAGTTGTTGTGTTACCAAAGTGCTGATGCTAACAGCACTTGGTTTTTTTTTATAGATAGATATATGTATATTTGTGTGTGTGTGTGTATATATATATAATGAAACAGTTGTTTTACCTGATCAGAGGTTTGAAGCAGATTTTCAACCAAACAGTGGTTGTTTTATCTGATCAGATGTTTGAAACAGATTTTTCAACTAACAGTGGATAGAGTGGATGAAACAGTGGTTGTTTTATCCTTAACAGATTTTTCAACCAAAATGCTATTTTTAAGGATGAATTTTGATTTTTCTGAAACATTTTAATGTTTTTATTTAAAACATCTTTGTTGTTTAGTCCATGTTTAGCATACCAATTCTAGAAATCAGATTTGTGAAGGTAGATGTGTCTAAAGCTTTTGTCAACACATCTGCCAACTGATCCTCTGTTGGAACATGGTGCAGAGAAATCAAACCTTTTTCATAGCTATCTCTGACAAAATGATGTCTGATGTCTATGTGCTTTGTTGTAGAGTGAGATACTGGATTTTTGATGATATTTTCAGCAGCTTGACTGTCCAACATGAGTTGAGTTCTTAGTGCTGTTATCCCAAAATCCAGCAGTTGATTTTGAAGCCACATGAGTTGGGCTGTACAGCTTGCAGCAGCAATGTATTCAGCCTCAACTGTTGAAGTTGAAATAGCTGCTTGCTTTTTTTGCTTTGCCATGAGACCAAGGCATTCCCTAGAAACTGGCACCCTCCTGATGTCGACTTCCTTGTGGTGTGGCAGCCAGCAAAATCACTATCTGAATAACCTGAAAGCTTAATGTTTCCATTAGCAGGATACCAGATACCAAGTGTGGGAGCACCTTTTAGGTATCTAAATATCCTTTTCACAGCAATAAGGTTTGACTTTCTGGGTGAAGCTTGCGATCTAGCACAAACACCAGTGGCAAACATAATGTCTGGCCTAGATGTAGTTAAGTACAATAAAGACCCAATCATGCATCTGTAATATGTCTGGTCAACCAGTTCATCCTTGTCATCAATAGTGAGTAGCTTGACTGTACTCATGGGTGTACTACATGGCCTACAGTCATTCATCTCAAATCTAGTTAACAAATTTTTCACATATTTGTTTTGATGAATGAATGTGCCATTTTGCAGCTGCTTCACTTGGAGACCAAGGAAGCATTGAAGTTCACCCATAGCACTCATTTCAAACTCTGCTGTCATGAGTTCCCTAAACTCTTCACACATTTTGTTACATGTGGATCCAAAAATGATGTCATCCACATATATTTGAACAATCATTAAGTCTTTCCCTCTCCATTTTAAAAATAAGGTTTTATCAATTTTACCTCTTGTGAAACCAATGGATAAGAGAAAGGTGGAAAGAGTTTCATACCAGGCCCTAGGTGCTTGCTTGAGTCCATACAAGGCTTTGTTAAGCTTGTAGACATACTCAGGATGGAATGTGTCTTCAAAACCAGGTGGTTGACATACATAGACCTCCTCTTGAATTTTGCCATATAGGAATGCACATTTGATGTCCATCTGATACACCTTGATGTTGTGGTTGACAGCAAAGGCTAGGAAGAGTCTGATAGCTTCTAGCCTAGCTACAGGAGCAAAGGTCTCATCATAGTCTATCCCTTCTTCTTGTCTGGAGCCTTGAACCACAAGCCTGGCTTTGTTCTTAACAACTATACCCCTTTCATCAGTTTTGTTTTTGAAGACCCACTTTGTGCCAATTGGACAAACATCCTTAGGCAGTGGTACAAGTTCCCATACTTGTTGTCTTTTAAACTGAAGGAGCTCTTCCTGCATGGCTTCTACCCAACTATTGTCTTTTAGTGCCTCTTGGTACTTGACAGGTTATGTGAGAGATAGAAAGCCTGCAAAAAGACAGATATTTGAGGATTGGTTTCTTGTGAGCACACCCTCTCTGATGTTGCCAATGATTTGATCTGGTGGATGAGCTCTTAGGTAGATTAGATCTCCCTGATATGGTATGATGGCGTTTTGAGGTGAAGGACAGAGGTTTGGTGACTCTATTGATGTAACATCTGTTTGCACTTCTGTAGTGCCAACAGATGTTTGAAATGGAGGTGGAGGAATGGGTCCAAGTGGTGTAGAACTGGACTGACTTTTGTCAACAGAAGTTTGACTTTTGTTAACAGATGATTTAGCAGTGGATGTAATAGGTGAAGCAGTGGTTTGAGGGTAAGACTAGCCAACAGTGGCTGACTCAGCTGTGACAGAGTTTAGACAGGTGTTTTGAACAACTGCTTCCTCTTATGCAGAATAGACTTTATAGTGACTTGGAATCACAACATCTGTTCTGTAATCTTATTGTGGAGATTGTGAAATACCTGCACTGTTATTTTTGACAGTAATATCTTCAAATTTGAATTTATCTAAATCAAACAACTCAGCAGGATTTGCTAAGATTTTTAGGGATGAAAGTTCATTGAACTTTACATTCAAAGTTTATTCTATTGTCTTGGTCCTTGTGTTAAACACTTTATAGGCCTTGGTAGTAGAAGAATATCCCAGAAAATATCCACAATCTACTTTGGCTGCAAATTTTGAAATGGAGTCTTTAAGATTTAAAATGAAACATGGGCAGCCAAAGATTTTGAAAAATGAGATTAACGGTTTGATTTTGAACAAAATTTCATAAGCAGTCTTTTGATGTCTTGGGTTGATCAAAACTCTGTTTTGAACATAGCAAGCAGTGTTTACAGCTTCTGCCCAGAAGGACAGTGGCAAACCAGAATCTGCTAGCATGGTTCTTGCAGCTTCAATGAGAGTTCTATTTTTCCTCTCAACTACCCCATTTTGCTCTGGTGTTCTTGGGATGCTGTACTGCCTCACAATCCCTTTTGACACACAGAAATCATCCAACTCCTTATTCTTAAAATCTGTTCCATTGTCACTTTTAAAGACTTTTACTGGCAAGTCATATCGTTTTTCAACTTTGGTGACAAAGTCCTTCAAGATACCTGCAGTCTCATCCTTAGAGTGTAAAAAGTAAGTCCATGTAAACCTAGAAAAATCATCAACTATGACAAGACAGAATCTCTTTCTTCTTAGACTCATGATTTTAACTGGGCCAAACAAGTCCATGTGCAACAATTGTAGACATTGACTCGTTTTGGACTCATCAATGGATTTGTAAGAGCTTTTATGTTGTTTTCCTTTTAAGCAGGAAACACAATGCTCATCACATTTGAATTCTTTTGATGGTAAACCTCTGACAAGGCTTTGTTTGGATAGTGAGTTGATAGTTTGAAGGTTGGTGTGACCCAGTCTCCTATGCCACAATTTTGTCTCTTTTGTGGAGGCAGCAGAAAACAGACAGACATTTGCCATAGGATTATCCTTCAACATATCAACTACATACACATTGCCACTCCTATAAGCAACAAGTTGTGCTTTGCTCTCAGAAATGATGGTATCAATCTTTTTCACCACTTTTGGCCCAATAATCTTACAAGTTTTCTTAGTGAAAAATGAGCCATACCCTTTGTCACTCATTTGGGATACACTAAGAAGATTATATTTAAGATTATCAATAAGATTGACATTTTTAAACTTGAGTTTCCCAGCCTGAACAGTCCCTGAACCCAACACCTTACCTTTTGAATCATTACCAAAGGATATATCACCCCCTCCATGAGCTAAGAAGTCCAGAAGAAGGGCTCTACATCCTGTCATGTGCCTGGAGCCTCCACTATCTACATACCAAAGGCTATCTAAGCATGCAGAAGCTCCCTGCACATCAGTAATTGATTAGTTTTGGTGAGTGTCCAAAGCCAAGTTGGCTTTGGATGTGTCCACAGACTTTTCAGCCTTAAGCTTAGGAAGGTGATCAGTGGTTTGAACTAGTTTTTGAATCAAGTTCAACAACTGTTGCTGACCATTTGCTAGTGTTTGGATGTCAACACTTGGTGCAACAGTTGTTTGATCACTTCCTGACAGATGATAGTACCCATAGGGATTTCTGTTCACTCTTGGTTTAGAAGGCCTCTTGGGTTCTTCATAAACATGTGGCAGATTATGACAAGGTGGTTGTCCATGTCCTCTTAGGTACTTGTTTGTGGGTGGAGCATCTGTTACTTGAACATCCCTGGAAGCAGATGTTTCTAACTTTTTGGTAACAGATGTTTGAACTGGAGCAAAAATCTATTTGGGCTTTCTTTTTGAAGTACTCACCACCTGATTTGCAAGAGTTTTAGCCTTGTATTCTTGTATTTTGACATCAAAATTTTTAAGATACAGACACTCTTTGGTTTTGTGATTCTTTTAACCACATATTGAGCATGTGGTCTTTGAATCACATACACTTGTTCCTTTGTTGATATCATATGCTTTTAGAAGAAAACAGTTTTTAGTGACATGATTCTTCTTTTCACAAAAATCACAGAACAAGTGAACAGACTTTTCTTTCTTTTCCCCTTTTTCAGTCTTCTTTTCAACAGATGCTTGATCATCTGCTGGAAGATCTATCAGGGGAATGACCTTTGCCTGTGGTGCTTTCTTACCATCAAGGGTTTTGAACTCAACTGGTTTGAAGTTCTCAAGAGTACCACACTCATCAGACCAAGTAGGTTTAAATTCATATTTTTCAAGTTCAGTGAATGATGAGGAACCTTTTGGTTTTTCAAGAACATTTTTCTTATCATTAGGTTCAGTGATTTTAATCTCTTGACCCTTCAAATTAGTTGGTACTACCTCAACAAGCTTTTGATCCCTTTTGTCAGTGTTTTCAAAAGCTGGAGCAGTGGTTTCAAAACCAAATCCAAACTTCACATGACTTTTGGTTTGTTTGTTGAGGAGCATCTCAAAACCTTTACATGATTCCACCCATTTCTGACATTCAACTTGGGTGGACTCAAGCTCACTTTTGCAACTATGATATTTAGTTATCATAGTTTGGAGCTGGTCTTTGGTTATAGTTGCTTCATGTTTTAAACTGCTTATTTTAGATTTTTTTTCAGTCAAGTTTGATTTTAACTCTTTTGAAAGTTTCTCAAATTTAACTTCATCATCCAAAATTTTCATCCTAAGGTTTTTATTCACCTCTTTGATGTTAGAAAATGCTATTAGACATTTGTCAGAACACAAATCTTTAAGGATTTGAGGAGATACCTTAGCAGCAGCCATCAATGCACAATCACACTTGCACTCATAATCATCAGATGCACCCTAGGGATCTGTGAGACTCACAACCTCTTCTTCAGATTTTTCACCTGCAATTACCTCATCAACAATATCATCAGTCACAACTACAGATTTAGTTACCACCTCCTCAGATTCAACTTCTTCTACCATAGCCATGAAACAAAAAATTTCTGGTTCATTTTCAGCTTTGGCAACTAGTGCAAAATTTTCATCGGTCAACTCATCTGGTAGACTGCTCCAATCAACAAAGCCTTGTGTGAAGAAACTCTGTTGACTGGTCTCTGCAGGGGCAGAGGGTGGAGCAGCAGTCATTGGCACATGTGCCTGAGCAACAGGTGTTTGCACATAGTGGATCTGAGGAACAGTGGTTTGGACATACTGGATAGGAACAGTGTTTGAGGACTGTGCAAAATGAGCAGTGTTTTGCACATTTACTCCAGGGGTATTATGGGAAACTTGATAAGTGTTGGTCTGTGGCCTCTGATTTGGATAGGTAATCATAGGTGTACCATGTTGACTCCTACATTCCCTAGCAAAATGACCAAGTCTATGACATTTATAACACTTAATCTTTGATTTATCCAACCCCACTTTTGACCTGCCAGTTAACCCTGGAAACCTTCTCCCAGTTTTCTTGTAAAAATTGTTAGTTCTTACACTGAGAAGGGCTAATTGGTGCATAATGTCCATTTCTTCCAAATCATCAGGGTCAAAGTATTTTAAGTCATCATACTCAAAGGATATGTTATCAGATGCCTGGATATCACCACCACTTGCTGTAAAAGCATAGTTTGGTGAATAAGAATCAGAGTTAAAACCTGAGTTAAAACCTGAAGTTATGTCAATGAAATGATCATAACCCTGATCCTTACTATTACCAGGCACCTCATCATGACCCAGAAGTGTTGTATTACCAAATACATAGTCATCAGACACTTTTCAAGAGTCCTGGAGCTTCTTTTTCTGGTTAAGCTCTCCCTCATAGGTCAAGAGCTTACCATGAAGCTGGGTTAGTGATAGGTCCTTGAATCCAATTGAGTTTCTCATAACTATAGCAATAGTGTCCCATTTATCTGGTAGTGATCTTAAAAACCTATAGTTCAAAGTTGAATGAGGGTAAGTTAGACCAACCAGTTTTAGTTCACTAATGAGACAGTTAAACCTCTCAAATTGTTGAGTTAATGACTCCCCTTTAACATGACTAAATGTTTCATATTGTTGGTTAAGTATTTCATGATTGTTTTCAATAACCTCTTCAGTCCCACCAAATTGTTCTTTCAGTGCATCCCACAACTCATTTGCACTGTTACAGTGTAACAACCCAACATATATATCATTGGGTAGAGCCTGGTCGGAGTAGTTTTCAAGTTTCTTAGGCTCCTGAACCTTGGGATCTTCAGTACTCGGCACCATCGGAACATGTGGTCCGAAGATAACTGACTTCCCACACCCAGTGTTCTGTTGAGCTAGAACATGGCTCATCCGACGTTGCCAGATATTGTATTCAGATCTGACAAGCATCGGTGGCTTGTTGTTCGTGTCGGTGTTGTGTGGATCGTGATTGATTGAAGCCATTCTCTGATTTTTCAAAAACTAAGTCTGTTTACAAATGGTTGAATCGAAAATAAACTGTTACTCTGTTTTCAATCCGACAAACAAACGATATCAATAATTGTGAGCTGATCCGTTTATATTAAATTGATTGGTTAGATCGAATTTAATTGACCAAGCTCTGATACCAATTGTTAGGATCTGAGGTTGATTGTTTTGATTTGTTTAAGTAAAGATGAGAAGAATGAAGTGAATATAATTGGAAAGTGCAGCAGAATGATAAACTATAAATCAAAACAAGAGAATAATTGTTTTTAATCGAAAGCTTTCATTAATTGAAAGATTACAATATTACAAGTACTCCCCCTTAGCCTGATCACTCTGTGATTGTTTGTCTGAGAGAATGTTTCGAGTGATGAATAGAATAGTACAAGCACTGTTCTATTTATAGACAAATCTAAACCACTGATGATCTAAGCTGACGTCACCTAAGACAGTGACCTCTAACAAAATAACAGCATAAAACATCTGTTAAATACAAACTACTGTTACATTGTAAAACACTGTAAGGTAAACTGCTGTTGGGGAAAACTCTGATGGGCTTGTATCATCTGTTGGAGCCTAAGTGCTATTGGCTCCAACAGACCTTTAGTATTCAGCACTTTAGTCAGCAGTTGTTCTTCATCAGACCTTTAGTTAGCAGTTGTTCTCTAGCAGTTGTTTATCTAGCAGTCCTTTGCAGCAGCAGTTGTTTCTAACAGTTGTTAAGTACAACAGATGTTAGGGTCAACAGTCTTTTGGGAGAAGTATCTTGTAAATGCTGTTTATTTCTAAGGAAAATCTGAGTAGTATATTTTGGCTTTCCAATCATCTGTTCTTCTCCAGGTCAGCAGACCTAACAAATTTCTTAAAAACTAGTTTCATGTCCTACCATTCCTTAAAAAGCAAACTATCTTTTACATCCGGTAAATCTATCATGATCCATAAACCTCCCAGGTACTTTAATACCACATTATGAAATCCTTCACTGAAACAAATACCATACAGATTTTCCATAATATTTGTGTCACGCCTGACCAACAAAGAAGTAGTTGACACCTCCCTTATCATAGTAGGCCCAAAACCAACACCTCAATGGTTTGATCTTTCTCAACTACCCGTTTATAACATTTCCATTTCAACACAGTTGCATAAAAACAACTTACTTTTCACGTCCCTAGTCATCTGTTTTGTCACACCCTCAAATTCCACATGCGGGGTTTTATCGCGAGGCGCATGACAAACCAGGATCCAAGTCAACGGTCACAATAAACAACACTATATGAAAGATACGTAAACTCATAACATAACTTTTATATCAGAAAAATGTAGCGGAAGAAATATCAAGTTACAAAACCAAGTGTCGACATGTTCCAAAAAGGTTATTTCTAAAACATGAAACTAAAGCCCTAGACGCCATGCAGACCCGTGCGCCTAGTCCGTGTAGTGCTACCTTAGCGACCTGAGAAAAATAGGCCAAAAAGACATCAACATATAATGCTGGTGAGTTCACAGGTTTTTATAAATGTTACCAAGTGTTACCATGTCCAAAACCTGTCAATACTATGTCAAAGTGAAACCAAAGTACGCTAGCTAGGCGTATGTCTTGTTACTACTACAATTGGAAAACCATTACTGGACGCGTTTAGCAAGTTTAGCATGTGTTTAAGCAGCCCGAATAGTGTTCCGCAAGTTTAGCATAGTTCGAGAAAATATGCACCCGTCCGACCTCCAATCGACGATTGGGGCAGGTCACGCCCAATAGATCTATCCACATTTCCCTTGTTGTGCAACCCCGCGAATTCATGGTTTCCCCCGGGACTTCCAAAGATCATACAACAACTCAAAAGTAAACCATAGTATGACATATGTTCAAATAATAGCTTAGCGTATGTTTTCTCCCCCGAAAGCAAAACCAATAAAAGTGGGGCTGTGAAACTCACCTCAGGCTGCGTTCTTCAATAATAAGATAAAAGCTAAGTCCTTGATAGTCCCAACTACCGGAGATCTATCATAAAAGTTCACATAAGTGTTTTGACTAATAACCCTAAGGTTATCCAGTCCCCGATTGTCCAGATCGTGACTAAGTATGTTTGAAAACGTGTTTGACTACTCAAGCGACACACTAGACTGACCCAACATCCCGTTGGTGACCCATTACATAAACTAATCAAGTATACATAGATTACACCTAAGGTTCAAGCATAAAATACATAGTTTGCATCACAAAACACATTCTTGAGGTTACAGGGTCGAATCAACCCAACATAACACTTGGTTCGACCCTAAGTAGCTTGGTTCGACCCCATGGAGCTTCATTCAACCCATTCACAAGTTCATACAACCTAATACATGTTCATTTGACCTTAACACATGTTAATTCAACCCTAACATGTTTTAATTCGACTTAAATCAAGCTCGTTAGACCAAATAAAGTTCATTCGCCTTATTTGAAAGCTGGTTCGACCCCAGAGGGTCTCATTCGACCCCACGATGGGTCGAATAAACCCTTGGTTCGACCCACTCTGCTGCAAACTTCCTAATACGCATCAAATCGCATCAAAACAGTCCGAAAACATCACGAAACATCATGAAACACACCAGTCAAGTATGAATAACATATCCCCACGAAACCCTACGAATTTTACTCCAAAATCAATCCATTTTAACACTTACCCAAAATGACAAAATTATGGAAACGTCACATCATGCATGAAAACTTTACCAAATTTGGAAACTTTTCGAAATCCTTTCATAATCATCTCAAAATGCTCAGTTTGTTATGTTCATGAAAACCCTTAATCGTTTTATCGATAATAATAACATGCATCAAGCCCTAGATTTATCAAAATCCCCAAAATAGACATAATATCATAATCCATCCAATTGTAACCTAGAACAATCATAAACCAACACCAATAGCAGCCCTAGATCATGTTTCTATCACTTGTACAACAGTAAATCATTAAACACACATAATATCACATAAAACACAACTTAACACATGTTTATTGATATGAAAACTCATGTTTAATGATAGGGTTTTGTTTAGGAAGATGTTTGAAATGTTTTTTGTGACATCCGTGAACCAAGCACACATTTTTCTAGCTGGCTTTATTGTTTACTTGCTGAATTTCGGGACGAAATTCTTTTCAACTTGGGGATGATGTGATACCCCGCAATTTCAGGTTCTCATTTTAACTAAACTCTAGTTACATTCCTTGCATTCTACTTAACTAGGGTTAGCTAGATAGGACACACGTTGCACAATTATTGGTTAATAACCGCATGAAGTGGTAATTCGGGGAATTACCAGATTGTATACATGATTAGTGAACCTCGGACGTTGGTGAACAATTAAGTTAAATAATTGTGAAATAATTGATTGAGATTGATTGCAATTACGTGCTTCTATGATACTTTGTGAAATTATGTGCAAACTGCAAACTGTATGTGATTACGTGAACTTAAACCGAATACGTTAATAAAAACCATAATGGATGGACCATTAGGATGGTTGGGGTCTTAACACATGGGGTTACACTTGTTATGGTCCGAAATAGCGAAAACATCGAAGGAAAAAGGCCGGGCAATGAAGCAAGACACCTGGAGCGAGCCGAGAGCTGTGAGCGGCTGCTCACAAGCTTCGCGCAGCCGCTCACGGGGCACTGTCGAAACCAAACCGCCTTAAACATGTATTTAAGCAACCTTAAGCCTCTTGTATCCCCAAAACTCAAACCCTAATCACCCCCATTGCCCTATTACGAAATATTAACCCCTAAACATCTGCTAAGGCGCAAGAACATCGATCGGGAAGCATCAACAACATTCGGTTGATTGTTTTGAAGAGCTTGTGGTATAATCTTCAAACTCTTGTGTTTTATTCTTCCCTAATATGTTATAAAACCTTATAACTAAGTTTTTCCATGTCTGAAACCTTTTCATAAAGATTAAAACTTGAAGTTTATAAAGATTGAATGGGTTAAACATAATCCTATGCGATTAGAAATAGATAGGTTGCATGATTATGCATGTTCTTGATGTTTTAGACTCCTAGGGTTTATGAATGATGATGTTTATGATGTATAATTAGGGTTTTGATCATATGTGGCTCTTATTTATGTTGTGTGATGATTCTTAGGTGTTATTGATTGATAATATGCATCTAGGGTTTGATATAATTGATAATATTGCATGATTAGAATTTGGACAGAATCTGAATGTCGACTTGTAAGGCTTGTTACGTGACATTAAAATGCTTATTTTGATCTATTCTTTGCATGAATGGATTGTACATGGTCTTAGATTTTTAGAATGGGTAAAATCATCTGATTTGGATGTCGTTTGAATAGTTTTTGGCATTTTCTTTGAATAAAGGTCATATCAGATTTTCGGATTAACAAACTGAGTCAACTTTAAACAATCATAACTCGAGTTTTACAAGAAATTAAGTTATGAAATTTGGACATTAGGTTAAAATTGGAATAACTCGGCTTTTCCAAGTGGATTCATCCCGTTTGGATGAATACAAGATTTTTGGGAATTTTTCTACTAACCTCACCTGCTGTAGAAACTTTCTGGACATATCTGTGATTTACGATTTTTCATAATTTTTGTGTTTGGTTTTGAGACAAAAAAACAATATGGGTTATCAAATGAACCCCAAAGAACTTTCAGTAAAAATTTGGGAGTTTAACTCGTTTGGTAAGTATTTTAAATAAATTAGTTTTCATGGCGTATAATCTGTCCTAAAAACGCAGATTGTGTATTATGTGTTTATGTGACTAATTGGAGTCCTATGTGGTATGTATTTGACATGTACATGAATGGGCACTTATATGAGATGCATATGAAGTGTAAAACTAATGGTAACCAACATATTCACCAACGGGTCCGTAGGGTTTACTTATGCATGTAGAATCACTAGGTGTCACTTATACGATTTTGAACATGTAAACGTGTTGGACAAACGGGTTATATGGTGTAATGGGATTAAACATATACTTTCTTAGTGATACATGTACTAGGGATTCGGTAGCACACCCTACTTTGGAGTTTGGATTTATTTGCTTGCATACTAAGGTGAGTTTCAATACTTTTTCTCAAAAGCATGCGTCTCAGGTTTGAGACAACTTACAAAACGTTTTCTAGTCCGGTTTGGGACTACTTTTACATCTCGGGTTTTGAGATGCTTTGACTCCTTGTGTGGGTCGGGTTTTGACTCCTTGTGTGGGTCGGGTTTACGATTCCTTGTGTGGATCGCGCTTTGACCAGTTTAAAACTTATTGGTCCTTTGTGAACTAAACACTCTATCACTTGAAAAGTCCTTACATATTATTCGGTTAATCGCTGGAGGCGAACGGGGTATTAGTTGATAGCGCTATTAGGTTGTGCAGCAACCTCATGTTTGCGATGCTGGGAGCATGGTCATGAATTTCTGACCACATTTGAGAACTTGTGTTGATAGACACTAGTTACTGAGGCAAATTATTATATTACTGAAGGTGTCCCAATAATACTGTTTAGTTGCAATGAGTGGGTTAGCTACCCCTGATATGATTAAACTAATAACTCTTGAACATTTTGGTCTGCAGGACCTACGCTTTTACTTGGTTACGTGGTTTGGAAAACCAGCGCATTTACTTACTCACTTTCTTTACTTAGTGAACTCACCAACATTGTTTGTTGACCCATGATATACATGCTTTTGCAGGTAGTTAGCTTCCGGTGCCACGATTAGAAAGCACTGCACACTTCACTGCATTTGAGTCTTGGGCATATACACCTAAATTACATATCATGCTTTTATGTTTTCTTCCATATGGTTTTAATTTGGGCGCGTTGTTTTGCGCATGGTTTTAAAAGGTTTAAATTTGGTTTACGCTTCCGCAGCTCAACTAAACTTGATTTTTGAATACGAACTAAATGGTTTGGGCATTTAGAGTTCGTTCATATGACTTATGGCTATGGGATCCTGGTATGTCATGCGCCTCGCGGTATATACTCCGCAGTGGAAATTTGAGGGTGTGACAGATTGGTATCAGCGCCATTGGTTATAGTGAACTAAGACTGCATGTTGAGTCTAGTCTATAATCATCATAGCATAAGTACACTCACAACTAAAGTGCACAACTAGCTTTTAGCTACATATTTTACAACACATGGTTTCGGGAGATATGTTATCTTCTAGTTCTAGACCTAATTCTAAACACGTCACTGGTGGGAACCCAGGGTTACACCAGGTGGTGCACTACTGGGAGTAGTATCCTAACAAACCTCTTGGATGAGGAAACAACAATAGTATAGGGGAGAGAGCCCTTGCGAGAGTTATGGCGCACGCACACAGGAAGCTGCCCGGTGCGCATGATGTGATACCATTAAACCAAATCAGATTCGAAGAAAGTCAAATGTTGAGACTTATCCTTTTTCTTTGAGCAAGGAGACAATTAGTTCCTGTTCCTTGTCGCTTGATATTTCTTACTCGCATTTGAAACTCAAACGAGACAGGGTTACTCATATAGAATTTTATCCTTACTCTAGTACATTTACGCTCTGTACGAGCAAGCAATACATGATATACGTGTCACTGTTTCTCGTGAGTATATAGTAGATTCATGGAAACACATCAGATCGGGGCTTGTTACACATACTCTTGGGGAGTTATGTAAGGCCTGCGATGCTGTGCAATATCTCAAAGGAAGACGAAACCTACCAGTGACTGACAGTCACGATTGGAGGAACGAATGGTGCTGTTGACCATTAAACTGACTTACACAGGACCGGAGAAGGAGACTGTACGTGATGAGAACCATATAACACTGACACCGCGAAAGGGGAAGGAGAAGGGATGGAAGGGGAACCTGAGTAGGACGAGCACATGGAAAGTGAGGATGAAGGCCCTACTATCTAGACAGAGCGTGGCGACGATTGGCTCTTACTTTTCTTACCTGTCTTTTCTTTCTTTTCCCTTTGTTAACTTAGATAAGACTGAGTTTGTATGATCAACGATAGGGTGGTTGAAGCCCTTGCATCTTTCCAAGCTAGTAAAGATCCATTTTGTTAAATCATTCGTTCCCCCTGACTTCCACATTTGAACTTTCTTATACCTTGAACGCACATGCCACAACAATAACCTGCCATCGTATTTTCAAGGCTTTTATTGGTTGTAAACCTCAATAACTCCAACGGTACTAAGGAGACTGTTTGATTACTTCGATAATATAGGTTCTTGCCACGTGCATTTGCCTCAGGTAGGATGGGGTAATGTATGCTACATGCACACTCGATGAATTACAGATGGCTTGGGTGGAGAATGTAACACCCTGTGATGAAATTTAAACATTGTTGTCTAAAGACGGTTGGGTCCGAGATCGACGCCTACACTACCAAGCTACAGGAATTAGTTACTATATACTCAAATATAATTAACCAACTTTACCAGCGGATCGAATTTCATACCAAAAGGGTGGCTCCCTCAGATTCGTGGCTTGGCCACTGTAGCTCACCTACCCAGAATCTAACAAATCTTTCACCTGGCTCGCAAATTCACTGATGAGGCCGTTGATCATGGTACTTTTCCGAAGCATGGTGCTTCATCCTCTACTTTTGGTGATAGCAAGAGAATGTAGGATAGTGTGAGGTATAAGTCCTGCAACAACAACAACCACAACGGTAACAACAACAATGGGGCTCGGGGAAGAGCATTTGTGATGGGCTCTGGGGAAGCTAGGACTGATAACAATGTCGTGACGGGTACGTGTTCCTTAAACGACACTCTTGCTTCTATTTCATATGATACTGGTGCGGATTATAGTTTTGTGTCATCAAAACTTAGCAAACAATTAGGGATGGTTCCTACTCTTCTTGATACCCCGTACTCTATAGAGTTAGCTGATGGAAAGCCTGTTGAGGTAACCCATATTCATAATGACTGTAAGCTCGAGCTAGATGGGCAATTGTTTGCCATCGACCTTCTACCTATCACCCTAGGAAGTTTTGATCTCGTAGTTGGCATGGACTGGTTGTCCAAGCAACACGCATAAATTCTCTGTCAGGAGAAGACTGTTCGTGTCCCCCTCCCAAGTGGAGAACTATTATCTACACAAGGTGATCGTGGTGGTGCCATGGTGGGCATCATCTCCTTTTTGAAAAGCCAGAAGTGTATTCGTAAGGGCTGTCCAGCCATTTTGGCTAACATATCTAACAATCGAGCTGAAACTGAAACTAAGATTGAGGACATCCAAGTAGTCCGAGATTTCCAGATGTTTTCACAGAGGAATTACCTGGACTTCCACATGTTCATCAAGTGGAGTTTGGAATTGATCTTGTACCTGGAGCAGCTCCAGTTGCACGCGCACCATACCGCATAGCACCAGGCGAACTTCAAGAACTGTATACCCAACTCCAAGAGCTATCGAATAGGGGCTTTATTAGACCTAGTTCTTCTCCATGGGGAGCTCCATTTCTGTTTGTTAAGAAGAAGGATGGGAGTTTCCGCATATGTATTGATTATCGGGAGTTGAACAAAGTGACGGCTAAGAACCGCTACCCTTTGCCTCGTATTGATGACTTGTTTGACCAGCTACAAGGGTCGAGTTTCTATTCTAAGATTGACTTGAGGTCAGGGTACTACCAGCTGAGAGTCCGAGAGGAGGATGTGGCGAAGACAGCCTTTCGAACTTGTTATGGACATTTTGAGTTTTTGGTGATGCCATTTGGGCTAACCAATGCACCGGCTGTGTTCATGGATTTAATGAACCGCGTGTGCAAGCCTTATTTGGACAAATTCGTCATAGTGTTCATAGATGACATACTGATTTACTCCAAGAGCAGGGAAGAGCACGAGCAACACCTGCAGCTGATCTTGGAACTCTTGAAGAATGAGCAGCTGTATGCGAAATTCTCTAAATGTGACTTCTGGATTTGAGAAGTCCAGCTTCTAGGTCATGTGGTTAATGAGGGAGGAACACATGTCGATTTGTAAGTCCAAGATCCTTCCCGGGTATCAAAACAAACACACAACCAAAGGCGGAAACAATGATTGTATGCAAATAACAACAAAGAAGAAACTTGAAATAAACTATTTGATTAATAAGGTGCACACGGTTTCTATGAACCGTCTGGTACACAAGGGCGAAACAAACAAAAGACTAACAACCCAAAAACAAACAATGAAACCCCTATTTATAGTAAACATAGGCGGTCACCCTACATGGGCCACTTAGGCCGAACCCAATACCACATAACCCAAGACAAACACAAACCTCTAAATCTAGCCCAACAATATCCCCCTAGGTTTGTGTTGGCTTGGTAAGTTATTGCTGCTTCTTGGAGCCCTTTTTCTTTTTCTCTAGAGCCTTCTTTCATTCTTCAGCTGATTTTCCAACATATGGACCAAACAATCCAGTTTCCACTCTTCCTCTGCGATCTGCCTCTAATCCCAGTCTTGCTATCTGAGCCACTGCACCAGTGAACAATTTAGCACAAGCTTCATATGTGGGATCACACTGAATCTAATGTCTCACTAGAACTTGAATATCTTCAGAATGCAGACTCATCATATCTTTAGCATCAAAAACTCTCAGCTCGTCACTATCACAAACAATCACTGCAGATCGAGAAGTAGGATCATAAACCCAGAACCTCATATCTTTCAAACATCCTCTGTCCATTGGCTTAGAAAAAGGTATGGTCTTCATCTTGTCAGTAGGTGGCCACTGAACTGTCTTGAATGGCTTTCCATCTGAAGTTAGCACACCTTTATACTCCACCAGTAGTGAACTTGCAGTCTTCATATCTCTAAAATTCACCTTTGCTTGCTCTTGAATCTTCTTATGGAACGTGCTTCCAATCCTATTTCAAGGATTTCTTGTTTGATTTATGAAAGGAGCTCTTGCAAGTTCTGCCAGATCAATCTTGGTCCAGGAATTGAACGCATAGGTAGAAGCATAGTATTCAACTGCTCCATTTCCTTTATGAACAACAAATACTCCTTTGTCATCATTGTATCTCCAGCAATCTATCCCTGTTTGATTTCCATAAGTATCAAACCGATCCCTAGTAGTTGTCACGAATCTTTCAGGATGCTCTTCCATAGGATCAAGAGACGGTTCAGCTGTATTCTTAAGAACATATGTACTCCCTGGACGACGATCTCTCACACGAGGGACTTGATCTTCATAGTACTTCTTCATATGTTCTTCATGCTCCTTTTGTGATCTTTCACGCTCAACAGGAGTCATAACTTTCTCCACAAAAGATGACGTCTCTGAAAACTCCTTTCCAAACTTATTTTCTAACTTCTGAGTCAAGTTAAGCAATCTAGCTGAAACATCTCCCAAACCTGATTCCAACTCATTGATCTTTTGATTCTTCTCAGTGACAGTCTCCATCAAACTCTGTACTTGAGCGGTGAGCAAAACATTTTCAGTCTCCAACTTCGAGACTCATGTCTGCAGTTTATGAACATCAACTTCAGCAAAAATATCTTCATCGCTATCAATTCCTTCTTTACTGGTCTCTCTCTCTCTTCAGTCGTTAAGAATTCAACATCCACATGTCTTCCACTTTCTTTGTCAGCCAAATACGCCATCTAAGCTCTCTGAAAAGCTTCCTCATCAAACAACACCTTTGTTGAACCAGATGCACCGGAAGATCTAGATTCTGCATTTATTCTTCCTGTGATTGGTGCCTTGCTCATGAACTGAGAAAACGATTCAGTTGCAATAGCAGGTACAACAGTTGAACTAATAATACCCACAGGAAGGTCGACAGAAACATCAGCAGCAGTAGAAGTAGTTTCAGCAATAGGAACTGAAACATCATAAGCAACACCAGCAGCAGCAGTTAGTCTGGGATCTCTTTTGCTTCTCTTTCTAGGTCTCAAATCAACATTAGGGTCTTCAGGAGTTTCAGCATCAACAGGTGTCTCCACTGCAACATCGGATGGAGGAATCCTCTGTTCAGCTTCACGGACAGTATTCAGTATATTCGAAAGAACTTCTGCTTGAGGAATAGCAACCACAGAGGCAGAAGTGTTGGGAACTTCAGTCATAATCTCTTTTCCAACCAATCCTCTCTCAGCTTCAGACACTGATTTTACTTCGGCATTCTCAATAATAAAATCATCAATCTCCTCTTCATTCAGATCATCAAAATCAAAATTTTCAAACTGTTCTTCATCATTCCCTGCAATCTTTTCATCTTCTTTCACTACCTCTTCGTCTTCACTTTCCTCTTCAGTTAAGTCCACATTTTCAGGAGGTGAACGTTGTTCAGTAGGTGGTGGTTCAACAATATGAACATCATGCTCTTCAGCTACCTGAGCAGATGGAGGAGTTGGTGTTTCTTCAATAATTTCACCAAAATTGCCGAATTTCACTATTGGAAACTTCCCTTCAAACATTTGCTTGGCGTCCTTACGATTCTATTTTATAAGTCCAAAAGCCTGAGGAGCCATGCATTTCTGATCATACGCTTCAACAGTCCTTTCCAGACTCGGATATTTTTGCTTCAATATCATTTGCACGAATCGTGGAAACTTGTAGAAATACTTCTTTTTAAGAGTCTTCACATTTAACATCATGTCTTCAAACACACACTTGGAAAAATTGAAATCCCATCCCTCAATCAAAGCCACCATTCCCGAAGTGTACTTCAGATTCATCTGATCCAATCCACTCTTGTTCCCTCCCAAACTCGCCAAAAATATATGAATCACCATCCTCTAGTAGCTAGGAAATAATTTCTTCACATATGGAGATGCATATAAGTCACCCTCATATCCCATCTTCTTCAGTGTCGGAACAATTTGCTCTTTTGTGAAACTAACTGGGTCCTCTTGAGAGTCACCAAAAAAATAACACATCCCGGACATCTTGTTCTGAAATCATCACTTTAGTTCCTCGAATCTTTGAACGAATAAAGGTGTCTGTCTTTTGTGCAGTTGAATTATCCGAAAACTCAGTAATCCAGTCAGCAAGAACAACCGGATTTTCTCTCAAAGCATGCGCAATCCTATAGGCCCACGATCAGAGACTTGAACTCCTGCATATGATCCCCGGGAGGGTCTGATAGGGAATAGACTGCGTTGTGATCTCTTTCAAACTTTGGTGCATGAGCAGCCATTTTTGCACAAAAACGAATTTTATTAGTCATCAAAACTTATCAAACATTACTATGATAGTAAAAACAGCTTAATGGGCCCCCCTTGAGTCTTCTGGATCATATTCAGGTCCATTTTCTCATGAGTTTGATAACCATATGGGCCTCGGGTCACAAAACAACCCAAATAAGGTTGTGTCCGAGGTCAGATTTGGGTGTCCGAATGAGAAGAGGGTGTCCGAGGGCAAAATGGTAAAAAATCAAGAGTGTCCGGGTGAGAAGAGGGTGTCCGAGGGCAAAATGGTAAAAAGTCATGAGTGTCCGAGTGAGATGAGAGTTTCCGAGGGCAAAATGGTCAAAGGTCATGAGTGTCCGAGTGTAGAAAGCGTGTTCGAGGTGACGTGGCAGTAAGTGTGTCCGAATGGAGGTTTGTGTCCGAGTGACCAGAGAGTGTCCGAGGGCATTCTGGTCAAACACTATGAGTGTCCGAGGGCATTCTGGTAATTTTCCCTCATATGAGTTCAAATTCCAGATGCGTAAGGGTCACGCGCCACTCGAACTCGATTTCCCAGACGCGTAAGGCTCACGCGCCTCCGTCTGGAGCACTGAACCGCCGCGATCGCTTTCTTCAACGATCATCCTTAGCCTTCCAGCCTTCTCGTGTACCCGCAGATCACTCAAACAACACCATTTTCATAACCAACAATCAAAACATCAAGGCTTTACCTTCTTGATCCCCTTGAAATTTTTGATGAATGTGAAAGGTTTTTCCGGCGAGTGGGAGTGTTTGTGAGAAAAAAATTGAGAGCAAATATTTGTTTGTGACTTTTGAGAGAGTATACACACCCCGCCCCCTTTTTGTGTAACCAAGATTTGTGTGGCCCACCAACCGTGTGGTGGGCCCATCTTGGATCCCAAACCCCATTCAAAATTTTCGAGGTGTGGTTTGCAACCGGGTCCAGGTCAGATCGTGAACTGGTCTAATAGAAACTTTGTCAAAAATAATTAAACGAGATGTTTATACAATATTTTTGTCACGAGATCAAATCACTGAGTTTCGGGCTGAGCTACACTTATCGACTCTAATCTACTTAAGTTGGTCTTAGCAATTGCCAGTATATTTGTCCCCTTAAACTTATTTCCTTTGGCCTTCTCGTATCACGATCTGTGATATTATTTATCATGTTTTGGTGTATTTATTACGAACACTCAAGCAAGTCACAATCAAATCCTAGAATATCAAGTGGTACACTCTATCATGCAAGCAGTTTCCCTACCACATATTTTTCACAGTATCTGTTCTAGAATTCTGAAACCTTAACTAGGACTGGATTGAGAGAAGAAAAGAATACATCAATAAGAGATTTATGGTAATATACAAGTTAGATGATTTCTTAAATGACAAGGGCTTTGGGTTTTGGACTCTAGAGGGTCTCTTTTATGACATCCTGACTGTGTCCAGGTCAGCATATATCTGCATGCAGCAGAGGTGCAGCCAGGACATCTTTGGACACTAAGGTCTCTTTTAGGTGAAAAATGATCTACAACACGAAAACGAATAGCTAGGTCAGCATATATCTGGATGCAGTAAAAGCTTTCGTTGCATAGCATCTCCAAGTCTTTGCTTACACAAAACAGAGGAGATACACGAGTTTTTCAGAAAAGGTTTCAGACCTATACCACAGTGTTATGCTTCGGGACATCACACAAGCATTCAAATAGAAGTTGTACCTGATTCCAAGTGATGTTCCTTACTGAGGTCGTGTCTTATCTTTAAGTGCTTCACAAGATCATTAACATTTCAGCCATCAGGACCAAGCCTACCAGCACATCACACTAGAGCCAAACTGTTTCGATACATGTCTTACACGAGTCAGCCTTAATCCGACTGTGAAAGTTCATTTCATTTCTTGTTTTTGACAACAAAAATGTTTTGATCTTTTCTTAGGATACATCCCCCTAAATTTGTGCTTAAAATTAAGAATTTAAAGAACAAATTTACAAACCTAAGACTAAGAACCCCCCCCCCCCCCCCGTTTTTTAAACGAAGACCAGTCCAGTCCTCGAAATGGACCATCTTGAGCAGTTCAGAAAGAGCTTCAAAGCGAGCTCGATCAACAGGTTTTGTAAAAAGATCTGCGACATTGTCGTCAGTGTGAATGTGTGTAGGTACAATTAAACCTTGATTAAAAGAGTCTCGGATGAAGTGTTCTTTTATGGCAATGTGTTTTACTTTTGAAAATTGAACTGGATTTTTCACAATTTGGATAGCAGCATCATTATCACAATAAATAGGAGTAAGAGAGAAATCCAAACCGTAATCTACCAACTGATGTTATATCTAGATCACCTGAGAACAGCATGCTGAGGCAGCCACATATTCAGCTTCCGCTGTTGCGACGGAGACTGTTTGCTGTTTTTTACATTGCCATGCAATAAGCCGATCGCCTAAGAATTGACATCCCGCAGAAGTAGATTTCCTGTCAATGTCACAACCTCCAAAGTCGCTGTCAGAAAAAGCATGTAATTCAAAGAGAGAATCCCTAGGATACCAAAGACAAAATCTGGGTTTCCCCTTAAGGTATCTAAAGATTCTCTTAACAGCATTTAAATGAGAAGTTTTAGGATTAGCCTGATAACGTGCGCACTGACACACAGTGAACATGATGTCAGGTCTGCTAGCAGTCAGGTACATTAGCGAACCAATCATTGAACGATACAGTGTTTCATCCATGGCTTCTCCTTCCAGATCTTGAGTCAGATCTGGTCTCTCAGACATTGGGGTGTTGGCTGGCTTTACGTCATTGAAGCTGAATTTTGCAAGAATGTCATCCACGTATTTTCCTTGATGAATCAAGATACCCTTAGAGTTTTGACGAACTTGCAGACCTAAGAAAAAGGTCATTTCACCCAGAGCACTCATTTCAAACTGCTTTTTCATCACCTCATCGAACTCCTTGCACAGTGCATCACTAGTGGAACCAAAGATGATGCGTCCACATAAATTTGCACCAGAATTCGATCTTCATTCACCGTCTTGACGAATAAAGTCTGATCAATAACACCACGGGTGTATCCATTAGCAAGCAAATGTTCAGTCAAGGTAGCATACCAAGCACGAGGTGCCGGATGTAACCCATACAAAGAGCTTTGTCTAATTTGTACACATGCTCTGGATATTTTGGATTTGTGAAACCTGGTGGTTGACCAACATAGATCTCTTCTTTCACAGTTCCATACAGAAACGTTGTTTTGACATCCATCTGATAGATAGTAAATCCCTTAAACGATGCGTAGGCAAGAAATATTCTGATTGCTTCCAACCTCGCAACCGGGACATATACCTCATCATAATCTAAACCCTCAATCTGCCTGAACCCTTGCACAACCAATCTAGATTTGTTTCTTACAATTACCCCATGTCATCTCTTTTGTTTCGATAAACCCATCTTGTTCCAAGAGGTCGCTTCCCTAGAGGCAGTTTAACTAACTTCCAAACTTTTAGCTTCTCAAACTGATTAAGTTCATCTTGCATTGCATCAACCCAGCTTGGTTCTCGCATGGCCATAGCAGTAGACTTTGGCTCAATTTGTGAAATGAAGCACGAGTACAAGCATTTGTTGATGTCACCAGTTTGACTCCTTGTTAAGACACCTGCATCCACTGGACCAATGATGTTTTTCAGTGGGTGATCTCGTTGAATGCTTGTAGGAATGGCTCTATCTAGAACTGAAGAATATCCAGGTAGGGGCGTAATACTACTAGTTGCAGTCCCTTCTACGGTGTCAGAATCAGCTTCGTCCTCATCATTGTGCTCCACCGTGCATTCAAGAGGTATGGGATCATAGAAAGCAGGAACTAAGGTATCAAAAGGCAAATCTTCGTCATCTACCTGTTGCACAGGATCCGTAGTGGGAATGGATGGTTTGGCAGAAACTGAATGTTGCTGTATTGATGAAGATCTAGGTATAGTATCCCCCTCATCCTCTACATCATTAACCAAGGAGGATGAGGTTCCAGTAGCGTATGTTGAGGAACCTGTAGAACCTGTATTTACACCACTAGACACATCGTCAAAAATACGAAAAGACCGAAAGAGATTATCATAGTTAAATAACCAGTCTGGACCCACTCTAGCATCTGTCTCATTTTCTTCAAGCCAACGCACGTCAAACGACTCTATGATTTTCTTAGTTTGTTTGTTGTAAACCCTATATGCAGTCTTGCCAGCATACCCAACAAAATAGCAGTCGTCAGCTTTCGCATCAAACTTTGGTGTAGCGTCCAAATGCAACAAGGTACACGGACAACCAAAAGAACGAAAATGCTTGACGGGGGGTTTAGCACCAAATAGCACTTAGTAGGGTGTTTTCATTCGTGCTTTGTTGACTAGAACTCGGTTTTGCACATAACAGGTTGTGTTCACAGCTTCTGCCCAGAAGAAAGTCGGAAGCTGTGAGTCACACAACATTGTGCGAGTAGCTTCAATGAGGGTGCGATTCCTTCTTTCAGCGACTCTATTCTGCTGTGGTGTCCTTGTTGAGCTGAATTGACGTGCAATCCCTTTCTGAGCACAGTAATGGTTTAACTCTGCATTCTTGAACTCAGTCCCATTGTCACAACGAATGCCCTTTACCTTCAAGTTGGTCTGATTCTCCATCAATACGAAAAACTGTTTTACTATTTCTACAGTCTCACTCTTGTTAGCCAAAAAGAAAACCCAAGTAAAACGTGAGTAATCATCAGTTATTACTAAACAGTAAGCTTTGCGAGAAATACTGAGCACATTCACTGGACCGAATAGGTCCATATGAAGTAGCTGTAATAGAGAATCAATAGTGTTTACCAACTTAGGATGATGTGGTTTTCGATGATGCTTTCCTCTGGCACATGCAACACATTTTTCAATTGTTATAAAATCACGTATTGGCAAATCCCTTACCAATCCCAGTTTAGTCACCCGGTTTAAGTTTTTAGCATTTGCATGTCCAAGACGACGAAGCCATAGAATGGCATTGTTTTGAGTGACTTTTGAGAAAGGACATGTAACGATTTCAGATGGAGGTCTGTTCATGTCGATGACATAAGCATTAGCTAGACGTTCAGATTTTAGTAGCACCCATTCTTCTGGAATCACGACTCCAGGTTTCAATATTAAACATCCTTTATCAGTGAAATGAGTTGAGTAGCCATTATCACAGATTTGTGACACGCTTAGTAAACTATGCTTCAATTCAGGAACATAGTTTACTTTATTAAACTAAAGAGCACCATTTCTTACCATTCCCCTTTAAGTTATTTGACCCTTCTCACCTCCCGCAAATGAGACAAATCCACCATTGAAAAATTCCACATCGGTAAGCTGGGATAAGTATCCTGTCATGTGCCTTGAACAGCCACTATCAATGTACCAGAGACGAATGATAGTCCTCCACAGTCGTTCCTGCACATGATGCAGGATCAGTTAGTTGTTGGTACCCAAGCCATAGTTGTTTTGGGTACACCGTTGGTCCAGTTTAATCCAGTGCATGTTGGCAGTTGAAACAATAGCACATAGATTAGATATATCATTTACAGAACAAGAAGAACCTACAGATGGGGAAGAGTTTGGAATAGAACATTTTGGTTTCCAGTGGAATTTGTTTTGTGAAACCATCTTTTCTTTGGAATTGTATGATGCCTTGTAAGTTTTAATCTGATGGTTAGGTCTCTTACGCCGACTGTTTGAGCCGCTTATTTCTATTCCAATCACCATCCAAAGGCTTCACCTTGGATTTGTCATTCCACATTGCCTTAGGTTTCTCAATCTTCATCGGCTTGGGATGATTATGGTTCCCGTTTGGAGCCTTCTGATGTTTCCAACTTGCAAAAGTTTTCAGATTTGTTTTACAATTTCTGGCAATGTGTCCTGGGATTCCACATGTGCAGCATATCTGACGCTTCACATGTGGATCCCCCTGAGATCTTGCAGACTCTCCAGACTCAAAAGATTTGTTTACAGCTCTATACCTGTGTGATGCTGTTTTTGAATACCTTTTTCCCTGATTTGAAGAGTTATGTTTTTCATATTTTGGTAAAACATGTTTTGGTGGAAGATATTTCCCAGTCCCACCCTAACTTGATTGTTTAACCAAAAGATTTTTTGTTGTATCACAAGCATTTGACAAAATAACAGAATTTGAATGATCAAACAAAGAGTCAGACGATAAGTCATAAGGTTTTATGCTCAAAACAAACGAGCCCACACAAATATTTTTGTCTTTAGCAGAAATTGACAAATTGTTTCTTTGATTTTTATTATTTAATGCAAGTGAATCAGAGTCATCGACTTCATCCCCATCATCTACCCAATCCTCAATAATTAAATTTTCTGCACAAGAGTCAATCGAATTAGTAACATTCACAGCATCATAAACATCACAACAATTTTTGTTAGAGAAATTTTCAGCTACAGAAGACACAGGAGATTCAGATGATTCTGAGCTCTCCTTATCAGAATCAAATGAATTTGGTAAAGGCACAGAAACAGATTCATTCAATTCAGACATGTCCTCAGATGATTCGGCTGTTTCACACGACTGATAGTTAGATTCGTTGGTGTCATCTGAGTCTGGATCATAATCAGATTCATGTGCAGTCACTGGCGAATCATCTGAGTGAGATTGAGATTCGGTCAGATTATAGTCACTATTTGCCCTTTTCTTTAAACAAAGCTCCCTGATTTGTTTCATGAAATCAAACTCATAGGTCACACTTGAATCTGGTTGGGTGGTCAGAGCAGAAATCGGTTCGTTAACTTGTAGTGATTCATTTGACTCAGTTGAAGTTGGAAACTCATCTTTGCTAACCTCAAAAACTCTATCAGTTTCTTTATTCTTTTCAAAATTTAATGTCTCAGTCTGCTTTAAAGCATCTTGAGACTTGACAAAAGTTTTTGACGGGGCCTGCTCTTGCTTAGATTGTCGGTGTTTAGGTTTAGAGATTCTAATAGGGACCGATTCAAGTTTGGAGATTTCAATATGATCCATCGATGGTCGACTGGTTGGCTCTTCTATTGGAGGACCGTATCCTTTAACAGGCAGAGCCAACAATTCTTCATCCGACATGGGAATTGAGGAATAATTTTCATTAAAGGGTGGTGGATTCCCACAAACCCTAGACCTTTATTCCTCACTTCCTTTGGTCTGAACTTTAACTGGGTATTGATCATTTTCTCAACTTTGGGACTAGAACAATCAAATTTTTTAAAATGAAAATCTGCATTTTCAAATTTAGATTTTAAGTCGATCAATTCCGTGGTCAAAGTATCAGATAGTCGTTTGAAGTGTAAGTATCGACACTTGTGGTCACTCACCTCCTGATGCAAACGCTTGATATCAAGTTTTTGTTTTTCGACCATTTCTTTATAGGAGTTAAATTTCTTTTTAATGTCCCAGGTGGCCAATTTTTCATATTCAAGCTGTTTGTATGCAGAGAGAGTTTCTTCTCTAAATCCCTTAACTTTAAGTTTACACCTTTCAGTGCAACAAGATTCAGCTAAAATTTCAGAATGTACCTCAGCTGCCGACGGAACATAATCATCATCCATCTGGGCCATGAGTGCTTTGTACACAGTATCTTCAACAATCTTCAGGTCCTCCATTTGAGAAGACCAGTCTCATCCACCTCCTGACTGAGCGACCATGGCTTTATTTGAGTTTGAGGATGCAGATTCAGTGTGAGTGGTAGATGTTTGATTTCCAGGAGTAGAAGCGAAAGAAGCAGCTACAGGAGCAGAGTTGTCCATTTCTTTCTTCGGCTTGGTGCACTCACGAGCAAAATGACCAGGCTCATCACAGTTATAACAACGCATCTTCATTTTATCCCAACCCAGTTTCTTTGTTGGGTTCTCCCACACATTTCTCTCAGTCTTCTTCACAAACTTATTTGCTCTATGTAACACCATAGCTATTTGCCAAGTCAAGTCCATCTCTTCTATATCATCTTGATTAACATCGTTTAGGTCACATGCTCCAACATCTTTGGCAGTAAGTTGTCCAGTCAGAATGCATTGTAGCAATTCATAAATCCAGCAAACAAACTTAAGTTACTTTCGAGCTCCTTTGGAATTTTCACTGTTGACTGAGGTGCAGGAGAAGAAAGTGATGCAGAAGACGAAGATCCAGCAATAGCCACTGAGGAAGCAGGTATGGCGGAACCTTTTGATGCACTGGGTGCAAACATTGGTGGGTACGAAGATCCACTGGCAGGATAAGTGTATAACGAGGGACGCTGAGGTTCTTGCTGAGACATGAGAGCATTACTGGGAGTTGCGATGATTGCATTATTATAGCTTGTAGTTTGAGTCATATAACGTTTTCTGTCATCGAGGTCATAGGACTTGATCAAGGATATGGTTTCAGAAACAGTGAGTCTTGCTAAATCTTTGGTTCTCTGGATCAGTGTTACATTTGAATCCTAACTCCTAGGTAGAGTATTGAGTAATTTTTTGTTCATCACAGAGTTATCCACCACCATATCATTAGACTTCATCTCACTTACTAAAGTCACAAAGCATTGAATCTGGCTTTCGAGTGACTCGCCAAGAATATGATTGAATGCATTGAACTTTTGGCTCAACATTTCCCTTCTACTTTCTTTCATTTCTTCATTTCCCTCATACAGATTTTCAAGAGCTTCCCAAAGCTCTTTGACAGTAGCATTGTCACGAACTCCAATCGATACTTCAGGTGAGAGTCCTTGATGAAGATAAGCAATTGCTCTTTAATCAATATCGGTCTTTTCGTGATCTTCATCAGTGTACATGCTCTTTGGTTTCATGGCAGTGGCTTCAGTTGTTTCATTAACCACATAAGTGATTACACAGGGGCCGTTTAAGATAGATCTCAGGGCCTTTGCATCTTTTATTTTCATAACTTGAATGAACCTGAATTTCCACTTAGAATAAGACATTCCAAGTTGAAGAACATGTATCTTCTGATGAGTTCCAATAACAGATTCCATAGCTTTGTCCACTTGAGCAGCCACAAGTAGCTGGTCAGTATTTAGTCCGTTTAAATTAGCCTGGTTAACAATTTGATCCATTTCTGAAACAGAAGCTTAAATTTATTAGTTCAATTTCAATTTTTAAAATTAAATTCAGTTCCAAATGGTCCAAGGTCCAGGTCAAAACGTGCGAAAATCCAGTCCAGTTAAAACAGTGATGTATATATCTCGGATACGAGTGTGCAAGCTGAATATAAATTTTGGGTCGGACACAAGCTGTAGGTCGGACACAGGCTTTGAAGTCGGACACAGGTTTTGAGGTCGGACACAGGCTTGAGGTCGGAAACAAACAAGAGGTCGGACACAGGCTATGAGGTCGGACACAGCCTTGAGGTCGGACACAAGTTGTAGTCGGACACAGACTAGTGGTCGGACACAGGTTTGTGCTCGGACACAGACTAGTGGTCGGACACAGGCTAGTGGTCGGACACAGGTTTGTGCTCGGACACAGAGTTGAGGTCGGACACGTGAGTATGCTGAGCTCGGACACTTCTTGAATATGGTAACGTACACAGGATTAGCAACAAACTTTCCAAATATTACGAAGATTTAAATTTTTTTTTAAGGAGATTGTTAAACAATAAAAACAATTCCTTTTTCAAAAACCATTATCTCCTTAATTTTTGCAAACATCTTTGACCTTTCTGTTAACAGATCAAAATCAAATTTTTTTGATAAAATTTTGCTCGAAAAGATTTATAATCAAGAATAAGTTTCGAAAAAACAGGCTACACAAGAACAAACTGATTAGTAACAAAACATATAACTATGAAATCAATACGAATCAAATCAATAAAATCAACCTCTTTTGTAGCAAGAACTTCTTTGATCTTCTGTTTTTGATACCGAACCGAGCCTTCGAAACACTTCTTAGGCTCTGATACCAATTGAAAGTCCAAGATCCTTCCCGGGTATCAAAACAAACACACAACCAAAGGCGGAAACAATGATTGTATGCAAAGAACAACAAAGAAGAAACTTGAAATAAACGATTTGATTAATAAGGTGCACACGGTTTCTATGAACCGTCTGGTACACAAGGGCGAAGCAAACAAAAGACTAGAAACCCAAAAACAAACAATGAAACCCCTATTTATAGTAAACATAGGCGGTCACCCTACATGGGCCACTTAGGCCGAACCCAATACCACATAACCCAAGACAAACGCAAACCTCTAAATCTAGCCCAACACGATCCCGCCAAGATTGATGCAATTAAAAAGTGGGAGGCTCCTAAGACTCCGACAAAGGTGCGCCAGTTTCATGGTCTTGTGGGATACTATCGCAGATTCATTGAGGGATTCTATAAGATCGCTCAACCCCTCACTACTTTGACACATAAGCCCAGGGCGAGCTTTACAACTTACCATACATTCTAATTTTCCTGATAAGATAAGTGAAGCCCAGGGCGAGGATTTGAAAGAAGAAAATATTGGGCTTGAATTTTTACATGGTGCGGATAAGCACTTGGAACTAAAGACGGATGGTCTTCAATACTTTATGAATCAGGTCTGGATACCACATTTTAGGGATCTCAGACAACTAGTGCTTGATGAAACTCACACCTCTCGATATTCGGTACATCATGGTTCGGACAAGATGTACCAAGATCTCAAAACTCTTTAATGGTGGCCAAACATGAAAGCTGAGATAGCCACTTATGTTAGTAAGTGCTTGACTTGTGCGAAGGTTAAGATCAAATATCAAAAACCTTCAGGCCTACTCCAGCAACCAGAAATCCCTATGTGGAAATGGGACGGAATTTCTATGGATTTCATCACAAAGTTCCTAGAACGCCAACTGGCCATAACATGATTTGGGTTATCGTGGATCATTTAACCAAATCGCCACATTTTCTGGCAATAAAGGAAACCGACTCGCTAGAGAAATTAGCTAATCTCTACATCAAGGAGGTAGTCTCTAGGCATGGGGTGCCTACTTCTATCATATCTGATCGCGATGCGCGATTCACTTCTCATTTTTGGACTACTCTCCAAAACGCTTTGGGGACTCACTTAGATATGAACACAGCTTATCACCCACAGACGGATGGACAGAGTGAACGTACCATCCAAACATTGGAAGATCTGCTACGAGCGTGCGTAGTGGATTTTGGCAACAGTTGGGATAAGCACTTGCCTTTGATTGAATTCTCGTATAACAACAGCTACCACATCTCGATACAGTGTGCAGCTTTTGAGGCACTATATGGACGCAAGTGTAGGTATCCCATCTGCTGGACTGAAGTTGGGGATAGCCAGCTAACAGGTCCCGAACTCGTGCACGAAACTTCTGAGAAGATAGTGCAAATCAAAAACCGGATGGCTGCTGCTCGTGATCAACAGAAAAGTTACGCTGATAAGCGTAGGAAACCTTTGGAGTTCCAGGTTGGGGACAAGGTTCTATTGAAGGTGTCACCTAGGAAGGGGGTGATACGCTTTGGAAAACGGGGAAAGTTGAACCCGCGATACGTTGGACCATTCGAGATTGTCGAAAGGATTGGACCAGTAACTTACAGGTTGAACCTGCCTAATGAAGTTAATGGGGTACACGATGTACTCCACGTATCGAATATAAAGAAATGCTTATCGGATACAACACTGGTGGTGCCACTGGAGGAGATCCAGGTGGACGATCAGCTATGGTTCGTGGAAGAACCAGTGGAGATTCTTGAGCGGGGCGTCAAGAAACTCAGACAGAGCATCATACCGATTGTTAAGGTGCGATGGAATTCCCGTCTAGGACCAGAATACACGTGGGAACGCAGGGATCAAATGCGGCTTAAATACCCACACCTCTTTTCTGAACCTGAACCTGAACATAAATCGAACACTAAACATAAAGCAGCTCTTTCAAAGTGAATTTCGGGGCGAAATTCCTTTCAACTTGGGGATGTTGTGACATCCAGGAACCAAGCACACACTTTTCTAGCTGGCTTTATTGTTTACTTGCTGAATTTCGGGACGAAATTCTTTTCAACTTGGGGATGATGTGATACCCCGCAATTTCAGGTTCTCACTTTAACTAAACTCTAGTTACATTCCTTGCATTCTACTTAACTAGGGTTAGCTAGATAGGACACACGTTGCACAATTATAGGTTAATAACTGCATGAAGTGGTAATTCGGGGAATTACCAGACTGTATACATGATTAGCGAACCTCGGACGTTGGTGAACAATGAAGTTAAATAATTGTGAATTAATTGATTGAGATTGATTGCAATTACGTGCTTCTATGATACTCTGTGAAGTTATGTGCAAACTGTATGTGATTATGTGAACTTAAACCGAATACGTTAATAAAAACCATAATGGATGGACCATTAGGATGGTTGGGGTCTTAACACATGGGGTTACACTTGTTATGGTTCGAAATAGCGAAAACATCGAAGGAAACAGGGCGGGCAATGAAGCAAGACACCTAGAGCGAGCCGAGAGCTGTGAGCGGCTGCTCACAAGCTTCGCGCAACCGCTCACGGGGCACTATCGAAACCAAACCGCCTTAAACATGTATTTAAGCAACCTTAAGCCTCTTGTATCCCCAAAACTCAAACCCTAATCGCCCCCATTTCCCTATTACGAAATATTAACCCCTAAACACCCGCTAAGGCGCAAGAACATCGATCGGGAAGCATCAAGAGCATTCGGTTGATTGTTTTGAAGAGCTTGTGGTATAATCTTCAAACTCTTGTGTTTTATTCTTCCCTAATATGTTATAAAACCTTATAACTAAGTTTGTCCAGATTTGAAACCTTTTCATAAAGATTAAAAATTGAATGGGTTAAACATAATCCTATGCGATTAGAAATTGATAGGTTGCATGATTATGCATGTTCTTGATGTTTTAGACTCCTAGGGTTTATGAATGATGATGTTTATGATGTATCATTAGGGTTTTGATCAGATGTGGCTCTTATTGATGTTGTGTGATGATTCTTAGGTGTTATTGATTGATAATATGCAACTAGGGTTTGATATAATTGATAATATTGCATGATTAGAATCTGGACAGAATCTGAATGTCGACTTGTAGGGTTTTTTATGTGACATTAAAATGTTGATTTTGATCGATTCTTTGCATGAATGGATTTTACATGGTATTAGCTTTTTAGAATGGGTAAAATCATCTGATTTGGATGTCGTTTGAATAGTTTTTGGAATTTTCTACTAACCTGACCTGCTGTAGAAACTTTCTGGACATATCTGTGATGTATGATTTTTCATAATTTTTGTGTTTGGATTTGAGACAAAACAAAAATATGGGTTATCAAATGAACCCTAAAGAACATTCAGTAAAAATTTGTGAGTTTAAATCGTTTGATAAGTATTTTAAATAATTTAGTTTTCATGGCGCATAATCTGTCCTAAAAACGCAGATTGTGTATTATGTGTTTATGTGACTAATTAGAGTCCTATGTGGTATGTATTTGACATGTACTTGAAAGGGCACTTATATGAGATGCATATGAAGTGTAAAACTAATGATAACCAACATATTCACCAACGGGTCCGTAGGGTTTACTTATTGTAGATGCAAAAGTGCGACTAATGCTTCGGATTGAACAACACATATGTTTTGGTGAATGTCGTTGGTGCGAAGGAGAGTGTTAGAAGGTGCGAAGGAGGCTTTTTGTAGGTACGAAAGAAGATGAAAGGTGCGAAGGAAGAAGACTTGGACGTATGAGAATTTAGTTTATTGTAGAACTTGGTTCGACCATTCAGTTTGGGCGAACCTGCACATTCGCACAATCAATTTGGGCGAATGTGCAGTCTATAAATAGACAAGTTTGATTTTTGAATGTAACTTTTGGTCATTATTATTCCCTCCACTTTCTGATATTCTCTCTAGTGTTTTGTTTAACTCTTTTATCGTTCATACCTTGTTTGTAATCATATTTCAACGTGTAATCGAGTTGTTAATTAATGAAAAACCTTTGAAAATGATGATCTGTGTGTTTTAATCTGTTTGACTATTATTTTGTGATAGTTTTAGGGTTTCCGAACCTAAAACTAACTTGTTTGATCATTCTTTGTTGTTAATCGATCCTTTCACGCTCATACAAAGTGGTATCAGAGCCATTCTGGATCAAACAACCACAAATTAATAGTTTCTCAGTTGATTTGGACCCAATTTTGGTCAAAAAGTTTCTGTTTTCAATGAACAAACTGATGTGATAAGATTTTGATTGATTACAACTTGATTTCGAGGTTAAATTGGATAATTCTCTTCATTAAAGTTGTTCCAAATCAATTCCGATTCAAAACCTGATTTAGATCATCAAAATCCATCAACATTTGATAAACATGATCAAAATTAACGGATTTTCAAAGAATAACCGTTTTTGAAATCTCAAGGGTCGAAAGAGAGAATTTGGTCGAAAGTGGAATTTCTTTGGGTCGAACGAGGGATTTTGTGGTCGAAGGAGGTGTTATAGTGGTCGAAAGTAGACTTTGATTGCTTATTTTGTTCATTCGCCCAGTTGTATCACCTTCGTCTGATCGAACGGTCGAAGGAGCAGGAGAACGGTCGAAAGAGAGACGAAAGCGGTCGAAGGAGATTTTGTTATTTCAGTCCACATTCGTATCAATCAAAACGATCGAAGGAGAACTTTATTTCTCATTCGCACGTTCGACTGTACGAAGGAGCATCCTGTTTTAAAACATTTTTAATCTTTTCGTGTTTAATCGTTTGCAGGACAAGATGTGGAACTTCCCAACAACGCCTAGACCTACTCAAGCACCACAACAGCAGACAACACAAGATCCGTGGTCCGTTGCAGCCCAGAAGACTAGTCAACCATCACAGCCAATCAATTATATGGCAATGACTAGTTCGGCTCCTCAACAAGTTGTTCAACCAATACAACAACCGATTGAGAACTATTGGGGAGTCGCAGCAGCAGCAGTTCATTCGCAGACGACCAACGCCATATCCACTCTTATTCATGATCTATCCTCTGGAAGCGGCAATCGTCCACCAAAGCTAATGGACATGAAGGAGTACAATACTTGGAAGACGAAGTTTAAGATCCATGTTGAGGGACAAGGACTTGAGGGAGCCGAGGCATGGCAAATGATAGTGAAGGGTTACGTTGCTCCTATTCTGGAGAATACTGGAGAACCGATATCTTTGAAGAATTTGGCGGATGATGAGAAGAAAAGGTTTGCGATAGAGAAGAAGGCATTCTCTCAGCTATCCCAAGCGATCAACACTGATTTGCTGCATCAATTTGGATCGTGTACTACATCCAAACAACTATGGGATATGCTGAGAAATCGACATGATGGAAATGAAAAGACAAGGAAGCTGAGGATGGAAGAGCTTCGAAAGGAATTTGAAAACTTCAGTTACATGGGTAATGAGACCCTAAAAGAGTTGGTTCCATGGTATTGTCGTTTGCTCACTGAACTGTCGAGCTATGAGATTAGCATACCAATGTCAGAATTAGTAGATAAATTTGCTGATGCTTTACCACCCTACTGGAACCAACACATTGAAGTGTTGAAGGAGAAGGATGCATACCAGTATTGGACTATTAACGAGTTCATTCAAAAGCTGGAAAACAAAGAGATGGAGGAGAAGAGAAAAGCTAAGAGAGCTCAGATTCCACAGAATCCTGATTTGTATGTGAGTGGTACATCTAACTCTCTTTCTGCTTCAAGCACTACTTCTAATGTTGCTCCTCACATAGCATGTGTATCCAATGTTGTTGAACCAACAAAAGCACCCATCAACTACCTTGCCCAAACTTCATCCTACACACCATCATACACACAACAACCTTATCAAACACCAAACTTTATTCCACCTTTTTCACCATTACAACAAGCTGCATGCTACACATCAAGTCAACCTCAACAACAACAACAATATCCTCCTCACATGAATCATATGAAGATTACTCAAGCACAATCAAGTCAAAACCCAATTGTGTTAGAGACCTCGAATCTTAACAATGTGACTGTTGAAATTGCTCAACAGCATGTTGCTCTTGTATCTGCTATGGTTGCTTCTTACAACGGTTTGGTTGCGAGTCAAATTGGAAACAACAATCTCACCAATGAGGACTACGCTCAAATCGACAAAGAGGAGATGGAGCTCATGGACATTCAGTGGGCTTTTGCAAGTATTATGAGGAGAGCCACTGACTTTATTCAGAAGACTGGCAGAACTGACCTCTCAACTTCTCCCAACACCACATACGGATTCAACAAAGCAAAAGTTACATGCTTTAATTGTGGAGAGAAGGGTCACTTTAAAAGAGAGTGCACACAGCCAGCACAGCAAGGTAATCGAAACCCATTCAATTCAACATACCAAAACAGACAAAACCAAAACCAAAATCAAGTGTCATACAACAGTCCTAACATCTCAAGCTTTCAACCACAAAACAATTATCAGAACCGTCAACAAAATACCAACACTAGACAATCCACAACTCAAAACCAACCTCAACAAAATCCAAACCGAACTATTGTTCCTATCTCTACACCTAACACTCAAAACCAAAACCAAACTGACAATCAAAACCAAGCACTTGTAATTCAGAAGGATGAAGGTTTTGATTGGACGGGTATGCAATTGGGGGTGGAGGAGATTACTGCTGGCAACGTGGCTTGTGTGGCACAGCAGATGAGTTTGGATGAAAATGAGGAGATTGAAGAGGAGGTTGTGATTGAAAAAGTGTCGGAGTTGAAAATTGAGGAAGTCAATGAGGATGTGATTGCTGAAAGTGAAGACAAGAAATCGGGGATGATTCTTGATTCTGTCACGGATGTTGGAGACCAATACGATTCAGCTTACTCGGATATGGAGAGTGAATCTGATTCAGAGGCTAGTGTGAATTCACTAGATGATGACATTGACCAACTGCTAGCTGAAGCTGATTTTCTGATGACCCGCAAGTCATGTATGGTGGATGATGCGTGCACCAAGATTGACTACTCCAAATTCTTCGCAGGGAAGGAAGCTCACTTCGCTTTGATGGCCATGACAGAACCTCCTAAACCGGTAAGTTCTGAATCTCAATCTCAAGTGTGTGTTAAATGCGATAAATGTGCTGATTTTGAAAAACTGACAGATGAAAATAAGCTTCTCAAGGTCCAGCTTGAGAGTGCCAAAATCAACTGTCAGATTTATCAAAAAGATTTAAAAGATTTCAACAAAGTTCTTGATGGTTATAAAAAGGATGTGTCAGAACTTAAAAAGACATTGTCAATTAAACAACTTGCCATTAATAACTATATCAATGAAATGGAAAACACTAAGTTGGAAATGGCAACCATCAAGTGCTTTGCTGAAAAAGTAAACAAGAAGTTAGAGAGTTACAAGCACATAGCATATGTAGTTGACCATATCATAGAAGAACCCTCCCAGTCGAATAGTGCAAACTATAAGGCGGTCCCATCTCCGGTATTGTTTGAGAACCACAACTTACATGCAATACCACCGGAGACTTTAGTCAATTCTGATTTCACATCAGAAAACGAGCCCAACACTTCTAGTGTCGGTGATCCGTATTCTGATGTGAGACCAGTACTGGGAAACAATGAGGGTGTGGTCGCTGCTGATGATTCAGATGAAGAAGATGAACCATCTGAGACGGTTGAAAATGAAAGTGATATCCCTGATGAAAATCATATAATCACTACTGAGCCAGTCTCACCGTCTCAGATCATTCATCCCATGGCAAATGCTCATCGTAAGAATGAGGTTAAGAAAAATGAAAAGTCTGTTGGTAAGAGTTTTGAAAAGAAAGAGGAAAAGAAATTTGAGAAAAATGTGAGAAAACTGGTTGAAAAGAAAATTGAAACTAAATCTGAGAAAAATGTGGTTAAACCTGTTGAAAAGAAAAATGAGCTTAAATCTGAGAAAACCAATGAAATGAGCAACGAATCGTGTGACAAACCTGTCAAAATCTTCTATCGGATGCAAGGCTCCGATAAGATTTTATCTGATGATGAATATCCGATTAAGTTTGTCAATTATTCAAAAATCGAAAAGATCTGGCAGGAAAGTACGATTTGGTTTCCAAAATTTGAAAGAACCAATGATATTCCTCAAGAAATTTTAGATAAAATTTATTCGGAAAAAGATGCCAAGGTCAATGTCACACAATTTGTTTTGCCAGTTAATAAAGCAAATAGTTTTATTGAACCGACTTACTCGAAGGACCCAGCTCCTGAGAGTTTAAGGAAACAATGCATGGTTGATCGATATCCCATTGCTAGCTTTTCCAAGTCGCCGATCAAAGAAACCTATGAGGAATACCGTGCGTGTTATAAGTGCGGGGAACGGGGACATTTACTTGCCGCCTGCCCGTACGTACGACACAAAAGGCACGAGGTGGAGATGAGGCAATATCATGATTATTCGGTTGACAACTACGGTTATCCACAAAGACGGTATTTCCCTCAGCAAGAATCTTATAATAATCAAAACAATTTTTACAACAAGAGGGAAAACCGTCCGATGACGTATGATAAACGCAACCGGATAACCACTGAAAAATCTGCTAAGAAACCTGTGATGAACTCAACTGCTGACAACAAAAAGGTTGCTCCTAAACCTAATGGAAAACAAGCAGTTGGACCTGTCTCTGTTAAATCAGAGAAGGTAACCAAGAAGGTTGCATTTAAAGATGAAGTAAAGAAACCGACTGAGACTTCAAAATCTCAGATTCGGATCTTGAAAAGATCTGAGCAATCTTGGTCATCTAAGGAATCTGAAGGAGCCTCTACTTCACAGAATGAGAAGAGTGAGAAAAAGAAAATTGTGAGTGAGAAGAAAGGGGTTGAGTTAACCCAAGATGTTTGTGAATTGAAAGAATCTTTGAAACAACCCGTTCAAAGACCCAAGACCAAACAGGCTTGGGTCCCCCGAAAGATCTAACTGCTTTATCTTATATGTGCAGGGAGCTCCAGCTGGCCCTGTTAGCAGCCTATGGATTGTTGACAGTGGAGCTTCTGGTCACATGACAGGGGACCTCACGCTACTCTTTGATATCAAAAACATTAACGAAGGTTATGTGGCATTTGCTGGTAATAAGGGAGGCTACATTACGATGGAGGGTAGTGTAAGCAATGGGGCCATGACATTTGAGCGGATATCTTACGTGAAACAGATAGATTACAATCTGCTCAGTGTTAGTCAAATTTGTGATAAACAATTTTCTGTGTATTTTGATGACAAATCCTGCTATATCTTGAAACCTGGGTTTGAGCTTCCAAAAGAGTGGGTGATGCTGAAAGCACCGAGAGTAAACAACTTGTATATTCTCGATATGTCCAAAGCAATGACCACCCATGGCCAAGTCACGTGTTTCCTCTCTAAGGCTACAGAAAAAGAATCCATTATGTGGCACAGGAGAATGGGACACATCCATTTGAGAAAGATGAACCAGTTAGTGAAGAATGAACTTGTCACGGGAGTTAATGTGAAACACTTCCATTTGAATGACAAGTGTGTTAGTTGCAAAAAGGGAAAGCAGCACAAACAATCCCATAGACCAAAGAAAGTCAATTCCGTTGAGCTACCACTTGAACGTTTGCATATGGACTTATTCGGTCCAGTCAGACGTAAAAGTCATGCAGGGGAGTTGTACTGTCTTGTGGTGACTGATGATTATTCAAGATTTTCATGGGTAATGTGCTTGCATCAGAAAAGCGACACTTTTGATAACCTGAAGGTTCTGTTTACACGTCTTGAAAATATATATGGTCTGAAGATCAAACGAATCCGGAGTGACAATGGGACTGAGTTCAAAAACGCTCAGATGGAGGATCTTTGTGCAAACAAGGGAATTCATCATGAATATATCGCTCCGTATACACCCCAGCAGAACGGTGTCGCAGAGAGAAAGAACAGGACTCTAATAGAGACGGCTAGAACTATGCTTGCTGATTCAAATCTTCCAGTCATGTTCTGGAACGAAGCTATTTACGCGGCATGTTATACTCTTAACCGTGTTTTGACAGTGAAGAAGTTTGGCAAGACTTCTTATGAGTTGTTGAACCGACGCAAGCCGAATCTGGAGTATCTAGAACCATTTGGTGCCCCGTGTACAATGCTGAATCCTTCGGAGAAGTTCGCACCAAAGGCTGAAGAAGGTTATTTTGTTGGATATGCAACCCCATTAAAACGGGTATTCAACAAAAGAACTAGAAAAGTCGAGGAGTGGGCTAACGTCGAAGTACAACGATATACACAAAATGTACAGGGTGGAGGTCCAGATTGGATGTTTGATTACAAAGACTTCTTTGAATCATTCAATCTAGATAGCATGGTTGAAGAAGATGTACTTCGCTTATATTACGAGGTCGAAAACGCCGTAACTTCACCGTTAGTGCGTCCGATCACGGTAAACCCCCACGCAGCTTCTAATGATACCACTGCTCCTGTGATGGAAGAAGAGGTGTTCCAAGAAGCTTCAACAACGCTTAATTCATCAGATTCAGAAGATGAAGACGATGATGCAACAAGTGAAGCTATTCTGGACAACGCTACAGTGACACCACCAGTGAACCCAACTAATCCTGATGCTTCAACATCAAATGTGGGTAATGATCTGGTTTCTACAGAGAATTTGACAACTCAAACGGGAGTACAAGTACCTGATTATCTGGAATCTCGGATACATCGGATACACCCGCTTGAACAGGTTATTGGTGATCCTGGTAGCAGTGTGATGACAAGAGGGCAGCTGAGAAATGCTCAAGCACCAGAAAATATTGGCAACCTTGCTTTATATGCCAAAATACAGAAATCTGGTTTTCAAAATGACTGGTCGTTTGCTTGTTATGTTTCGCAGGTCGAGCCGCGAACTTACAAGGATGCTCTTTTGGATGATGCCTGGGTGGAAGCAATGCAGGAGGAGTTATTACAATTCCAGAAACTTGGTGTATGGACACTGACAGATTTGCCCCATGGAAGAAAGAAAATTGGAACCAAATGGGTGTTTAAATGCAAGAAGGATGACAGAGGAGTCATAGTGCGAAACAAAGCTCGTTTGGTCGTTCAAGGTTTTCATCAGGTTGAAGGAATCGACTACAATGAAATCTATGCACCGGTTGCTCGCTTGGAAGCTATTCGAATGTTCCTAGCGTTTGCATCATGGAAGAAATTTAAGGTGTATCAGATGGATGTAAAGAGCGCTTTTCTTTACGGTGTGGTCAAAGAGGAAGTTTACGTAGGTCAACCGCCAGGCTTTGAGGACCCTATTCACCGGGATAAGGTTTATGTGTTAAACAAAGCTCTCTACGAGTTGCACCAGGCTCCAAGACAATGGTATGAGGAGCTGAGCACGTATCTTCTCTCGAAAGGATTCAAACGCGGACTGGTAGACTGCACATTGTTCACGAAACGAGCAGGAGATGATTTGCTTCTTGTACAAATTTATGTTGATGATATTATTTTCGGGTCTACTAACGAACTTCTGTGCAGAGAATTTGAAAAAGTTATGCAGGAAAAGTTCGAAATGAGCGCAATGGGAGAAATGCAGTTTTTCCTAGGCTTGCAGGTGGAGCAAAGACCAACGGGGATCTTTATTCACCAGACAAAATACGTTTCTAAAGTCTTGAGCCGATTCCAGATGGATGATTCGAAGCCGATGGATACCCCGATACAGCCCAATCACGGGATTGGAGTTGACCTTAAGGGGGAGCTGACTGATCCATTTACATACAGAGCAATCGTCGGATCTCTGATGTATCTCACAGCGTCTAGACCTGATATAATGTTTGCGACATGTCTTTGTGCGCGATATCAATCGAAGCCGAAACAGAGTCATCTTGCGGCTGTCAAGCGTATCCTTAGATATCTGAAGGGTTGTCCATCGAAAGGACTTTGGTACCCTCATGATGATAATTTTGACCTAATCGCTTTTAGTGATGCAGATTGGGGCGGCTGTGACAAAGACAGCAAATCCACAACGGCTGGATGTCAGTTTATGGGGAGCAGGCTCGTGACCTGGCAATGCAAGAAACAAACTGCAGTTGCACTATCCACATGTGAAGCAGAATACGTTTAAGCATCGAGCTGCTGCTCACAGGTTCTTTGGATCCAACAACAGATGGTGGATTACGGTTTGCAATTTCTTAAAACCCCTATTTACTGTGATAATGAGGCTGCAATCGCATTAACAAAAGACTTAGTAAATCAAATAAAGGCTAAACATATCCGGATTAAATATCATTTTATCCGTGATTGTTATGCTAAAGAGTTGATCGATATGGTCAAAATCCACACTGATTACCAACGCGCAGATCTTTTTACCAAAGCTTTTGACAAATCCAGATTTGATTATCTTTTAAAAGCTAATGGTATTAAAGAAAAACAGGACTGATCACCACCTCAGTCTATCACTTTTTAGTTTAAATTTTTACTGCTTTTCAGAAAAATTTTGAAAAACCAAAAACATTGAAAAATTTCAAAATCCATAAAAATTAGAAAATTTCTTTGCTGACTGCTATATTTTCTTCCCTTAGATTTATGCCGTCAGATTTCTGTGAACAAACAATATCTGGGCAGTCACATATTTGAAATGCTCCAGCTTATCCTTGGGAACAGTAAATTCGAAAATCTATAAAAATCAGAAAATTCTAAAATGATTTCCTGGAGTATAAAGGGAAATGATAGTACATCAGTGGGGATCTGACACATTCTAAGTAATGTACTGCTATATAGGGCGTGTGTCTGAGTCTGTGCGATGTGCTGATAGGCTTCGTAGACCTATTACTGCGTGCCTGATACATACATATCAAACGAATTGGTGTGTGGATGAACTCCTCATGGGCATACGGTCTTAGTACCGTAATTTCGTTTGATAGGGTATTTGTACACAACTCGGAGGTTTTGGGTCGTTATGTTATTAGTTGTCTGGGGATAGCCTCTCTGATCTTCTGTTGTAAGTCATTACGGACCTAGATCAGACAGGGTGTCTTTATAAAAGAGCTATATGCCAAATCCTAAAGTTACCGAATTGAGGAACTTTCCATGTTATATGATGATCAAAGATTATCTATTACATCGTATTAATCACTGATGCAAATCATGATTAATATCAGTCCTCAACCTGGTATAGTGCATATGTTACTTTGCTGCATTAATTTGCTTACCTGTATACCTCTATGCATTATATCTTGTACAATTACAGACAACGAAAGCATAATCACACTTTACAATGAGTCTTTGTACATTTACTTCTTGATACGGGAGTATGTCGTGTGCGTGGGAACCACAGACAATTGCGTTTATATTTTAAATATCAGTATCAGTATAAAGCACTGCACAAAAGTCTGCATGTGAGTTTATGTGGATCACAATATCAGCAATTGCCAGATCACACATTGTCTTTAATGATAATAATTTCAAAAAGATCAACGGTGTGATCAAATTTCTCAAAAACTGATATGATCCCTTTACCGGAAATCCCAAAAACATTTACAATTTTTCATTTACATTTTTGCATTTTATTTTCTCGTCAAAAATTACAAAACCAAAAAGATTTTAGGTGTGTTTTAGCGTAAACTTTAGAAAATCCAAAAAGATTTTTCATTTCCATCTTATTTTTGATAACTGATGGTGGTTGATGTCGATTTTCTACCACTTGATACACCATTTGAGCTTTGTAACTTTTAAAATGTGAAAATATGATTGTTGGATGCTTAAAAGTTGGAAAATAATTGGACCGGAACTCGTTTTTGAGATTTGGAAAATTTTCAAAAATCCCATTTCTCATTCGCCCATTCGGTTGGTCGAATGTGGGATTTTACATGTTCCTTCGTATGTTTTATATGGGCGAAGGAGAGTGTTCATGACCATTTATCTCATTCGAACCCTTTTGCCTCATTCAAACCCTTTCACTAGGGTCGAAGGAGACAAAAGCTTCTCCTTCGTACGTATAGAATGGGCGAAGGAGTATCCCTATATATACCCATTTCTCTCATTCGAACCTCATTCAAAATTTTTCAGATTTTTCTTTAATAACCTCACCTTGTTGCTTGTTTATTTTAAACCAATTCATTGTGTTCGTCACTTCATTCTGATCATTTTGCACTCTTATTCACAGGTTATCATCGCGGATTAAAGGATTTAATCTCTGTTTTATATTCCGAGCCCTAACTGTTCAAAACTGTTTAAAATCACCATAATAGTAACAATTGATGATTAGGGTTTATTGTATGTGTGTTTTAGGGGGAGAATTAACAAAAACATTGGTTTAAAAACTGACTGTTTGATCAATTGATTGATAGTTGTGTTTAAACCCTAGTTTTTAAGTGAAAACACAAATACAATACATAATTGATGAATCTGCTAGTTTAGGATTGTTAATCGGCATCATTAGGATTTGTTTCAATCAAATGGACATGATCAGAAACATTCAATTTCAAAATTGAAATTTCAAATTTAAAACTGACTCTTTCGACCAGTACGAATGGGCGAAAGAGAAAATCAAACGGTCGAATGAGGAATATGTGGGCGAATGAAACTTTTATTCAAAATTCATACATTCGTACCATTTATGTTTCACATTCGCACCTTGATAAAACTCTTTCGTACCCCCGTTTGGGCGAAAGAGAAGGTTTGTTACCAAAACTTTTCAATTTGAAATTTTGTCGATTTTTAATGGGTGTTTTTGTTTGTTTTGCAGATTTAACGATGTCTGAACAAGAGAAGACGACGGAACAAGCTGGATCATCATCACAGCCTGCCAAGCTTTTAGACTTTGAAAATGCGCATAACTGCTGTGCGTATCTCGGAGACGTAAAGAAGCATACAGAGTTCGTTGGCATTATTGATTTTCTGAAGAGATGCAGGGTGATAGATGCCATTGCTACCCCAACGATTATCTACAGGGATATGATACAAGAATTTTGGTCGAATGCCAAGCTTGACTTCTGGAAGTGCGAATCGTGTTTGACGAGCAAGATTCAAGGACAGAGAGTCATTGTTTGTGAAGAGGATCTGAGAGAAGCGTTGAACTTGAATGATGAGCCGACAGATCCAAAGGAGTTTACTTTTATGGATCAGCGAAAGTGCTTCTTCAGAATGAAATACAATGGACCAATCACTGACGGTTCATTGCATAAGGGAAAACTGTGCCCACAATTCAAATATCTGGCACATGTTTTGATTCATGTATTCGGATCTGCAGCTGGAGGATATGATTTGATGAGGAAGAGCATCAGTTCTATGATGGTTGCCTTAGTATTGAACAAACCGTTCAATGTCTCAGGCATGCTGATGTCTCATTTACTAGAGCCTGTGAACGGCACGAGGAATCTTAAGTTTCTACTTTATCCTTGTTTCCTCCAGATGGTATTTGACAACAAGTATAAGGAGTTAAAAAGAGATCCTAAGCACATTGTTGTTCAGGAACATATGTCGCTGAATACACTCGCTAGGATGAAAGCATATAAGGGATTGTCAGTTGATGAACGTCCTCCAGTAAGACGTTTATTTGGACTCCTAGCTAGAGTTGATTATACAGATCCTGGTGAAGGGCTTGTGAGGAATGTAAACAGTGATTCTGATCCTGATAATCCGTTACATCATGTTGATCCTGATGCGAAACGCAAAAGACAAGTTGTGAATGTGGGCGCAAAGAGTGGAAAGACAAAGAAAAAGGAGATAAGGTTAGAGGTTACTGAACCTGAGAAGAAGAAAAGTACGCCAAGAAGGCATAAGAGCATGGCGAAGAAGGGATTACATTTAGTTGATGAAGCGTCTGTTGATTCAGAAGAGACGCTAGAGGATGAACAATGGAATTCAGATGCTGAAACGGTAGAGACAACCATGCCCAAGGCCACTGAGGCTGGTGTGTCTGCTAGCCAGAACGTTGAAGATCAAGGGAACAAAAGTCCTATTCCTGTTGATGAAGAAGAGTTGAGTATGAATGTAGATGAGACGTTTATTGGTTCTCCTGTACAAGCTGCTAAGAAAAAGAAGAAACAGGAGAAGCCGAGTATCAAGAGGAAAGAGATTGAATCATTGATAGCTGGTAAGAAACTACCACCGGCTTCTGGTTCTAAGTCACCGGTTATTGCACCAGCTCAAAAGAAGCAAAAGACTACGACAACATCAAGCACACAACAGATTGAAGATATACCTATGGATGAGGTTAATGAGGTATTGGATAACGTGCTCAAAAAGATCAGAAAAGGCAAACTGCCTGATGTTGTTGAACCACCTTTGAAGAAGAACGTTTCGGTGGATAGTGACATTATGAGTGTTGTGAATCAGAGATTGTCTGAGATGATGAATCTAATCAACAAACAACAAACTGAGATTGAGCAGTTAAAGTCGAATGATAAGAAGATGTTGGAGGTCGTAGTCACATCAGCAAATGATAATGAAGCTTTGAAGAAAACGATCAAGAGATTGAAGAGAGAAAATAAGAAGTTGCTGAAGCACGAGCAACGAAACACCAGGAGAATCATTGTTTTGAAGGAGGAGAATAAACAGTTGAAGAAGAGTAACAAGCATATGGATGATTTGATCAAGAACTTGTACTCTCAAGCTCCTCAACTTCAAGCTGGTGAAGTAGATAAGGAAAGAGAAGAAGAACAGGTTGATTTCGAACCATCTGATGAAGAAGAAGATGATGAACTTGATGAAGATGCAGGAAACGATACGAAGAAGTAGAAGAAAGATGATAAGGATGATGGAGGTTCAGATGATGGTTCGAGTGATGGAAACGGCTCTGCTTTCGATGATAGTAGTGATGATGATGATGATGATGATGATAACGCTGACAAGTTTACATATGAGAAGCGTGACTCAAGTAAGGGTGGTGAGTCGAGCTCTAAGGCTCCTGGAGAGAATGTGGATGATGATATCTTCTGGAACGAGAAATTGCAGTCATTGTCTGAAGACGATAAGAACAAGTATCGCCAGATGCTCACTGATCGAGTCTGGACGATTGACATGACTAGCAGATTTCCAGAGATATTTGAATCGAACAATAAACTATTTGAGTTGGAGTTTGATGACCCTGATCTTGAAGATGGGGAAGTTTCTGCGGCAATTTCAAAGGACATACTTGAGGGTTTAGCAAAGCAGGTAGGGAAGACTTTGGAAGAATTACTTGCTGACAATTTCATTCCAAAGATACCTGAGAAGGAAGCCGGGAATCATTCTGATGATCGTGACGTTCCTGCGTTTGAGGAAGTTGAAATGGAAGACATTACAAGCGAGGAGTATCCACAATACTTCAAGACTAATCAAGATTGTGGATTTTCCTTCTCAGATGAACTGCTAAACCATGCCGAGAAACTAGCGAAAGAGAAGAGCAAAGCGTTTGAAGACGAAATCTTTAAAGGGCATGACAAACCACGGTTCGAGCAGTCGGAGAGTTTGAAAGAATTCTTGAAGAAATTGAAAGAAAAAGAAAACAATCGTCCGAAAGCTGAAATTCAAGGAAGCTTTTACAAACTTCACAGTGGTATATTCAAAGGTCGTGCATTGGCCTGGAAGTTTGTTAAAGAATTGAGATGTATTGCAGTGAAGTGGGAGAAGGGGATCTTATACTTCGATAAATTTCATCATTTGAAGACTCTTCCCTATTGGGCAATCCGTGATATTTGTCGTCACCGTTTAACGGGAGCGTCAAATAGTCAGATTACCTACTTTGCTGAGAAAATGACTAGAGAAAGCCGAACCAAGTGGGACTTGTTTAAACCACAATATCCTAAGCGAATTGTTCACAAGAAGGATATTGATCAGATTACTGGTATGCCCAAGGTGACGTTAAAGTACAGACCACCGCGAGTGTTGAAAAAGATTCCTTTGTTACCTATCCCACAACACTTCGCCAAAGATTTCATCTGGTGGTATTATGATTGGAAGATTGCAGAGGCCGTGATTGTGTTGAAAGACGGAGAGACGAACTACAAGAAAGTACACATTTTTGATCCCATGTGGTTAATAAACTGTTCACATGAGGATATTATCATGTTGTTCTACAATCCGATCTATTCAGATGCGAAAGATGCTGAGCAAGCAGGAAAGTACCAACGTGTGGTATTTCTGTGCTTTGCATATGATATCAATGCTGGGTGTGACTATGGCGAGAAGCTGGGAAAGTTTGTTGAGAAGCAAAAGGTGCCTGAACTGAAAAAGAAGAAGCAAACGCAATTTCAGGAACCGGTGATGACAAAAGAACAGAAGATTCAACGACACATCAGACTGATGAACATTAGAATGGACGAACAACGACGACAACAATCCAAGCAATAGTCGAGGGGGAGTTTGTAGATGCAAAAGTGCGACTAATGCTTCGGATTGAACAACACATATGTTTTGGTGAATGTCGTTGGTGCGAAGGAGAGTGTTAGAAGGTGCGAAGGAGGCTTTTTGTAGGTACGAAAGAAGATGAAAGGTGCGAAGGAAGAAGACTTGGACGAATGAGAATTTAGTTTAATGTAGAACTTGGTTCGACCATTCAGTTTGGGCGAACCTGCACATTCGCACAATCAATTTGGGCGAATGTGCAGTCTATAAATAGACAAGTTTGATTTTTGAATGTAACTTTTGGTCATTATTATTCCCTCCACTTTCTGATATTCTCTCTAGTGTTTTGTTTAACTCTTTTATCGTTCATACCTTGATTGTAATCATATTTCAACATGTAATCGAGTTGTTAATTAATGAAAAACCTTTGAAAATGATGATCTGTGTGTTTTAATCTGTTTGACTATTATTTTGTGATAGTTTTAGGGTTTCCGCACATAAAACTAACTTGTTTGATCATTCTTTGTTGTTAATCGATCCTTTCACGCTCATACACTTATGCATGTAGAATCACTAGGTGTCACTTATACGATTTTGAACATTTGTAATGGGATTACACATATACTTACTTAGTGATACGTGTACTAGGGAGTCGGTAGCACACCCTACTTTGGAGTTTGGATTTATTTGCTTGCATACTAAGGTGAGTTTCACTACTTTTTCTCAAAAGCATGCGTCTCGGGTTTGAGACAACTTACAAAACGTTTTCTAGTCCGGTTTGGGACTACTTTTACATCTCGGGTTTTGAGATGCTTTGAATCCTTGTGTGGGTCGAGTTTTGACTCCTTGTGTGGGTCGGGTTTACGATTCCTTGTGTGGATCGCGTTTTGATCAATTTAAAACTTATTGGTCCTTTGTGAACTAAACACTCTATCACTTGAAAAGTCCTTACATATTATCGGGTTAATCGCTGGAGGCGAACGGGGTATTAGTTGATAGCGCTATTAGGTTGTACATCAACCTCATGTTTGCGATACTGGGAGCATGGGCATGAATTTCTAACCACATTTGAGAACTAGTGTTGATAGACACTAGTTACTGAGGCAAATTATTATATTATTGATGGTGTCCCAATAATACTGTGTAGTTGCAATGAGTGGATTAGCTACCCCTGACATGATTAAACTGATAATTCTTGAACATTTTGGTTTGGAGGACCTACGCTTTTACTTGGTTACGTGGTTTGGAAAACCAGCGCATTTACTTACTCACTTTCTTTACTTAGTGAACTCACCAACATTGTTTGTTGACTCACGATATACATGCTTTTGCAGGTAGTTAACTTCCGGTGCCACGATTAGAAAGCACTGCACACTTAACTGCATTTGAGTCTTGGGCATACACCTAAATTACATATCATGCTTTTATGTTTTCTTTCATATGGTTTTAATTTGGGCGCGTTGTTTTGCGCATGGTTTTAAAAGGTTTAAATTTGGTTTACTCTTCCGCAACTTAACTAAACTTGGTTTTTGAAAACGAACTAAATGGTTTGGGAATTTAGAGTTCGTTCATATGACTTATGGATATGGGATCCTGGTATGTCATGCGCATCGCGGTATAAACTCAGCAGTGGAAATTTGAGGGTGTGACATTTTTAATCATAAAAACAGCCTTAGAACAAATCTGGACATTTGGGGTTAGATGAAAACGAATCAAAATGCTTTAAAAAGGGTTTTGGATCAAGAGTACCTTAGATCTTTGATTAGATGATGTTTGTAGGTTAGATTATGAAAAACGAGAGCAAAAACTCCTTCCCTAGTGATTAAAATCGAAAGAGAGTGTTTAGAGGCGACTAGGGTTTGTGAAATGATGAAAAATGACAAGTGTGGTATTTATACTAAAGCTTCATTCGACCTCCTACATAGGTCGAATGAGAATCCCCAAGGTCGAATGGCTTTTTTGGTTTACCCATAAGCCTGGTTCGACCTTATGCAGGGGTCGAATGGAAATCAAAGTGGTCGAATGAGGTTTTTAAAGCAACAAAGGTTCTGGTTCGACCCCCCTAATGGTCGAACCAAAACTGACCTTTTCCAGATTTTCCAGTTTTGTCGTTTAAACACATTTTAACGCATTCTAACGCACGAACATGTAATCCTAACATATGTTAAGCATGTATAATCATGTTTACACCTTTGAAACACGTATTTGCACATTGTATCACATGTATGTACCAATCCACGTATAACCCTTAATTCAATCTTATGTAATTTCACCAACAACAGAACTCGAGACTAGTGCGTATTCAAAATGACTCCTAATGATGCTCCAGATCATTGAACCCTGGACAATCCTAACCTGACCCGACTCAACTGACCCAGTTAAGTCTGTTTATAAATGTTTCTCGCTAAGCTAGACTTATGTTTTATCAAAATGTTTATGCTGAACATGTCGGGTGTCACATGTTTGATGCTGGGAGCACTTTCCACCCCAACTTAGATTGATTACCTTTCTTCTCTACCTTGCCTCGACCTTTATGATCAAATCGAACCTGGCCCGCGAATATTACATAACTAACAATCCGCATGGTACGCAAATTTTAAATAATTTTTTAACGTCCTCCACTCTAAGGAACCAAACGAATCCAAACCGCTTACCCATTTTTTAGAATCAATTTGATATATAGACATCAGATACATTCCCCCATGCCTCCGACCTCACATCTCTTCTACAACTACTTAGAAGATAAGACTTTTGGGAAATTGGTAACATGTATTGACTCTGAGTTCTTTTCCAGAACCACAAAATTAGGATTACACTTAGGGATAGTGACAAAGGACAAAAAGTGTGAGAAGTGTAAGAAGTGTTATGGGAGTGACAAGTGTTCATTATCAATTTTATTGAATAGGGTTCTAATTGTAATTTTGCTATACCCAATTTTAGGTAACTCCCACTATGGATCTCAATTATTACGATTAACTTATCTTTCAAATTCATAAATAAAACGTCTATGTAGAAATCAACATTGCAAAGAAGCAGATAATATCAATTTCCAAAAACATAGATACACTCTTACAAGTCATTTTACATCCACAAATAAAACACAGTTATCATCAAAGTATAACGCACCAGAATTATGTGCATTCATATATAACACTAGTTGGTATATAAATATGGTAAACACTTACATTATCAAAACAAATAGAAAAATGACCCTACTAAATCAAACTCATTCATATAAAGCACTATATAGTAAACAATACAACAAATATGATGTGTTTTATTGAAACAAATGTGTTTTATATGAATCAGAATAGTGTTTTATAGAACAAACACATCCACCAAGATTAAACTTAATTTATATATAGCAATATGGTACTCATATTAAAGATAAAAAAAGCTCGTTATTATGGTGTATTTAAGAAAACTTATGTACAAAAAAGTTATTGACGTTTAAGAAATGGGGGAAGTTACATGTGCCTTGCATGTAAGTTTTCAAGTTTAGAACACACCAAATTACTTTATACCTGTATCTAGTCAAATCAATTAATGAAACTTATAACACATATTACAATTTTGCCACTGATCAATACCTGATGGAATGAGTCAAACATGATTGCTAATGGGTGTAATTGTGTGCTTTTAATGTGATTTGGATGCTTATATGTTATGAATAAGATGACTATGTGATATTGTGTGATTGTAGGTTAAATGGTGAAATTGGAAGGAAATAGCGCTAAATGTAACGAAGTGGATTGATCAAGGATGATGAATCGAAGAGATTGAAGTGTTCGGGGTGTTCAGTGGAATGGAACGAGGCTAATAAAGGCCGTGGATGAGAGGAATGAAGCTCAGGAGGTCATTCAGAACAAGGCTGCAAATTAAAAGGTGGAAGAAATGAAAGCAATGATCCACACCGTAGGCTACGGCCTAATGGCTGTAGCTTACGGATCATACATGGAGAAAAAGGATATTTGCATCATCACGTGTAACAAAAGAACAACCGCCGGGTACGGGCTACAAAGAAAGAAGAAACATGAGGGTTACACCGTAAGCTACGGTCTAAGATCCGTAGCTTACAGCGCGAGTACGAGGAAAAAGGCAAGTTTGTGGTTTGAAGGTATAAAAAGGATTTGAAAACCCTAGTCGAGGGCAGCCGTACTTAGTTCGAAAATACTCACACTTTGGGAGCTTTTTGTCTGGAAAAACACCACCATATCATCCATTAATCATTCCTTGATCCGTATGAACATGTCAATCACCAAGAATCAAGTTATTGAATATCAGAACACCATCATGAGCGGCTAAGTCACCCATGATTCTCTTTGGGTGAATCGTTAGTTATATTTGCGAGGGTTTTGCTACATTATCATACATTAGATTGAGTGTTTGTTCTGAATTCTAAACTTTCAATTGTGGTTTGTTTATGAAACGGTTTATCATTAATTCGTTAATTGTGCTACTTGTTCTTGTTTGATAAACAAGTTATTATTAATTTCATTAAAAACCGGTAATTTGCTAAGTGGTAATGAACTGAGTCAACATCATCGGTCTAGTTATCGGCTGTCAATACGGTCATTAATCAATTTACAAGTTACGTTATTTTACTAACCACAAATCATGTCTATGCGATTCCAATTGACCCGTTTGCAAACCCGAGTGAATTTGGCTACCCAGAATCCTAGAGAGATCACCTTTCTCAGCATTGTCTACAACTCATTTTATTTTCAGTCGTTTTATTTAATTTCGTTTTTCTCAAACAATCCAAACAATCGATTTTATTTTATTGCATAGGTTAATTAATTAGTTTAACATAACACTTTTCACAATACTCCTCGAGGTTCAACAACTGACTTACCCTATCTAGTAAAGTAGTTGTAACTCTTATTATAACTCTTATTTTTGATCGGTCCTTGACGCTGATCAATATCAACCCTCCATTTATAGTTTTAAGGGCCAAAACACTTATTACATTTCTCACACAAAACACGCTTTATACAGGAACCCTACCCATGTGATACAAAAGGCGGTTATATGACTGTACAACTTTACTTCCACTATATTTGGTACATACATATACATATAGATGTGAAGACCAATCAATTGATAGTTAATTCAATTGGAGAATCGAGCCATATAAATATGATACATATTTTTTTAAACAATATATATATTTATTACTAAGACAAAACAAGTTACATTTAGATGGTGAGTAAGCGGACAACAAGCTGCGCTGCTATCCCCGTTTGAATCGCAAAGCGTATCCTGCTAAACACAAACCCTTGGTTCTTAGGCCTTTGCAAGTCACTATGGACCACCTTCTGCACTCCTTTCAAAAACCGTACTACCTTATAGGCCCGAGTTCCAAATGTATCAAAAGCAAACGGCATGACCGTGTGATACAAAAGACTGTTATATGACCGGGTGCTTTTTCATTATATATTTTGTGAGCAATGCGTATACACACACATTCATCATACGTACACACATACACATGTAAGAAATTACAAAGTTCAACACTAAAATATGTCCTCAAATATTGAAATAAGATGAACTCAAATACAAATGTTTTTCACACTTGAAATTTTCTTAACTTATACCTACTTTTGGGTTGACAACATTGCTAGATTGAAAGATATTATTAAGATCCTTTTTAGCATTTTAAAAACATTAGGTTGCAAATCGTGATTGTTTTAATTGTGACCTTTATATATAATTAAAAAGTTGTTTTATAAAGGTCAATTACAAACGTACATATTAATACAACCCTACCCAAGATATTCTCTTTATAATAAAATAACTAAAGATCTTGCAAAGGTACTCTCCTTGTAAAATTGCAAATGTAAAAAAATCATCTGGTCACTTATGTCAAAATCAATTACATTATCGTTTACTCACATCCTGATAAAAATATGTCACTTGATAAGTTTGTCGTAATATAGGAGACATGTAATTTTGTTGATGTGCCCTTCAATGAGTTTCTCGTGATGTAGGTCCTAAACTATGGTTATATAAAACAACAACCTTACCTAGTAAATCTCGCAATTAGCAATGGTAAGAGTAGTGTCTGGGAGGATAAGATGTAGTCAAATCTTACCCCTATCCTTACGGATAGAGATGTTGCTTCCAGAGAGACCACCGGCTTGACAACACACAATCGACAAGCAAACAACACTAAAAACTAGGGGTGCAAATGAGCCGAGCCGAGCCCGAGCTCGACCAGGCTCGAGCTCGAGCTCGATTAGCTTATAAGAGCTCGGGCTCGAGCTCGGCTCGATTCGAGCTTTATTTTCAAAACTCGAGCTCGGCTCGTTAGTAATTTCTCAAGCTCGAGCTCGGCTCGGGCTCGGCTCGCTTGTTATCTATTAGTTAATTTATTAAATAAAAATAATATAAATAATAATTCGTTTAGGCTTGTGAGCTCGATAAGTGAAGCTCGAGCTCGGGCTCGTTAACTTAACAACTTTAAACAAGGGGTAAATATGATTAAATATTAAAAAAACTAATATTATACATAGGCTCGATAAGGCTCGACGAGCCTAACGAGTTTCATACGTCAGGCTCGAGCTCGGGCTCAATAAATAAACGAGCTTTGTTTTAGGCTCAAGCTCGGCTCGTTTCGAGCTTTTTACCGAGCCGAGTTCGAGTAGCTCACGAGCGGCTCGGCTCGTTTGCACCCCTACTAAAAACTAATAAAGAGCTACTGAATTTAAAGAAACATTGAAAGCATCATGTAGTGAAACAAAGGTATATAAGCCATAAAAAAAACAACATAACCCATAAACACCCAAAAACAAGTTACCCATACCGACCTTCTACCAATGAAAGAAAAAGTATAACTTCTAGAACCATGCTATGATACAACCCAACCCTCCTTAATAATCCTTAACCTTAATCTTGTGCCTCCACGAACCCCTATCCTCAATCATGTACTCAGAGAGGTGCATCTCGACTAAATCATGCCTAATCCGCTCATTCCAAGTCAATTTGAGTCTTCCTCTACACCTCTTTCCCTCTACAATGATGGTTTCCACTACTCTAACTGGGGTCGTCATTTGCCTCGTCTTCACATGCCCATACCATCTTAATCTTCCCTCATTTATCTTGTCTGATATACTAACTACCCCTAACCTTTCCCTAATAACCTCATTTCTTATTCGGTCTACCCTAGTGTGCCCGCACATCCTCATTTCTGCTACCTCCACCTTGCGAGCTTGTGTCTTTTTGATGGCCCAACAATATATCCCATATAACATAGCAGGTCTCACTGCAACCCTATAGAATTTTCCCTTTAATTTAGTTGGGAATCTTTTGTCACATAAATCCCCATTGGCGGCCCTCCACCTACACCAACCAGTTTGGTTATATTATATACTAGACTTTTGCCCACGTTTACACGCGGTTCACCAACGTACAATTATTTTGAGTGGTAAAACGTAAAAAAAATATAATAGAAATATTTTATTAAAATTTAAAAGAAACCAACACACATTTTATTCAAATATCACTAAATATTTCTTTATATACCACATTTTTTTGTTTTAGTCTTGACCTTCCCATCAGCATCAAGTATAAGTAACTTCACACCTGCCCTGCTTTTAACTCTTGACAATGCGACATAAAGCTGGCCATGTGAGAATACATGGACTCTTAAATACAATCCAACCTTCGATAGAGACTGTCCTTGGATTTTATTGATGGTCATTGTGAAACATACGCTTATTGGGAATTGGCGCCTTTGGAATTTGACTGGAATCTTGTTATCAGATGGTATCATATTTATTCTAGGAATAAGAGTTTTGGTACCAATGTTTCCACCTGATATGATTTCGGCTTCAATAACACGCTTTGCATGTTTGGTTATTCGTAACCTCATGCCGTTACACAAGCCATTTTGTTGATCTATGTTTCTCAACAACATAACGGGAACACCGATCTTTAGTGCTAATCGATGATTAGGCAATCCAGAAAATTTTAAACCATTAAGAACATCAGGAGAATATAAATCTTCCTGTGAACGGTTATTAGCATTCTCAGTCTTGCATATACTATCAGAGCTCAAATACTCGACTTCAGCTCCAGGAAATAATGCAAGCAACCTATCATTAATTTCATGTACCACTTCGTTTTTAGGTGCAAGTATTGCTCCTTCTCCAAAATAATCTTTATCTTTGTAAAGCTGAAGAAGTGAAGGGTAGACGAAGTCAATTAAGCTACAAATCGGATGTGATGAATGCTTATAAAGAAGATAATCTGGAATGTCGACATCTGCCTCATTTTCATCAACTGAATCACCAACTTTACCCTCACCTAACTCTAGAAGCCAGTTTGCAAATGCCTTTATTTCTTCGGATTCAGATGTGTTGTTACCCAATGTTAACCTCATGTTTTTGGTTAATGTACGGACTTTGCAACTATTCCAAATCTTAGACGAAGTTATTGAGCCATTTATAATATCTCTTTTACTACCATTGGGAACAAAAGGAAGGATTTGTCTAAAATCACCACCCAAAACCATATTTTAATTTTATAAATAAGTATAAATATGTTTAATTGAACCTAATTATAGCAACTTGATTATTTTAAGGAATACTAATAAATTTAATTTCAAAATTTGATAGTATTTAAAATTTTAGACAGAATAAAATTTTAATTTTATAAATGTATACTAAATCGAATTCAAAATTTTTGAATTTTATGTAATTCGAAATTTTTAAATTTCAAAAATTTTATTATAATTAGTATAGATATGTATAATTGATACTAATTATAACAACTTGCTTATTTTAGGGTAATTACTTAATTTGGTTTTATTAATATTTTGTAAATCATAAAGTTATAATTTTAATTTAATTATAATTTTTTTCAAAATTGTGCTATTAATATTATTGACTTTATTAAAAAATGTTGTCATAAAAAATTTCTAATAATAATGTTACATCATAAAAATATATTGCATCGTTAAAATTTTTAACAAAGTAACAAAAAACAAACATAAAATGCAAACACACAATTTATGTAAATGAAATTTGTCCAAAAAACCAAACCAATCATAAACGAAACGAAATTGTCACAAACATTAAATAAAAATCCTGAAAATAGACAAATGTTTAAAGAAATTGTTCATTGTTCCTATTTCTCAAGCTTAGGAACCAAAAGGGGGATATCAGGTGATTTCTTGGGAACTTTAGTTATAGATTCACTTGCATCATCGTCAAGCTCATACACTTTGTCTAGGCTACGCTTCACTTCCTCATCATCACGTATAACACTAACTCTAGAAGATGACTCTGGAGTAGTGTTATCTCCAAGATAATCCTACAATATTAAATGAAATGTCAAAATTGTTAGAATAAACTACATTAAAAACTTAATTTAAATATATGATTAAATAAGTCAAAGAACAACCTTCAAAGACAATGCATTCTGTGTTGAAGATACACCTATATCGATGTTTTCAAAAACAGGTTGATCGAGCTGAAATAAAAATAAACATCTAATACTTCAAAGGAAACGTTTATACTATAAACAAATAACATTAATAGGAACAATAATAAACATGTAATAATGATTCATAAGAGTAATAATAAAGGAATATTTCAATGATAATAATAACCTGAATGTCAGGGAACCTTTCTTCAAGAGAAGCAACTATTGAAGAATTATTTGTAAGTTTGCTTATACCATAACCATCAAGATGCTTATCAATGTTGAATTGTCCAATTTTAATCTTGAAAGCAAACTTTTTCTCTTCAAATGCATCAAACTCAGCAGGAGTTTTTTGTCTTCAACAGAAACCTAGATAAAAATGACATAAGTAACATGAAGTATAATAAAATATATTGTTTAAGGCAGAAAAAAATAAATTACCTGTTTGGAGATTTCTAGCAGCTGCATTGCTGACATGCCCAACAATTTTTTTGCTTCTCGATCAAATAATGTAAGCGATGTTATTCTAGTACAATCTTGTACCCTTATTGGAATTCTAAACCTAAAGTAAGTAATAACAAAACATTATTTACTAAATAATATCGTAAAAGTTTAAGTTATGTATATGAAAAATAATTCTTGCACAGGATCAGCAGATACAATTATATGCTTGGGACAGTCATTGTTGGTGCAAACCAAAACCTGTTTAAATGAATTAACATCTTTTTCATCTTCATCATCAGGTAACATCAAAGTTGGCTCAACATTGCGGTTACACGCCTCGCAACCTAGGTAATACCAATCGTCATTGGCATCCACACCCTTCACTGTACCAACAACAATGACTTGTTTGTTGACCTGCAAAAGAAAATAATATTAATGTCAACATTTAATAAAAAAAACTTCCAAACAAACTGATTATTAGTGTATACATTAAAATACATATGTGATAATTTTTTGAATGGAATGTAAACAATCATATTACAGTATTATAAGTCGACACTGATGTACCTCTGTTATCAACGGAAGATCACGAGTACTGCTGAAAGGTGTCTTGTTCAGAAATTCATCTGCCAAATTCATGCTTCCAGATGATCTGAGGGATCATTGAACAGAAGATGATTCAACAGAGATAAACTTTTCAATATAACTGTAAATAAAAAGAAATAAAAGATTTATATATTTTTAAACAAAATTACAATAAATACATAAAACAAATAAAAAACATAAGTATATTACCTTTTCTTAAAAGCCTGAATATCCTCAATGTCTTCATTAATAAAGAGTCGAGTGATATAGAAGCCATTTTGAACGCTCACATACGTAACATGTAAAAATAAACATAAAAGTAAAAATATATAGTGTATTCAAAAAACCTAATATATGACAAACCTTTATAATTGTTAAAACTACCAAATTGAACAATCAGGACAACATGGACTTCATCTTCATTCTGCTTGATGTACCCAAACATCTGCTCACTATACTCATCCCACAAAGAACAGCTGATTTTGATCCCTCTGCATATAAACATAATGTTGGTTAAAATGAAACTATCTATTGTATAACAATTTATTGATCGTATAATATAAGCAAAGATAGCAGAAATCATTATCAAACAATAAAAGATGATTTGTAAAGATGAAACACATACTCTAAATCAATCAAAATAAGGGTCATCTTGTTTTTCAAACCGGCTTTTGTTTCGGTCGGTTCTGGTGGAGTCCATTCTTCAACATAGCCAATGAAATCTTAAAAAAAAATTATTAATATATACAAATACATTATCAGAAAAGTTAAAGAGTAATACAAAATATTAAGTGTGATTAAACAAACCAATTCGTTGTTCCTGAGACAGGTTGCCACTCTTAATTGACTCAAAAGAAGAAAAATTAAAACCATACTAACTTCCTTCAAACCTGCTACATTTCGTAATGCTTGTTTCAAAAGTAAATGAAAGAATGTCGTTTTTATCAAAATGTTTAGTAGATTTGTTTTCAGCTAATTGGGAGTTATAGATATAGTAAGCTTCATTTTCACGTAAAGATTTTTCATGTTTCTTCATATATCTACTCCACACAATAGCTTGCATTTTGGAGCCCTGTTTAAAAATTAAAATGAAACAAAATAAAGTAAATCCGAATTTTGATTAACAATAATATGTTAACAACATAAATGAAACCATGAATACGTTAAAACTAACATGTTCATCCATCAGAACCATAACTAGACAAAGAGTTTCTCCCAACATCTTTCGATTTGGTCGCTTCCAAAGTCTAAGTACCTTAACGTTGATTGTGTATTGTGTGGCAACCGGAAAATTTTTCTTCTCTTTCGTCTCTTCCTTTTTGGGCCTTGGGCAATTTTCGGGACGAAAATTCTTTCAACAGGGGGATGATGTGACACCCGGCAAACTCAGGTTAGTAACGTTGACTAAACTAGTAAGTCTACCTTAGCGAGTCATGCATATTACGTTCTTAACGGGGTCAGTCGAGTCGGTATGATGATTCTGGGAAGCATCGGGAGTCGTTACGATGGTCCGCGGGGTCATCGGGAGTCGGTCCATAACCATGTGTACAAGGATTGGTGATTCGTGGAATCGCCGGGTTTAATGCACACACGAGTCTCGAGTCTCGGGAATTGGTGAACGGATGTAAACGTGTTAGTTATCATGCATTATATGTTTGGAATCATTATGTGACTTATCGGTATGTGAATACGTGTTTATATGTGTTAAAATAGCGTTTAACGCGCCGAAAACCCAACTTGGTGGGTTTCAGGCGATTAGGACCTGGAAGAGGGCCTAATCGCCTATATATATAGGCGAGTAGGGGTGATAACAGGCGATTGGGACCTAATCGCCTGATGTATCATGCGATTAGGCCCCCAATCGCGTGACATGAGCTGCTAATCGCCTATACAGCAGAGTCCGGGTCAAAACACCTATAAATAGAACCCTTAACTCCCCAAACACCTCTAGAACAACCCTAGCTGATCCCAAGCCACCCACACACCTTGAAACACCTCTGGAACTCATTTTGCTACAAAAATCACCATCTCCAAGCCTACACACCTTTCTTTGACAAAACCCAAGGTGTGTTCTTCATCCCTAACCTTTGTAAAGTTGTTATTTTGGGTTCCCCAAAGGTCCAGACCTTTTTTTACTAAGTTTGTGTCTTTAAAAACCTTTCAAAAGAGTCCTAAACCAAGTCTACACCTTAATGCTTGTTATATGTGAAGTTTACATGCATATGTTGGTCTTCTTGGTGGTTATAGCATGATTGTCTCCAAGATATGATTGTACTTCTGCTATGTAGAGATTATTAGGAGGGTTATCTTAGAGTTTGAGCCATTATTGTTGTGTTTTGATGAAAATGTGTATTTTGACCCATTTGTATGTTCTTGGAGATTTAAGATGATTATGGTATGATTGTTGATGCAATGTTGTTAGGATTTATACTAGGAAGATGTTAGATCAGAGGTTTGATGATTTACAAGTTTGTAGAGATTGAAATCTGATTGTTTCCATTTAAGGAAAGATAAGGTTGGTTGGTGAAACCTAGTACTTTGCCATTTTAGGAAATAATTGCTTAGAACATGTTAGATCAGTGATATGTTGGGGGTTTTTGCTTGGAATGGGTTGGTAAATGATTTAGGTTTGATATTGGGTGTAGTTGCATGTTTCGGATCTGATTTGGAGGGTTAAACGCGCGAAAATCCGTCACACAGCAGCAGCAGGCGATTAGGAATCCTAATCGCCTGATGCTGAAGGCGATTATGCAGACATTCAGGCGATTAGGACCCTAATCGCCTGATATAACAGGCGATTGGGCCCCTAATCGCCAATAGGCTGATGCTACTCGCGTATTGACTTTCCCAATCGCGTGTGCTGCTGTCGTAAACGCGTTTTGACATCCCGGAACACGATTTGACACCTAGGAACATGCTAGGAACCCCGGGATCCACCCAATGACTTAGTAAGACGTGTTCGGACCTGATTATGCGTTAATCGAACATTATGCTAGACTAGGTGAACAATTGCGCGTATTAAGTGTTTAATTGCATATGTTGCATGATGTCTTGTATCTACCTAACACGTGGAATGTCGGGTCACCAATGGGATGTCGGGTCTTGTCTAGCATGGTCGGTTTAACAGTTAATGATGTTTTCAAACGTTTATGGTCACGGTCTGGACATTCGGGGACTAGTTAGCCTGCGGGTTATTAGTCCAATACTTATACACATCTTATGATAGGTCGCCGCTATTTGGGGCTTTCATAACATAATTACTTAACTGTTTTCAAGTAACGCAATCCGAGGTGAGTTTCACAGCCCCACTTTTACTGTCTTGCTTTCGGGGGGAGAAACATGCTTTGTACGAACTATTTAAAGGTCATGTTATACTATGGGTACTTTATGTTACTATACGGCTTTTATGGAAAGTCCCAGGGGGAAACCATGAATGTGCTGGAACGCACAACGGGGGAAATGTGGATAGATCTATTGGGCCTCACAAGCCCCACTCGACGGCGGGGCCGGGCGGGTGCATATTGTCTCTACCTATCGGGTTACCGAGGCATCGGTAGCCCAGTCGTCTGGGCTGGTATCATCTTTTGGTTCATGTTTAGTAATGGGTTCCCAACCGTAGTAGTAAAAACACTTAACGTCTAGCTAACGTTCTTATGACATAGTATTAACGGAAATGATCTTTGTGAACTTGTGACAACACTTTTATAAAAGAAAACCTGTGAACTCACCAGCATTATATGTTGACATTTTTGGCATGTTTTCTCAGGTCGCTAAGGTAGCAGCTAGGTGCACGGAGTCATGCACAGCGTCTAATATTTTGAAGCATATTAAACAATGTTTTGTAAACAATGATATGCCTTTTGGTTGTAAACAAGAATGCTTCCGCTGCTGGTTTACAGCTCAAAGCATGATATTTTGGTTTTAAATATAATTATGAATGCATGTTTGTTGTATGTTTATTGTGATCGTTGACTGAGATCCTGGTGTGTCACGCGCCTCGCGGTAAAACCCCGCACGTGGAATTTGAGGGTGTGACATATTGAGTCATCCGCCAAGTGATGTCATTCAAAAAGGTAACGTTGTTCGGATCCATAAACCTGCAAGTTAATAGAATGTAACTATTAAAACATTACATGCAAAAAAAATAATTGAATTAATATGTAAAATATGATAGATATATCTGATACAGTTTTCCAGGAAATAGTGATACTAAGCTTTACGAAAGAAAATCTGTATTTATAATCTAAATTGCATGATTTATTTATGTTAAGCAATAAAAGTAATATAAAAAAAGGTAAATATGAAATGGAAATCAAAATTAATTTAGATTAACATGTTTCTATAATTAGGCTATACGAATTTTTTTAAATATATACGATTTTTAAATTATTATATGTATAAAATGTAAAGGTTTAAATCTATCTAAAATAAACATATATAATTTTTTTTAAATATATACGGATTTTTTTATAATCCCTACGGTTTTAAATATCTATTGAAAATGAAGCGTGAATTATTAATTTTTAACAACACTCTCGTAGATTTGAAAATTTAATTGTTTTAAATCTACCAAAAAATAATTTTATTGTTTGTTTATAAAATTTAAAGGTTTCAAATCGTGTCAAACAATTATTTTTAGCGGTCTTAATTTGATTGTGTGTTATTATTTATTGACAGTTGTTAACGCTGAAAAAATAATTTTATTGTTTGTTACTATGTATTGACTAAAAAAAGTCAAACCGTGTCAAAAAATTAAAGTTGTTAAAGAAGTCAAGCATTGCTAACAGTATAAAAAAATTTGAAACAATGTTGCAGTTATGAACCAAAAACTACAAATTAATGTTTAAAAAACTTATTGAATGTTTTAATAGAAATTTAAATGTTTCAAATTTACCAAAGAATTGTTTAATTGTTTGTTTTTAAAATTTGAATGTTTGGTTCTAAAATTTACAAGTATAAATCTATCAAATTTACCTTGATTGTTTGTTAAATTTGGTTGATTGTTACTAATAAATGTATTTTGACTTTTGAAAAAAAATCTAAAACAATTACATTTAATAAAAAGTCAAAAGTTGGCAAAAGTAAAAAAAATGAATCTGTTTTGCATTTATAAAATGCAAACCGTTTAATTTTAAAGTGTTTCAATTTACCAAAAATTGAGTCAAATTCAAACCTTCATTCTTTAAAAAAAAAAAGTCAAACCTTCATTCTTTATTTCATAATATTAAAGTGTTTCAATTTACCAAAAATTGACTATTGATTGTTTGGTTACTTTTTCTGATTAAAACATAAATTATTTACATAATTACATAAATTGCAATTAATAAGAAATTATTATATTGTACTAATAAAGTCAAACCATTTAATTACCGAAAATAACAAATTAAGGTTTAAATTTTTTTTTTTTATAAAAACACCCTTAGCAACAAATGTATATTACTTCCTAAACAACCAAATAACATTCAAAGATATAACTAATACACGTAACATAATATGCACAATATAGTGTTTTTTACTAATAAACATAACCCAAAATATTAGTCATTGTAAACACAAAACACCCCAAAATTCACGAATTACTACATGAGTAGTAAACGTGCAAAACTTTGTAAGTACCATTAAACATGTTCAAAAGTTACCCACTTACAGTTTTCATCAAACCTAAACAACGTCAACAACTAAAGCACCTAATTACCGTCACCAACCATCCATTATGTTCAAAACTTACCCACCAAAAATATTATCAGTATACCAAAAAACAACCACCAATAACCAAACTAATTACCATTACCCTTAACAACATTAGAAAGCTTGAACACACCTTGATTCTGGAAAAACAAGAAATGCATTTCATCACCAGGCTAGAGTTCCTTATTAGCTACAAAAGCCGACATACCTTTGATGTAGTAACGGGGCTTTCGTGACGAATCTTCAATCCCAACCGACACTCCCCAAGTAAAGCCCTCTTCATCACGAATGGTCAAAGTCCTCTTCTTGTTCAAACGGTTCTCCTTTGCCCAATCGTTGTTCATACGCTACACAAATAATCAAGAATAGAACGTCATTAAATAAAAATTTATACATACATATAATTACAATATTTACAGTAAGAGTGTATGACGTGCCATATAAGTTCGTATCAGTTTGTGCCATATAAATCCATATTAGTTGTGCCATTTAAGTTCCTATCAAATTGAATCAACATATCATTAATTTCACATATAAACTCAAGCGGGTAATTGTAATGTACAGCTTGATCGTTATGTTAGAGTCATAGCATAGCGACTAACGTGCACTAAAGTCTAAACTCTAAAGTCTAAACATAGCGAATGATGTACAGTGAAATCATTCCATTTATGCAGAAATTGTTGGGCGTAGTTATAATATTGTCTAACATGGTGTCTAAATTAGATCTGCTGCTGTGTAGTTATAATATTGTCAACAGCCACTACTGTGCACATAAGTTACTTTTCATCTAAGTTCATATCACTTTGTGCAACTAATATGGATAAAGTATAGTGTAAAAACTAAAGTCTAAACATAGCGACTAATATGCATTGAAAATCATTCCATTTATGCAGTAATTTGTAAGTGTGTAGTTATAGTATTGTCAACAGCCGTGTCTGAATGAATTATGCTGCTGTGGATTCCACTGGTCGTGAGTTTAATCGATTTTAAGTCTAAAAGTAGGGACTATTGTGCACATAAGTTATGTGCCATCTAAGTTCGTATCAGTTTGCGCAACTAATATGGATAAACTAAAGTATAAATACATTAATAAACATTAGCGACTACTGTCCACATAACTTATATATCTAATTGCGGAAATAATTGTACTTACAAAGTGTTTATCAACTTTTAAAACCACTGGCACACCTACATCCTCGACCTCTTCGGATTCATCATCTTCCACCTCACAATCATCATCCATTGGATCCTCTTCACTGTCGTCATCAGAAATGAAAATGATGTCTTCCTCATTATAATAATCATCATCATCCTCCTCATTGTCGTCATCATCCTCCTCATTAACTTCAGCTTCCGAAACATGATCAGGAGGAAGAGTAAGCTTGTTTTTTAAAAAAAAAGCGACATATTGTAGGTGCTCTATTAAATGAATAAAAAGAATTGTTAATAAAGTTTAAAAAATTATAAAAAGTAAACAGTAAGAAAAATTATATAATGATTTCAAAATCAATAAATAAAAACAGAGAAAACCTCATTAATGATTTCGAAGACAATTAGATGATCAGCAGTAATTGAAAAAGCTTCCTTAATCATTGGCCATCCTTGAGTCACATAAATAGTACCATCATCAACTGCTAGCTGTATCTGAAAGTGTGCACTTGAATGATCAGTAACGTCAATTGGATTCAATGGAACGGTTCGGTTGAATAATCCATGAAGAACGAAACAACTGATATGCTGGAAAAAATACAAACAATGTTAACACATTACAATCAGTTTTTGTATAAAAAATATTCTATAATGTAATATTTAGTGGAGTTGTTATAAAAAACATACCAGACGTTTGTCGGTTGTAAGTGGATCGACCAATCTGCAGTAGAAGAAGCTACCAGGTGCACACACAGCATCCTGATGGAAAGTAATCATACTGAAAGACTTGAGATTTTCCTCATACTGAAATATAAAGTTACACCCAGATGGGTACTTTAATTCAGTAATCATAGTTCTCCAACCATTGTAGAAGAACCATTTGCCAGCAATGTTTAACACCTTAATGTCATAGACTTTATCATCCAAGGTTCGGATCTTGGTATTCCCAGCAGGATAACCATACTTGTCGATCCAACCATCATAGTCATTTGGTAACCCCTGAGTACAAACAACAAAAAATTATTAGGATATTATAAACTGACTGTAGTATATACATTAAAACCATGATTGATATCTTACCAAACAAACACGGCTGTTATTTTCTGACTTAACCCAAAATCCATAAACCATTGTAACACGGATGTGTATGCACCTGTACCAATCCACAAAACATAAAAAGTAATACATATCTTAATGTTTAAATGACAAAAACACTTACAAACTCAATCAAATCTTTGTATCAGAAAATCTATACATATAATCACAATTTACACAACAGAAATCTAAAATGAAGAAGACACTTCAACGTAACAGAAAATCCACTTTGATAAATTCATGGTCTTAACTCCTTATTGACCCATTTGACATCCTTTCTTGTTAGCTACAATCTTTATATATAAAATGAATAAGACACTTAAACCTAACAGAAAATCCACTTTGATAAATTCATAGTCTTAACTCCTTTTGACCCATTTGACATCATTTCTTGTTAGCTACAATCTTTATATGTCAACTGTTATTAGTAGTATACAACCCCATTTCAATCCATTCGTAGCTATCTTAAAACATCAATTGATTCCTTAATCAAAAACTAAAACATAAAACACTAAATGGAAACCTAACACAAATCCATTAGTAGTTTTCTTAAAATATCAATTGAACACTAAATCGAAATCTAAAACATAAACCTAAAACATAAAGCCCTAATCAATCTGAATAATAACAAATGAAAAATAAAGAAGAATCAGTCAAACCTTAAAACATCAATTGAACAAAAAAATCCCTAAATCGATACCTAAATCATAAACCCCTAAATTGAAACCTAAAAGCATAACAATACATTCGTAGCTTTCTTAAAACATCAATTTAACCATAAGTCGTAACCTTAAACATTAACCCTAATTCGAAATCTAACACTTAAACCACTAATCAGTCTTAATAAATCAAACCTTAAAACATCAATTGAACCCTAAACGACTGTTTAGCGGATGATTGAACTTGCAATCAGTTTTTATAGTTGTTGAACCCTAAAAACCCCTAACTTTGAACATAAAACATCAACCCTAAATCATCTCTCAAATACAAAACGAGTAATACGAATGAACAATAATAATCAAAAACTAAAGAACAATAACTAAAACAGAAAACAGAGCAAAAGATTAACATTAATCGAAAGTTTAAAAACATATATGGAAAATCTGTGAAACAAAAGAAAGAATAATCGATCAATGAACATCGATTTAGTGAAATAACAATCAAATACATATTAACTTGGATTGGAGAGAAAGATTATGTTTAATCGCCCTTGAATCGCTGAGATTAGGGTTTTCTTTGAAGGAGGCGATGATAATGTGCTCATCGTGTTTTTTTAGGGTTTTATATTTTCTGGATTTTTGATTAAAAAAAAAGAAAATTTTATAAAAACTCACATCATGCCATGTGGCTTAATAAGGGGAGGAGAGAGGATTGCTAGGTGGGTGAATAAATGCAATGTGTACAAAATGGCTTTCAAATATTATGTGTGTGTGTGTATATATATATATATATAAATACATATATATAGGGTCCGGTTCGGTTGAGAACCAACTCCAGTTTTGAGAACCGTGAGAACTCCGACCTAAAATACGAATTTAAAAAAAACTACCCAATGATGTAAAAATGACTAACTAAGAAATATATAAAAAATGAAAAGAAAAGATTTTCATCTTCCTTACACCGGTGTAACAAAAGTGACATAAATGTCTTACATCGGTGTATTATTTTATTATGACTTAATCACAACATCAAATCCATTTTACAATTAATTAAATGTGTGGCTAATAAATGAGTTCCCATAGTTCTCACAACTTAACCTAGTTCTCATTTTAACCCATCTTTATATATATATATATAGGGGAAGGTTCAATTGAGAACTCATAGTTAGGGAGAGAACTCAAGAACTCTATATTACACATATGTAATATATCATATGTTGCATATTACACTTGTGTAATATATTGCTATTGCATATGTTGCACATGTGCAATATATCATATGTTACACATGTGTAATATATATTACACATGTGTAATAATATATATTACACATGTGTAACATATCATATGTTACACATGTGTAATATATATTATTACACATGTGTAATATATATTACACATGTGTAACATATGATATATTACACATGTGCAATATATATTACACATGTGTAATATAAAGTTCTCGAGTTCTCTCAATAAAATGAGTTTTCTATTGAACCATCCCCTATATATATATATATATATATATATATTAAAAAATTTGGAAGGAAGACTAGAAACTCCTACAATTCCAGATAATGTGCCATGGAGACAGTACAAGTTAATAGGTGAAGGACACTATATTCAAGTATATGCAAAGGACAATTGTCGTGTTCTTTTACCTTTTTCAGGTGAAGGAGAAACCCTACAGATAAAACATTTCATAAACCTTGTAGAAGATGAGGACCTAGAAGACTGTTCAAGTCCATAGTCAATAGACAGTACACACAGGGATTTCTAGAAGCAAACGTAAGCAGTGACGTTACACAAACATGGAAGACAGTTGTACAACAAGACACTGAGCATCTCTACAAGATACAAAGAATCTAAATAAATCATAAAGTCGAGAAGAGGCCAATGTTTGTGTTAATAATGGCCAACATCCACTAGATTATTTTTTGAACTTTGTAAAAGTAGTTTTGTCGTTTATTTTCTTTAGTTGTTAGCCATACATGTATGTTAGAACTATAGTGTTTTGTTTCTTTGTAGTTTGCCTATAAAAGCCAACCATTTCTTTCATTGTAGATACACCAAGAAAACCATTGAAAGCAATAGAATTTTAACTTTCATGGCACACTAAAATATCTCCGACGCTCCTTAACTAAGCCTCCTTATACTTCAGTTTGTCCAAGATCTTTATATTATATTCCAACAACCCCCAAAAAAAAAAACTACTACTAATCCACCGCTGTGCATACTCTCGACCATCTATCCGCTGTGCAAATCTCATTGTAAGTATTATGATTACTTTGCTTCTTTATAATTTTTTAGTATTAATTCTACTTTATATATGTATTTATTTAAAAAGAATTAAGTTTTGTTTCGTTTTAAACATAGTAATCCACCACCCCCTCTGATATATTGGTATCAGAGCAAAGGCTTTCCTAAAGATCTTGGACAAATTGAAGAATAAGGAGGCTTAGTTAAGGAGCGTCGGAGAGATTTTAGTGTGCCATGAAAGTTAAAATTCTATTGCTTTCAATGGTTTTCTTGGTGTATCTACAATGAAAGAAATGGTTGCCTTTTATAGGCAAACTACAAAGAAACAAAACACTACAGTTCTAACATACATGTATGTTTATAATCTGATACCAATATATCAGAGGGGGTGGTGGATTACTATGTTTAAAACGAAACAAAACTTAATTCTTTTTAAATAAATACATATATAAAGTAGAACTAATACTACAAAATTATAAAGAAGCAAAGTAATCATAACACTTACAATGAGATTTGTACAGCGGATAGATGGTCGAGAGTATGCACAACTGTGGATTAGTAGTAGTAGTTTTTTTTTTGGGGGGGGGGGGGGGGGTTGTTGGAATATAATATAAAGATCTTGGACAAACTGAAGAATAAGGAGGCTTAGTTAAGGAGCGTCGGAGAGATTTTAGTGTGCCATGAAAGTTAAAATTCTATTGCTTTCAATGGTTTTCTTGGTGTATCTACAATGAAAGAAATGGTTGCCTTTTATAGGCAAACTACAAAGAAACAAAACACTATAGTTCTAACATACATGTATGTTTATAATTTGATACCAATATCTTTTATTATATTCCAACAACCCCCCAAAAAAAAATTTTACGAAAAGTAGTTTTGTCGTTTATTTTCTTTAGTTAACCATACATGTATGTTAGAACTATAGTGTTTTGTTTCTTTGTAGTTTGCCTATAAAAGGCAACCATTTCTTTCATTGTAGATACACCAAGAAAACCATTGAAAGCAATAGAATTTTAACTTTCATGGCACACTAAAATCTCTCCGACGCTCCTTAACTAAGCCTCCTTACTCTTCAGTTTGTCCAAGATCTTTATATTATATTCCAACAACCCAAAAAAAAAAAACCTACTACTAATCCACCGCTGTGCATACTCTCGACCATCTATCCGCTGTGGAAATCTCATTGTAAGTGTTATGATTACTTTGCTTCTTTATAATTTTTTAGTATTAATTCTACTTTATATATGTATTTATTTAAAAAGATTTAAGTTTTGTTTCGTTTTAAAAATAGTTCTAATAGAAAAGAGATAAAGGTAATTTAGATTTTTTAAATGATAATACACAAAAGAGAGAAAGTCTAATAGAAAATGAAGCGTTAAAGTTGTTAACAGATTTTTTAAATCAAGAAATAGAAAAAGGACAGGATATTACAAAAAGTATAAATCATCCTATAATATTATATTTAGAAAAAGTAGGATATATAGGAGAAGATATAACAAAATCACATATAAATTCTACATGTAGATTTAAATTAAAAAATCCTGACATAATTATTAGGACAGCTAATATAGAAAATAGTTCACTAGATAAAGTAGAATTCAAAAAACAAATCCCTGAAATGATTAATCAAGGTTTAATTAAAAAATCAGAAAGCCCATATAGATCTTCAGCATTTCTAGTTAGAAATCATAGTGAAATAAAAAGAGGTAAAGCTAGAATAGTATACAATTATAAACGGTTAAATGATAACACAATAAAAGATGGGTATAATATTCCTAATAAAGACACTTTATTAAATCTTATACAAAATAAAAAGATCTTCTCAAAATTTGATTTAAAATCAGGATATAATCAGCTAAAATTAGAGGAAAGTTTTAAACCATGGACAGCCTTTACATGTTCAGAAGGCCAATATGAATGGAATGTTCTTAGTTTTGGACTTAAGACTGCTCCTTCAATATTTCAAAGATTTATGGATAGTATATTCTTAAAATATGATTTTTGTTTGGTATATATTGATGATATTTTAGTTGCAAGTAATACTATACAGGAACATGAGAAGCATTTACAATAGGTTTTTGAAGAAATAAAGAAGAATGGTATAGTAGTTTCTAAAAGGAAAATGGAATTATTTAAAAGAAAAATATCTTTTTTAGGTTTAGAAATTGGAAATGGGAAAATAGAATTACAACCACATATTTCTACAAACACTACAACAAAAAGGGCTTTTAAGGACCTTTTGTGTGGGACGCTTGAAAAATGGGGTCCTAAAAAACTATTTAATAGGACGAATGAACTTTTGGGGTACTTTTATAATATACGCTATTAAACCAGTGTCCTAAAAAACTATTTAATAGGATGGATGATTCTTTAGGGTCCTATTATCATATAACTTAATAAGTCCCTTAAAATGTAGATCCTAATAAAGTAATTTATAAGACATTTAGTTGTTGGTGTCCTATTATGTGGTAATGTAATAGGACACTTGATCACTGGGGGTCCTATTATAACATAATTTAATACGACACTTTGTAGTTAAGTCATAAATGTTTGATGTTATAGGACCGTTTCTAGTCGAAGTCATATTAGAACATAACTTAATAGGACACTTGACACATGAGTCTTATAACTTTAACCTTTATAAGACGCTTAATCATTGTGACGTTATTATAATACACCGTAATATGACACATGATATTTGAGTCGTAAAACATCAGTTTTATAGGACGTTTTTTCACTAGGGTTTTATTATAACATAACTTAATAGCACTACTAGAAAAATACCCTTTCTTGACATTCATTTTATGACATACACCTATTTAATGACATGCAAAAGTATATGTCTGAAAAAAAATGTCATCTTTGATAAAAACTGATAAATTCTTGACGTTTTTTAGTGCGTGTCAATAATTTTCCGTCATAAATTAAAAAACCATGACGGTTAAGTAAGGTGTGTGTCATGATTTTGTGTCACACAAAGCTCAATTCCCTCTCTCTGGCTCGCCTACCCATAAACCCTCCCCCTCTCTTTCTCTGTCATAACAAATTAAACTCTACCTCTTCATCGATGATCTGCACATAAGAAAAACTCTCCTTCTTCATTCCTCTCTCACAACAAAACAAACATCGCCTCCCCATTTGCCCTAACCCTAATGGTCACGTTTATTACAGACGATGTGAACCTCCGGAAGCAGTACGGTTTCAAGATGACGGAGCCGAAGATTCTCCGACCTACGGTTTCAAGACGACGGATCCGGAGATGGGACAGTGTTCTCGCCGACGTACGGTTTCAAAATCAGTACGCTTTCTTCCCTAGTTTGTTCATAACTTAAAATGCTAAAATGTCTGAATATAATAATGTTACCGAACCCTAGTGTTGTGTTGTTCATAACTTAAAATGCTAAAAATGCTAGTTTGTTTGTTTTAAAATAGACAAGGAACCTACTACGCATAGCAATATTCAATATCAGTTATATGAGAGGACTTTTTACAGAGAAATACTTCAGTGACAAGGGCGTGTCAGCCTTAGGTAAACGCCACCGTTCTTTCTGGGAAAGTATCTGTGTAACAGATAGGCTTGACCTTATTTCATGGCATTATTTCTAACTTTCTGTTGTGTCATCAACAGAGATGAAGATCAAAAAGCTTATGCCTATGGATGCAGAGTCTAGAAGACTAATTGACTGGATGGAGAAAGGCATAATGAAATATTTATATGCTTTTGAGCATTAGCTTTTGCTTCTTGTTACTTCTCTTTGGTGTTAATTAGGTCCTTGTTTTTTGCAGGTGTCTATGATGCTTTGCAGAAGAAATATCTCAGGACACTAATGTTCTGTGTGTGTGAGACTGCAGAAGGGCCAATGATTGAAGAAAATTCCCGTAAGATTTGATGAACTATTGCAATAAGAATTCATCATGATCTGTTCTAAGATAGCAATAGTAGGGCACATTTTCTTTGTTTAAGTTCATCTTCGTAATAGTTTGCTTTACAAAGATATATATCGTCTTGCAGTTTCTTTCAGTTACTCACATTCTGACAGCAAAGAGGTTTCTATGAATGTCAATCGAATTGGAAACAAGAAGCGAGGGGAAACATTCAAGTGTAACTCCACAACCGAGATTACACCTACTCACCTACTCAAATGAAGTAAATACTATTCTTAGTTGAATCGTTTATCTTTGTCTATGTCCTTCGGGTATTAATTTCGTTGTTAATACCCAAAGGACAATCTTTTCATGTACTTTGAAGGTCAATTTCGTTGTTTCATTTGGATAGGTTGACTAGGTTTTGATTCTTTGACATCAAAGTATTATGAAAGAAAATTGAATTTTGATTGGGTGACTAGGTTGTTAGTTAGTTACCAGCATTATACATATTATCCTGTTATGTGTGTAGCGCGATTGAGTCTGTTTGCGCAATCTTTTGTGTTGCTTTTGTCGAATAAGCCCGTGGCGAATGGGGGTCAAGAGCTTTTTGGGCTTTTAGTGTTTTGGATATGGTACCTTTGTTGGTTTCTTGCTTGCCTAATTGGGGCGATGGTGTTCCTCCTATGCTTGCTGGTATGAAACTCACTTTACTCGTGCTAAACGGGTCAGGTCGACCATTTGGATAGTTACGTTTTACACATGTTAAATGGGTCGGGTGGGGTTAGGTCAACATATACAAGTTGGGTGAAAAAAGCATGGACTCTAATCAGTCAGCAGAAGAAGAGGGTGATGATGAGGTTCAGCAGAAGAAGAGCTTCTTATTATCATTGTTTGTTTTGATTATAATTATCTTCCTTCATTTCCTATGTAGGATTATGTTGAAGCAGCCAGAACTGCTGCAGTTAACCAGGAAATAGAACGCATCTTAACTGAAGTTCTTTTGAAGGTAAAACCAAATCAATGCTAATTATTCCTTTTTAAGTATTTGTAGTACGATGTTGGTTTTATTATTTAAAGTTTTCACATATATCTCAAGTGCCCATACATGCTTGCGTGTTCAAAATAATATCATGTGGATCAAAATCAGATAACTATTTTCGTAAATCTTAAATTGATTTTCTTCTAGAAGAAGATGATCTTAATGTGGAAGGTTGGCATTATTTGTTAACTTTCTTTTTTGTAATCTTGGTTTAAAAAATTAGTCTTATTTCTTAAATAAACTAGGGGTGGCAACTGTTACCAATGGGTATATTTTGTCTAATTGAGTTTCCCATGAACTGTATTCGATGGCTAAAACTTTATTGCTTTTTTTATCGTATTTGTTTCCTCTTTAGAATATAGAACTCATTCAGGATTTAGCTTTCATTATTGTGGAATTCATTATCTTTCCTCCAACGTCCAGCTGCCCAGTTTACGAGTTCCTATGTTCAACCATCTTCCAGGTTAGGTGAACTGCTTCATTAGTTGGGCATGGTGTAGGAAGTTAGGACAATGTTGTAATATTTGTTGACTTTTTGTTTTACCCAACAGTGTCATAGTTGTGTGTTGTAAGATATACACACGTCGTATTATTTTCTTTTTGCCATAAGTGTACACCACTTCTTTGAAGTGTTAACATATAACCACCCCAATTGAGATTCTTTAACTAGATATTAAATACTGAAAAGCGACTGATTGTTAAGTGATTTTCGAAACATCATATGCATTCATCATTTCTGAAGATTTTGATATAAAATATTAAGCAAGTGTTGTTATACTTCACATGTTAATCAAATTTAATATAATTAATGGAACTATATAAAGATATACTTGCTTCTACAGATATACACTTGAATGTGATTGGAGCCGTTTTTACAAACCCCACCCCACAACGCGGGGATACACCCTAGTTGATCTTAATGAGTTAATGTCGATACATTAGTTTATATTATTATATTATATAGTTATATACGAATACAATTACAAGATCACTTTCTGAGACACTTTTACTATTTTACATTGTACAAGTAGGTGAAGCTTGGGTACAACATCTTCTAGCTTTTATAAAGCCTCATAACCAATGTCTTCATATTTCCCTTTACTATTCACCCGCTGTTTCTTCTTGGCCTCAAATTTCTCCAATTACGTGTTGGTTTTAAATATTAAATGGGTCGACCTTTCAACACTGAACGGGTCAAAGCTCGACCAAAGTGTGTAAGGTTTTCTTGGACAGGGAGAAGATTGTGGACATTATAAAATGAAATACCGACTTTATGGAGTTTGTTAGTTTAGGGTTTAGGTTATTTTGTTTTAACTTGAGATGGTCAGTTATTTTTATAGACATGGAAATGATTATTCTATATTAGTCATTGCATGTGAACTGAAATTACAAGAAAAACATGATTTTTGTTATTGTAATAATCCAGGTTATTTTCTTACTTGATCTTTGTGCGTTGCAGAATGAAATAAGAGCCATGCCTCTAGAAGAAGTGGTTGCCTTGCCGATGACAAAAAGTATGATCGGCCAAATTTTCATTGTCACCACTAATGAATCTGGTAACGGCTAACTGGCTGACTCATTCCAATGCATACATTCATTTCTTACATTTTAACAACATTATGTTATGGACTTATATTTTTGTAAAACTACTTATTCATTGTTTGAAGGAGCGAAAGTGCGATAAGATAGGGGCGTGCTTAAAATGGTTGATTTGGCGAGCGATGACTTTTATTATGTAGGTTGTAATGCGCGATGAAACAACGAATCATATCGAAAAAAGATATCAGTTTACAATGCCTATTTGTATGATTCTCTGGAAGAAGCCGAGCTATTTCCCTTTGTTCAAGATTCTCTTATACATGTATTATACATGTACTACTCTGTATAATTTTAATCAAGGTTTTGCTAATTAATATGTCCTACTAAATTTTATGCTAATTATCTTAATTTTTTTTTATTTTGTCCTTGTTCAAGGTGTTGGTGATTTTATGCAAGACTCAAGTAATGTCAATTTTGATGACAAATGCCAAGTAAAAGGTAATAAACAACCTCCAATGATCTGATGTAGATAATCGCACGTAATGAAACATTTAAAGCTAAACAAGTTGGTCGGTTTTCATTAGTTTGAGATCCAAACAATTTGATTTTGATGGTTTGGCGGGTGAACAATTCAGTCTGGTTTAGTTTAAACTTGAACCAGTCATATAAGCCTTTTCCTTTCATCTCGGTATGTATTTATTAATCTTGTGATACAAATAATTTTAATAATCTGGAACTTAATGCTTATACATGGATTTTATTTGTAGGTAGTCTGTGAGGATTGAGCACGCATGATGACTTAGGATTCTATGCTGCTTGTTTCTTTTATATTGCTTTTAATTTCTTTGTTAAATGTTACAAGACTTTATGTTGGATAATGCTATAACTTATTTATGTTTAGTGTTTTTGTTATGAATATGCTTATTTGAAATATAATAAAGTTTTTTTATTTCATTAGTTGATGTTATATAAAGTATATCATAAAATTGTGTGTGTGTGTATGTTTAAAAAAAATATTGTATCATATGACTTGTTAGGAATTTGAAATTTTGTCCTATTAAACTTGTTAGAGCATTGTAAAAGTGTCCGAATATGCTTTTCTGAGGACACTATATTGTTTGTTCATTGATGTGACAACTCGGGTAAATCTCTCTTTTGGTTTCTATCTTTTGTTTGTTCCCTTCGTTATTTCCTTGTTCTTTTGGTACTTGTGCAATTTTCGGGACGAAAATTCTTTTAACGTGGGGATGATGTGACACCCGGCAAATTCTGGTTAACAACGTTGTCTAGATGAAAGTCTACCTTAGCAAGTCACGCGTATATTGTAATTAACTGGGTTAGTTAAGTCGGGTTATGGTTCGGGAACTATCGGTTTAGTCTAGAGGATCATTGGATGTTGGTCTAGAGGTTCATTAGATGTCGGTCCTTAACCAAGTGTACAAACGGTGACGATTTGTAGGATCGTCAGGGCATACGGAACATACGAGTCTCGAGTCCCGGGAATTGGTGAACGAGTGTGAATATGTGTATTTACTTGTGTTATGTGTTTACAATCATTATGTGACTTGTCGGTACGTTAATATGTGTTAACATATGTTAAAACGGGGTTTAACGCGCAAAACACACGAAACTAACCCCTATAGGCGATTAGGAAGCCTAATCGCCCATAGGGGAGGCGAGTAGGCAACCATTGGGGCGAGTAGAAGCCTACTCGTGTGATGGTAGGGGCGATTAGGCCTAATCGTGTGAACATTCATGCGATTAGCCTCCCTAATCGCGTGTAAGGGTTGCATAATCGCTAGTTACGTGCTGGACGACTAAAAACGACTATAAATACCATACTTGACCTCATAAACTTCATTATACAAACCCTAGTCGTCCCATAACCTGCCCCAACACACACACAACCTCTGGAACGCGATTTTTGATCAAAACACAAGGATTCAAGCATAATCCATCATTCTTTCATAATCCTAAGGTTTGGTTTCCATCCATAAATCCTTACAAACGTTTTTAATCAATCCCTAATGGTCCAGACCTGTTCTAAAACGAAAAAGCTTTCTGAAAATCATTAATAAGGGTTGTTAATCGGATTCTAACTAGTATACATGTGTTATGGGTGTTTATGATTAGAAAGCTAAGGTTTTTATGATTCATGATGATAGATTAACATGTTATTAGGATTAATTCAGAATACTAATAATATTATGATGATGAAATCTGAGAATTTAGTATTAGGGTTATGATTACGCGTGTTTGTATGATGATTGCATGCTATGTGAATGGTGTTTGGATTACGTGATTTGCATGCAGGGCTGATAATACGAGGCAAAACGAAGGGTTTTGGTTGAAACATGTTTAGGATAGTGTTTGGGATGATATTGGGTGGTTACACACGTTCTGGATCTGATTTCGAGCGTTAAACGCGCGAAAAACCGGAGCAGCAAGGTTACAGGCGAGTAGCCTTGCTAATCGCCTATGTTATAGGCGAGTAGGGTGCTAATCGCCTATAACTCATGCGATTAGGCCTACTCGTGTGACCTTAGGGGCGATTAGCCCTAAATGCTAGAACTTGTATGTGGTATAGCCCTAAATGCTAGTAGTTATATGTGGTATAGCCCTAAATGCTAGTAGTTACATGTGGTATAGCCCTAAATGCTAGTAGTTCATGCGATTAGGGTTCCTAAATGCTAGTTGACCAACCTAAATGCTAGTTGACTTTTCCTAATCGCGTGTACTGCTGCTGTAAGTATAAATTAGCATTCCGAGACCCGATTTGACATGTAGGAACATGCTAGGAACCCCGTAACATGTCTAATAACTTGGTAACATATGTTTGGATGTAATTCGGTGATACGAGAACTATGTGCTATAACTTGTTGTGCGTTAACGTACGTTAAGTGTGATTGCGTTATTGTATGTTTTGGAGCGTAACCATAACACGGGGAGTCTCGGGTCACCAATGGGATGTCGAGTCTTGTACTTTGGGTCAGTTAAACAGTCACGGTGTTTTCAAACGAACTTGGTTATGGTCTGGACATTTAGGGACTAATTAACCTGCGGGTTATTAGTCTAAGTATTTGTAACTGTCATATGTTAGGTCGCCGCTTTACGGGACTAGCATAGCAGCTGAGTTTACTCGGGTTAAGGAGTAACGCAACTTAAGGTGAGTTTACGGCCCCTCTTTTAAACTGGTTTCATACTTTTAGGGGGAGAAAACATGTGTTAAAACGATTATTTGGTAACTACTGTCATACTATGGGTTTCTATTGTGTACTACACGATCTTTAGAAGTCCCGGGGGGAACCATGAATGTGCGGGTTTGCACAACGGGGAAATGTGAATAGCGCTATTGGGAGTGACCAACCCCGCTCGTCGGCTTGGAGGGCCGGGCGAGTGCATATTGTCTCAAACAGGAACAACAGGAACAACTGGTACTTTTCGGGCACAACATCTGGTATTCGAGTTAGTAATGGTTTTCCAATCGTGGTAGTAACAAAACGTACGCCTAGCTAGCGTATACTGGTTTTCGATTTGTTATAGTATGGACAGGTGGACTTGGTACTTGGATTACAAAACCTGTAAACTCACCAGCATTTTTGTGCTGACGTAAACTTTTACATGTTTTCTCAGGTCGCTAAGGTAGCACAGTGGAACTAGGGCGCACGCGTCTGCACGGCGTCTAGCTAGAGTTGCATGATTTTACAAACGTTGAACATTGGTTTATTATTGAATAATTGTTTTGAATAAGCTTCCGCTGTAAACGGGGATTTTAAACTATGTTTTGAAATTGCATTTATATTCATTTAGACTTGTTTATTGTGATCGTTGGTTTGGATCCTGGTTTGTCATGCGCCTCGCGGTAAAACTCCGCAAGTGGATTTTGAGGGTGTGACAATTGACATCTTATGCGACTATAAAATTGGTTTCATAATCTTATTTGGGATATTAGGACCCCTTTTTTGGTACTAAAGCTCCTATAATGTTACATCATAAGGGTCCTATAAATGAATTTTTTAGGACTCTTGTATGTGTATTTAAAAGATTAAAAGTAGGTAAGCACATGTAAAAACATTGTAAAAGTGTCCTAATATCTTTTATTAGGAGTTTTTTGGGACATATTATGCGACCATAAAATTGGTTTCATAATCTTATTTGAGATATTAGGACGCTTTTTATGTTTCGTGACTTATTACGACCCCCTTACATGAAACGCTTTTACTGTTGGTCCTATTAAATAAAAGGTCCTATAAAATAACATTTTAGGACGCTTTTGTGCGTACTAAAAACCCATTTTTGTTGTAGTGAAAAATTTTAAATTTTCCTGAAAATTTTGAAAATTTAAAACAAATACAGGCCTTTTTAGGATTGGTAAATTATGCTAAACTACCTTTATCTCCTCTTTTTTGAACTATTTCAGTAGTATTTAAATATCTTAGTGTTGGAACTGTATATAAATGTTTACTTAATGTTATATAATTACATGTAATTGTTACTGCCCCATTTAAGCCTAAGATAAAATTTAACCCTATTACAAAATCTTTTGATCTTATATGTGGTGGGTTAATATTTACTTGTGGCATATCATACTTAATACTATAATTTCTTGCAAAATCTAAAAACTGTATTCCTACTGGTTCTAGGCAATGTGTAATATTTATTATTATGTCTTCAACTGTTCTTGTAGTTAATTTATATGAAAGTTTTTTATGATATTCTATTGGTGCCAAACTATAAGAGATTAAGCTTTTTGTAGCTCCTGTAGTTAAATCTAAATATTTATTATTATCTAACCATAATCTACACTGTATATTAATCATATTTATAGATCCTTGTGTTTGTATAAAAGTTTGTTCTTCTAATTGTTGTTTAGCCATCTTACTTATTTCTTCTGTTTTTACTATTTTTCAATTTCTTCTAGTCTTCATTCCAAATTTTTTAGTTTTAAATTATGTAATTCTGATATCATTTCCATTTTTTCTATTCTGTCATCATTGTTATTTTTGAAGCTTGCTGTTTAGATGTACTAACTATTTCTTTATTATAAATTTCTTTAAGACACCTAAAACATATTTCTTTAAAACATATATCACATTGTGATCTTTTTTCCATACTAGGATAGTATCCACAATTATAGCAACTGACATGGTTATTTCCTTTATTTTGTATCCAATTATGTTCACAGTTTTCTTCTGTATTCATGTATGTATAAGTTACTTTTGTTGTTGGTTTCTCATCTTCATTGTATATACTATATATGGATTCATTATCTGAATCATTATCTGTTTTTAATTCTTCTATTTCATAATCTTGTAATTGTTCAACTAAATTTTCTCTCTCTATGTTTTGATTTTATTTTGACATTTATTAGCCAAATGAGTTGTTTCTCCACAAATAAAACATCTACATTTTCTTGTTTGTGGTTTTTTAACATACTTATTCTTGTTGTATTTTTTCCTATAATTTTTATTATATGTTGTACTTTTTCTTATCTTTTTCTTTTTGTCATAAAAGCCATAAGCCTATGGTGTATAAATTGCTGTTTTACAAAAAGCATAAGCATTTCTTTTTAATTGTTCTTGTAATGCCACTTCTTTGCATTTTTCTTCCAATATACTAAATGTATATGTTATTCAAGGTCGTATTCCTAGATTTTGTTGTGTACCATAATTTGTTTTCCATGCTTCGTGTATAGATTTTCCTAGATCTCCTGGTAACTTTATAAAATACTTATCACATAAATCATCATCCATAGCCTTTCCTGTTTGTGATAATAACCTTGTAAAATCTAATGTGAATTCATTTATATACTTCATATCTGCTATGCTTAGTTGTTCTAAATTTCTAATAGCAGTATCTTGTATTAAACTGTTATTTTTTGCTGGATCAACTCCTAATATAAGAGTTCTAATTTGTGATGTGAAAGTATAAGGATTATTTTATAAGGATTATTTCCTATGTAATTAGACTCTTGTTGATAACTTATTGTAGGTGATGTCCATGGTTCTCTACCATAGGTTTCCTGTGTACCACTATTTTATCCTCCCCATTCTATTTTTGGTCTTTTCCTATTTATTTCGGCGTCCATAAAACTTTGTTCTTTTTTGTAAAAATCTGCTATCATAACGTTTCCGTTAATGATATCTTTTACTAGGGGTAAATCGAAATTATCATTAGGTTTATCCTACACATGTATAAATTCATCCTACACAAACCAAAATTTATCCTTCAATATAAATTATCTTTGCTTTAAAGATATATATTTAAAAATGAATTATGATTTCATTTATTTAACTAGTTTATGGGAGTTAGAAAAACTTAAAAAATTATTTAGCATTAAATACAAATATTAAAATAGAAGATTTCTATTGGTCTAAATTTCTTCTTTTTCTTCTTACAAGAAACCTTCTTCTCATTTGAACTCTCCACTATATATATATATATATATATATATATATATATATACACACACACACACATTTACATATATATTTATATATATAAGCTTAGTATAGGGAGAAAACCTAAGAAAACCCTATGTAACAAGTTTTTTATGATCTGAAAATTTTAGGACATATAATATACATGTTTTTAATAGTGTTGGGCCAAAAAAAGCGCCGAGTAGATTTTTTAAAAAAAAATATATAAGTTTCGTTTATATGTCACACGACGAAACTTATTTATTTTCTTTTAAAAAACACTACTCGACTTTTTTTTTTATCTTTTTGGCCTAAAACTCTTAAAAATATGTATATTATATGTCCTAAAATTTTTAGATCATGAAAAGGTTTTTACATAGGGTTTTCTCAAATTTTTGAGGTTTTCATTTAACTTTCCCCTATATATATATATATATATATACTAGCTGATTACCTCGGGAGTGTTCCGGAGTTAAAAAATTTAATATTACTTAATAAAAAAGGATAAAAGAAGTAAACAGTCTCAATCTCTTTTAATGTTAAAGAAAGTAGTTCTAATGTTTATACTACCAAAAGGGTTTTCATGCTACGTTCCCAGCAGATTAAAAAATCTCAACCTCTTTTAATGTTAAGCATATCGTTATAGCACATGAACATGGGCAATTCATATATGTAATAGTAGGTTCAAAAACATATATACTATCATAACATGATTAGTGACTTGCCTATATAAGAAATTACCTAAATACATGGTGTTTTTTTCTGCATGAACAAAAACTCACTAAAAAAACATTTTTTCGTTTTTGTATAGCACTATATATGGTGCTCGTTGGAAAGATAATAAAGCGATCGTTAAGTTGGTGTAATTTTTTTTTCAAAAAAATGTGATACATAAAAGTTACTAACGTTTAAAAATTGTGAGCGGAAAATAAGAAAAAAATACTCCCTCCGTCCCATTTTAAATGTCCTCCTTTCCTTTTTTGTTTGTCCCAAATTAAATGTCCCTTTCCAAAAATGGAAATGTAATTTCCAGTTTTGCCCATAAAAGACAAAACACAATCACCACTTTTGAGGATATTATTGTCATTTTACCACATACAAACAAAAAATTTCTTAAAATGTGTGTTTTTGGAAGTGGGACATTTAAAATGGGACGGAGGGAGTATTAATTAACATATTTGAAATTTTAAAATAATTAATAGTTCACTAACATTTAAAAAATGTGAGAGGTAAATAAGGAAAAGATATTAATTAACATATTTGAAATTTTAAGATAATATAGATATAGATTTTATTTAAAAATACAAAATAAATAAATTTAAAAGGAAGCTTCACATGATGCCACATGGCGGCCTCCATTGAATGTCACCTCATACAAACTCAATTCTTTTATTATAAGTTATATATATATATATATAGGGTGGGGTTAGGATACAAAGGCCATATTTTGTGAGACATGTGAAAAGGATTAAGAATTGATATGTAGGCACCATTTTTTGGACTTATTTATGATATTTTAGATTGTTTAGACTAAATAACACCAAACAATTTATTTTAGGCTTAAAATCTTAAAAACTATGCCAAGAACATGTGTTCTAAATTCTTGTGTTTTAGCTATATTTTAAATTTAATGGCTATAAATATATTAAATTGTGTTTTAATTTGTCGTGTTTGGTGTTTTTCTAACAAAAATAACCCAAAACATCGTACCTAAATCCAAAACATGATACCTACATGTCAATTCTTGATCTTTCTCATACTTCTCATGAAATATGACATTTGTACCCGAACCTTTACATATATATATATATATATATATATATATATGGGAGAGTTATTCTGCAAACACTAAATATCATGAGAACTATGAGAACAAACAATAAAATCAATCAAAATCAACTTTTTTAATACAAACCATATTTTATAATTAAAAACGCTCTAAAATTAACTTTTTATACATGTGTAAATGAAAGAGTTTACACATGTGTAAAAACAATTTAATTTCATATACGTTTAAATTTTTATGCATAAATTGTGTTTTTGAGAATGTATTTTAATAATAAAGATAAGTGTAAAAAGACATTTTGAATTTGAATGGATTAGATACGTTTCCGCGGTTCGCACGAAATATATGTGTTCTTAAATTAACCTTCTTTTATCTATACTATATTAATAAGCATATAGGAAGGGCAGGAATGGTCATTTGCCACATTTTCAAAGTTTACAACACCTTAAAGCATATTGTACAATGACCCCATGCATAAAATCCCTTAAACTTCTAAAGGGTACAAGTTACCAGGAATCATGTACAACCCTCTTATGCCAAATGAAAAAAACACGGGATACACGTGATTAGGGTTTCATTCATTTCATCAGATCTCACAATTCAAAACTTATCCGCTCCCTTCTCCTCTCTCTCTCTCTCTCTCCCTCTCTCGATTCTAAGAACATCAAAGAGATTTCTTCATGATTTCACCAGATCTATGAGTATTTCACCAAATCGACAAAGATTCCAACCTTCGTCACGGTAAGAGACACTTTGTTTTGATTTTGAACACTATTTCGTCATTCAAAACCCTAAAAAGGACTAACAAGTCGACTTTGATGTAGATCCAGGGTGATGTTTTTTCTGCAATGGGGGAGCCAGTACGGGGTTCTATAACGGAGGTAAAACTAAAACCCTAATAAATGATGTTTTTGCTGTAATATAACTATATAATTTATGCAAATTAGATGATAGTTTCCCAAGACGGTGTTGTTTGGGTGAAGGTTGGGGTTAATGTTTCTATGGTGTATGGTTTGATGCCTCCTGGAGCTTATAAGGCCGCCAATCCAATTAATGCTGCTGAAAATGGGACTTTCAACCATGGAGTCTTTTGGGGTTGACATTTATATTTGCATTTATTCGTTCATGTACACCATGTCTTGTGTATCACATATCCATGTAAGTGACATGGTTATTAAAGTGATTATGTTAATTGCAACATAGGAGTTAAGTGCAAGTTGGGTGGCTTAGCTGGTTTGGTAAAGCGTGAAAATGGTTTTTGGTTCAAACATCTTCGAGTGGCCCACGGTCGGTTGGACAACATGTGAAAATTGGTTTGGGTTGAAAGTTGAAACAAATAGTTTTTACCATGGGTTTAAAGTCATTTTTAGTATGCAGACACTTTCTGGTGGCCCTAACTTGTTTACCAATATGTAACCTTAATCGCCTGGGGCCTGTTTTCAGTGTGACACCCATGATATGGCGCTTGTGATGAAAGGTTTTGTAGGTATATTGACTGGTATGTATGAATACCAGCGACATGAGAGGATCCTCTGCCATGACTCAAAGCAGCTTATCGATGTATGTTACTCAGCTAACTATTCCACTTATCTACCTCTGAATCTAGCTTAGACCTTTTATGTGGTTTTTTCAATTGAAAACTAGGTATCTGAAGATGCCAACTATAGCAATGGATGTTCTGAAAACTTGATTCAATTTCGACAGATTCAATTTCGACATGTGTTGGAGAAACAAGGTTGTCTAATAAAGACATCCTTCAAATTGTTTTTATGCATTTTTTACCCGTTTATGTTGCAGTCACTAATTTAAGGTTTATTTGTTTTGCTGTTTAAATCTATGATAAGCAGATTCTGATGTACAACTATTTCAGGTGTACAACTACGATGGTTTACGTTCATATGAATTGCTTGATGTCCTTGAGTTTAACATGTAATGTTAATGTCAATCTTTATACTTTTTATTGAAAGGCCAATCTTTCTACTTTTGATCATATATATTGTGTTAATATTTATATTGTTTTCTCCTATAGTACTAGAAAATGGAAATCTATTGTATGTCTCTGCAAAGAGGGAAGGCTTGTATGCTTCAAAGTATGATGTAAACTGACCTTAACTATTTATGCAATTTGAACTATAAGTTGTCACTAATGCAGATTATATGTTGAGTACAGGTTGGCAATTCTGTAATTTATAAAAGATTGCGTGGCGGGAATGATGTAATAAATAAAATCACTAGGGTTCATATCCAACAATATGAGAAGCAAGATTCTGAAAGTTGGTATGAAATTTTATCTGTCTACTTATAAATGGGTCGATATGGGTTGTTATTATTTTGAATGGGTCAAATGTTAAAAAAGTTGCAACTCAAGTGGTTTGCTTATGTTTAAATTTGCTTATAGGTCTGCTTCTTGAATTGTTTTTTTATCTGAATTCATCTAAAAGTGAAAAAGGTAGCAGAACCAATAGACACAAATCTTAACTATTTTTGATATGGTTGATATTACCCATTTAGTTATGAATGGTTTAAAAGCTAAGAGACAAGTAGTTGGCGGATCAACCCAAACTGCCCAACCTCTTATAACTTAAACCCATTTGACACAAACGAAAACATGTGAAACCCAAAACAGGTGGCAAAACTGATGGATAAAGATCGAAATTTGATTGGATCTGTTGCGTCTCCTTTAATTGTCATGGTGAGTTTTGATTCTATAATATTTTCATGTATTTAATAGATGGGAATCAACATCACTTTTGCCTTGTATATGCAGATCACTTCCATACATTAAAAGATTAAAAAGAAGTTAGCTAAAAAAAGGAAGCGGGTCAGAAGTTTCCTATATTGTAGTTTATAGGTATTTTTTTTTGGAAGGTGTGTTTCAACGAAGAATACAAACGACGCACAACCCCTCAACCCCAGTTCGAATCCAGGCCAAACGCGGGTGTTGAATTTCTCACCCCTTAGTGCGAGTGGGGGGACTCGAACCTGAGACCAAGCCCAGGCGGGAACCTCCCTAAGGAGTAAACCCTCCTACCTCCGACTAGTTGGGCTGGACATCATTGGCTTGTAGTTTATAGGCATAAACCTCCAAATATCATTTGTTTGAACTTTTTATTGGTATTTAAATATTATAAATTTTTAAAAAATATAAAAATTTTGGACAATAACTTTAAGTCAGCCCATCCCAACACGACACGTATTAACATAATACGCAACCTGTCTTGCCGAGTGTTGGGTTATTCTGCAGACTTTTGTTGCCAAGGTGCATGTTTTTGAAGTTTCTTTATCTCTTTCATCTTCACTATATAGTATGTTATAATGTATTCAAGTCATACCAATTCAGATGTGGAGGGTCGCAGGGTGTGTCGGCGTAACAATACGTTCATGGTCAATTGGATACGATGCTCATTTAGTTTAGGTAACTTTTTTCTTTTGATCACTATTACCTTTTATTTGTTTGCAACTCATAAATTATTGGGTTATATGATGGCACAGTAGTTTAATCTTCCAAATTGTTGTCTGCAACTTAATTTTGACAGTGGTGCATCGCCATAACACATGTGGAGAAATAGATTGAACATCCATGCTGGTGGCTAATGTCGTTCGACCCTTAGTTTTTTCTTGTAAGTTTTATTATCTACTTATCTATTTTATATTTCATGTACATCTTTCCAAACCAAGTTAATTATTTTTATATTCTACTGTAAGTAAATTCTTTTTTGCTAACTTGCAACTGATTTCAAACATAAGCCTCGGGAGCATGATAATGTTAACTTGCAATAATGATTGGCCAAATGCCAATTTAGCACTTTGATTTTATAATGCCAATTTAGCACTTTGTGTTTATTGGTGATTTTATACTCAACAATTTTGAAAACATTTAACTTTCTTTTGTAAAATACTTTATGACCCGTTTCAGTATTAAATCGTTGTATAAAATCATATATAAGTAGACGTTGCTAAAAAGTTTCATCTTACTATAAAATCTTTACTATCTTCGAATCTTTATATTAAATCTTTTAAAACTGGATCTTGTTGCATTTAGGATGGTCATGATTATAAATTTTTAATAAAAATCATCACGGACTAACTTTTCTCTTGAATTCAAAAAAGTAACATCGTGTTGTATTTGCAGGTTGACACATGGCTGGTTAGTTTTTTGCATTTTCCATACTTGAAGAATCAGGGAATTGTCACATCATATTTTGTTTCCCCATGCAAAGATCAGCCTTCACATATGTTAAAGTCTACTCTTTTACCATCTTTCTGACTTTTGATATTTCAACATAGGTTCATAGATAGAGGTCCTGACTACCCAGCCCAGCTGGTAATATGGACATCCTGGTGATGCTTGGGCCCGTTACCCGGGTTCGAGTCTGGGGGGTTTTACCCATTCCACGGTGTTCCTGTGCATCTGGTGTGTGTTGGCAAATCCTGTAAGTCCCGTGGGGACGAAGGAATTTTGCCAGTACCGAGTTTACTCGGGCGTGGATTTGTTGGCCATTCAAAAAAAAGGTTCATAGATAGAGTAAATACTTAAAACATGAAATCAAGAACAACAATGAAAGTAAATAATTAAGAACTTTAAATTGAAAGCAACATGGTATCAAAAAAATTGCAACTGTAATTAGATTGGGTGGCCCAAATGTTTTTGACCATCCAAGTAGTATAATCTATGGTTCTTGAGCATGCCTCTTGATGATTATCCTTCATTTGTACAACTTTCTTCACATCTGTTTAAAATACATGCAAAAGAAATTTGCTTCTGATGTAAAATGCATGTAGTTTCTATGGAAACCGTTATGTTTCAATAACAAAGACAAGTAAATTCTTATTTATTATATTTTACTTCTTATAAAACCTGGAAGAAACTAACTCGCTATGGTATTCTTGGACTATGTCATGGACCTATGCTCGATCAATTGTACAAGCACAAGATCTCCTTATGTGATGACCACATTGAGCAAAGGTCAATCACACGAACCGAAAAACAAACCATGTACCGAAAGTTTTGGAGAGCCTAATATTTACTACGATGGTTAAAAATGTGCTATGGTAGAACATGATTAAAATAACCCTAGATAGTTTAAATACATAATCAAATATATACTACACAATGTATAAAAAGAAATCATAACTATTTAAAAGTGACCTCACATGTCGCATAAGTTTGTAAAAACATACAATACACAATTTAATTTTAATAAATTGCCTTAGCAGCTACCTCCTGCAATGACACTAGGTTTCGGTATACGTGTTCATTCTTTACCTGAATAACTTTTTTCAAGCCACAATAGTTGAGGAGGCCAAGATAACTGACGATTCGTTTGTAATGCGCAACATCGGCAGCTCATCAGAGATAACATTTGAGTATCTAACGATACTTTGGTTTTGGTCCGATCAGCAATGTATGTTCCGACGAGATGATTGATAAACTATCAAGCATCGATTACCTTATTGTAAACTGTCACCGCCGCCGCATCGCGCGGGTTCCCTACTAGTATATATATATATATATAGGCTAAGTATTGGGAAGAAACCCCTCTAAATGAGAATACCATTAGAAACCTAATGAGTGGTTAAGATTGTTCCACATCACCCACTTTCAAAATTTTCAAAATAAGAGGGAAAGGGCAATTTTGACATTTTAATCATCCTCGCTTTCTCTCTCCTTATATATATGTCAGACAATCCATTCTCTTTCTTCACTCTTTCAATCCACTCTCCCTCCCCCTCTCTGTCTCCCTGTCTCTAAAAACTTCCACCTTCCACCATAAGAACCACAGACCACCACCGACACCCACCACGAACCACCACCAAAACCCATCTGCTGTTGCACCCACCACCTCCACAACGACCAACATCCGTTAGAAAACACACCTAAACCAAAGAAACTTAAAACAGAGGTTTCAGATCTGGTTAGTTGGAGGTTTCTTTTTGTGTTTTTTTTTATGAAGATGAAGTTGAGGAGATTATTTTGAATAATCTCGATATCGTTTTGTATGGTTTCTTTTTTTATGTGATAAAGGGTGCAATCATTGACTGTTGAGAAGTGTTTTGAACTAGTTGGGTATCCTCCTTAAATATATGTGTTCTTAAGAATGGACATTCTTGCCACAATGTTGAGAATGTGGTGATAAAACATACGGGTATGAACGTAAAGCATCTTCTGGATGAAGCAACACATAATATGACAAATGAATAAACACATTCATTTAAAACACCCTAGTATGAACGTAAAACACCACAGTATGATATTTGGATAATTGATGTAGTTGAATGTGAATGGCAATACGAGCAGAATGATTCTTTATAAGAAATCTGTAAAATTCGTGTAAATTCAAACAAATATCCCTAATAAAAATTTTATTTAATAACAAAATTAATTACACAAATTATCTTCTAAAAGAAGCTTAACAACCCAAATTACAATGATGCCCCTAGTTAAAAGAATCGGTTGCCACATGTCACATCTAGATTGATTATCACACTTCTCACAAAAATTTGGTTTTGTACAAGAACCTAAACATATATATATATATATATATATATATATATATATATATATATATGTGTGTGTGTGTGTGTGGGGGCAGGATCAAATACAAAGTAATACAAACGTGCGAAGGATGCGAAGGATCATTTTGTACATGATAATTATGTAATGATAACTACGTAATGCCTTCATGAACATACAAAAACATTACGTAATTATCATGTACAAAGTGCATGATAATTACGTAATGCTTTCATGAACATAAAAAACATTACGTAATTATCATTACGTAATTATCATGTACAAAGTTCCTTCGCATCCTTCGCACGTTTCTTTTACTTTGTAGAATAACCGCCCCCTATATATATATATATATATATATATATATAGAGAGAGAGAGAGAGAGAGGATTTGGATCATTTGAGAACTCCTATGAGTTGTGAGAACCATAAAAACTCACTTTATAGCCACACACTTATTATAATAAAAAATGAATATGTTATCCAAAATTAAAAAACAATAAAATAATGAATAAAATATACTTAGTTGGGGATAAAAATCCCTTACACCGGTGTAACTTGATGTAAATTAATGTATTTTTTTATAAAATTTTTTACAACGGGGTTTACGTGTTTTTACACTAGTGTGCAAAAAAAAAATTCGCATTTTACGTCGAATTCTCACGAGTTTTCACAACTCATCGAATTCTCAACGGATCCTAACCCTATATATATATCGATATATATGGTTTAGTTCTCACAACTAACCATTCGAAATAGGGCTAAGAGAGAAGAATCTAGTGGCAACATTAATGGCTACTTCCACTCCAAAAGCAAGGTATGCAAACTCTTCACTACTCCAATAATTAAATAAATTGCTTATCAATTTTCATGTTTTTTTGTTCTTGTATATCTTAACAAAAGATATATGAATTAAATATGTTGTAACATGCTAGTTTAGTTGAGAATAGTTTCACTAATTCTGATTAATGGTTTAACTCAATTGAATCAAAAGCCCAACCACTGATTTTATATTTGAATGATCATCTTGATAACCAACTTACGTTCATAAACACTATTAGAAATTTCATTTAAGTTATTGAAGCATTGTTGGAGTAAATATACATTATGTTAGTATATTTATCTTTATAGCCATTATAATCATTTATATAATAATGATCAATTATTAATATTATCCTAAGCCCAATAACAGATATGTCTTTGATGGGCGGACTATCATTAGATGGGCCTTATTAGGGTGTCCCCTGGGTATGTATAAATATGAAGAGATATTATGAGATTAGTGTTGAGACAATCATAACACATTCATAACACCATTAGTCATCCCCTATCTCTCTCTCTCAATGTGTTCATAACATAAGAACACACAAACCATCAGAACTGCATACCTTAAAGGGAACCCAATCAAGATGATGGTGTCTTCCATTACTGAGGTTCCTGAACGGTTACGCATATCAGGTACACATGATTAAATATTATATTTATTCCTTATGTACTTATTAATATAATTAACATGTGGTATCAAAGCTATGTTGATTATACAGTTCATTAAAAAAAAAAAAAATATATTATGGTTGACGATTTCTTGTTCAACAAATCAGTTTTTTAAATCAAAGGAACATTAATTGCCATAAATCATTACAATGAATTCTTTTTTTTTTATTTGTCTTTCTTTGCGGCAGCCTTATGCCAATTCCTAATGGAATTAATAAATTCAGAATTGATGGATTGCCTTTAAATAATTAATTGGCAGTTTATGTTTCACTTGTGGCACATAGTTCTATCGATGCCATAACCATAAAATTTTAATGTTGTAATTGTATTTTATTATATATGTTAATGTTAGTGTTCTATGGAATTTCTTAAAATTCCATTCTCTTGATTATCGGAATTGACAAAAAAAAAAAAAAAAAATCGGTTGATGTTCTTCAAGAACATCATAAGATGACCGAAAATTATTATGATTTTGGTTTAAAATTGGATTAAAATTTTGTTTCCCATAATTTGGGACATAACTTTATCTCAAAGGAATTTTCGAAATCAATTATGATTAAGTCAAAGATTTCAAAAAATCTTATGATATCTTTGGAGATAGTCATCATTTAAAACTGGAAACAGATATTAGTAAATCCCTAAAATTTTGAACCATTAACAATATCATTTTTTTTTATAATAACAATTGTTTTCGGTTTTAAGAATTAATGAATTTAGGTTCTCGGATTATCAGTTAAGTCCCGAATTCAGGTTCTCGAATTTTATTTCCTAAGTTCTCGGTTTTAAAGCTTTCGATCAGGTTCATGGACAGGAGTTCTCGGTCAAGGTCTTCATCTTCGAAAACCATAATGTTTTTCGAGAACCCATAATGTTTTCAAGAACCCATCTTATTTATCGAGAACTATCATGTATTTGAGAACCAATATTTTTTCGAGAACTATTAAAGGATCCGAGAACTATTAAAGTTATCCGAAAACATAAGTTATTCGAGTACTCATAATATTCGAGAACTCATCAGTAAATCGAGAACTAATTCTGATATTCGAGAACTCATCATGACATTCGAGAACTCATTGTGATATCTGAGAACTCATTAACTCTTCGAGTACTCATGATTTATTCGAGATCTCATAAGTCTTCCGGGAACTCATCACTTTCGAGAACTCATTAAGTCTTCGAGAACTCATATTTCGAGAACCCCTTATGTTATTCGAGATCTCATAAGTTTTCCGGGAACTCATTATTTTTTCGAGAACCCCTTATGCTATTTGAGAACTCATATAATTTTTTTTTTTTTTGAGAACTCAATTCTTTGAGAACCCATTATTTTGAGAACTCATAAGCTAATTCGAGAACTCTTCCTTTTTCGGGAACTCATAAGATTACTAAGAACCAATTATTTTATCGAGATCTCTAATAAAATTTACAGTTTTGATAAAACCTAATGTATCAAGTTTATTCAAAACATTATAAAACCTTGCTTAACTTGAAATAACATTTTGAGGTGTCACTTCTACCCAAAGGTGATGTGTCACATTAGTTCGTTATAAAGATCTCGTTAAGCATTGTAGCTCGTTCACATAAGTGCCATAAGGTTTCACTTCTGCCCAAAGGTGATGTGTAACAGATTATGTTGGTGAACTGAGCGTAATGCATTAGGACTTTGAATGTCTCACTTCTGCCCAAAGGTGATGGGTTACGTTCACTGTCGGCAATTCAATACTTAAATAAATAGTGTATAGCCAAAGCTAGAGCATGTTATTTAAGTAGCTTATGTTGGTGTTATGATATTATCACGTCTTCATAACAAAATTGATCCACACAATTAATGATCCTTCATTAATATAAAGATCATAATCTAAGTTTGCCTTACATCAATACCCATAACTCGAAACTAATCTCTCATTCTTCTATAAATTACTATCTCAACTAAGTAATCCACTCTAATTATCAAAACTAAGAAGAGTTTGCTTAAACTTTGTTCTTATCAAGTTACCTCTTAAGACATGACATTCCTACGCTCTATCTGATAAAGTATTACAGAATAAAATATGAGCATAATAAGTGGAATAAAAATGTCTCTTATGGTAATTAAGAACTCCTTTTACCGATTCCTATCAGGTGAGCTATTAAAGATTCTGAAATTCCTAAGACTAATGAATTATCTATGGAATGAAAGAATATAACGAATTCGTAAGAAGCATGAAATAAATAAATCAAACTTTATGGTTAAATGGCATCTGTGAATACATCTTAACATTGAATAACATGACCCATAAAGCTAAGGGGTTATACATGGAAATCAATAAAATTTCTAGTGCATTATGACTTTTCCACCAGTACGATTAGATGCATTATGAATCAACCATAACACTCAGAAATGCCAAAGTAAAATGAGTGTGTTGATAGCGAATTACGTACAGGAAAAGGAACGCATTAAACTAGAAAAGTTGATGTTATTCACCTTACTACCATTAAACCTAAAAGAGGAAGAATAATTACCATAGAGAGGATAATTATAAGGTCTGGAAACAAAATACAAGTACTACTTTCAGTTATAAGTTTCTCTAACGGGAAAGTCTTACTAAGCAAAATTGTGCCATTAAGAATAGGCATAAGCAATGAGATTACCCATAAGAAAAGAGAACAGCTGGCTAAGATATGTAGTGCCTAATTAAAGATATTTAACTCCACAAATGCTAATGAATTCCAATTAACACATGATGGTTGAGTCTAGTTTTATACGTTTCCTTACCAGAATTCAACAAATACTTAAGATGAGAGTTAGTGGCAAAATTAAGGATCTATTAACCATTAATAACTGATCTTAGTGTTGAAGCTTTATGATACCTTACGATATTCTTAAGATTACTCAGAATTTAGTATCAATACTAAAAGCTACAATTTTTGATAGTTACAAGGTTTTAATGACCAAACCAAAGCCACTATTAAGTTAAACTCTCATATTGTTTGTTGTCATTATCTGAATAGAAACCTTATGAATTAAAAACTAGATGATCCAATAACGTTTTCACAACTTTGTTATCATGAAAATGAGAATTTAACAAAGAAAAATGAGACCCATGCAATTCATCCACTAAGACCAACATTTCATGAGAAATCATGATCAGGTCACTAAAGGATGCTTAGCTATCAAATCTCATTTTTAGTGACTTTAAAGCATGTGTTAAACGCTCTAAACATTAAATGGCGAAAGGAATAAATGGGTTTCCATCGTAGGTCATAACTAATTGACATTAGTGGAGCTTAGACAAATATCTAACTGTATCTATTTCGTTTCTTACAGACCAAAGTATTAAAGAAATCAATTCATATATACTTAATAAGATTCCCTCTAAGTATGTTCTTAAAATTTCTTATGAAATATGGACGATAAGGGAAATCAAGTATAAAATATATGAAATTTCTCGTTCACACACATCGTTAAAACTTATTATGTGGAGGTACTAAGAGACCTAAAAGATTAGTGGGAGCATAAGATGTCCTACTTATGACTTGCAAAAGTTACAGAGGTGGGGGGAACGACAATTTTGATCTATCCTCAAATTACACCTCTTGCACTGGACAACGCTCTATCACAACTTGTCTCCTTAGCACTTAACGTACTCCTAACAAAGTTTTTGTGGATGCTTAAATATGGGCGAACTTAGATTTCTTACTAAAGTAATCCTCATCAAGAGAAACGACAATAAACATCATTAGGTTGTTTTCTCTATTAAAATCTATGGATCTTCCAAATGTTAGACTTTAAGCATGCTGAATTCATTAAGATTTCTAAGGTAAGTGGGAGCAGTAAAAGTCCTTATTATGACTTTTCGGAAGTACAAGATGCGGGGGAGAGACTCATTAAAATTCGAGACTCATTAAGTTTAACTCCGAATTTAACTTCGATTATTCCTCTTGTACACCTTACTGCACCAACTCTTACACACTTAGAAACTAATGTTGCTCCTTATGTACCTGAAAATAAAAACACTTAACTAAAGTTAAGTTTGTATCATAATAAACCCAATGTTCAACTCAGGAGGTCATTTGGGTCTAAAAGCCCACTAACTTTGATGATTATGTAACCTACCTGACTAACACAAAATGGATGTTTGGAAAGTTTAATGATCCTACCTCTTATAATTAAATCATTAGTATCAATCAATCTTCTAAATGGAATAAAGCTAATATTAGCATAACTTATTCCATAATTTAGAATAACGTTTGGGATTTGGTTGAATAACCTAAAGGTATTCATAATAAAACCAGATCCGGATGGGAACGTTGTAAGATAAGATTGATTGTAAAAGATTATACTCAAGGAGGGATTAGATTATCGAAGAATCTTCTTATCTGTATTACAAAAGATTTCTTTGAGGATCATTACCGTCCTAGTAGCTCATAATAACTAAGAGCCACATTAGATGGACATTAAGACAACTTTCCATAACGATGACCTACATGTTCATTAAGCAACCTGAAAGTTCTAAACTGAAGGGTAAGAACACTTAGTCTGTAAGTCAATAAGATCCATGTATGGGTTGATGCAAGCATAAAATGTGTTGGAATCATAATGAAATTCTCTTCATCAAGAACTAAGTGGATTAAAGAACCTACCTCAAGATGAGTGGGAGCAACTAATGAAAACTTGTCCTTACATAGATGACGTTTCTCTTGACAAGTGTATGTTACCTAAGTCAAAGCATTGTTCATGCATAATTTTGACATGATGACTATCGGGGATTCCTCTTACGTAATAGGAATCAAAATATACCGAGATAGACCCAACAGGATATTAGTTTCATCCCATAAGTTTTACTCTAAGCGGGTCCTTAAGTATGTAACATACAACATTGCTCTCTTTTAGAGGATAATTTGAGATTATCACCTTATGCTTCATTAATTAGAAGACTGATGTAAATTTAAGTCTATGTTTGTTTATGATATTGTTCGTATTGCTTGACACTAGACTTGTCTAGATTGATGAAAAGCATCCAATGGAACATTACAATATCATTAAGAAACAAGAGACTATAATCTAAAGAAAAAGTGAGAACCTAAAGTGATTGACTACTCTTACTCTATATATTCAAAGGAAATCAAGTGTCAATTTCGGGGTATATCATAACGTTAGCAGACATAACTATCTTATGGAGGAGTCATAAGGAACTGTAATAACAACCTAAGTTATCATGACATAATGTGTTGCTGATCACAACAGAATGGTCATTAAATGTTGTTGGTAAATTTATCAGATGACTCATAACTTATTAACTCCATATAAATACTAAGTTGAAGACTTACAGTGATAAAGTCAGTTGCCCTAATTTCTCGAACAGTAATAGTTTGAGAGGAGCTGCATTAGAGTTCGATACGAAATTATTGTTCGCTTATAATTAAGAACAAATAGAGGAAATCCGAATTTTGTATCGAATGCATTCATGATATGCTTATGGATCCAATAACTAAAGGTCTATCACCCATAAGTCTCACTAACGGGCCAACTAAGAGAAAAGGGTATTACTAATGACCATGTACAGCTGCATATCGTACTATGAATGACTAAAGATTAATGATTAATTTTCCTCATTATGATTTGTTTGTCTATTAGTATGCTAAGCTAGCATAATGGCATAAAGACAATTATATAACAAATCAACTAAGGGCATAACGTTAATTGATCCTAATGTTAAGTTTTAAATTTGGGTGTAGTATGATTAATGGGGGTCCTAAGTCGAATAAAGACTTAACGGCTGTATTTCTCTACTACATTTTGGGTTTAGAACTAAAATGAGTATTAATCTCTGCAGACTTACGTAATACTCATAATAAATGATTACTCGGCTAAGTGGGAGAATGTTGGAGTAAATATACATTATGTTAGTATATTTATCTTTATAGCCATTATAATCATTTATATAATAATGATCAATTATTAATATTATCCTAAGCCCAATAACAGATATGTCTTTGATGGGCGGACTATCATTAGATGGGCCTTATTAGGGTGTCCCCTGGGTATGTATAAATATGAAGAGATATTATGAGATTAGTGTTGAGACAATCATAACACATTCATAACACCATTAGTCATCCCCTATCTCTCTCTCTCTCAATGTGTTCATAACATAAGAACACACAAACCATCAGAACTGCATACCTTAAAGGGAACCCAATCAAGATGATGGTGTCTTCCATTACTGAGGTTCCTGAACGGTTACGCATATCAGGTACACATGATTAAATATTATGTTTATTCCTTATGTACTTATTAATATAATCAACAAGCATATGATGATTATGCGGTAAATTCAAAGATAAAATAAAAGAGAGGAGGGGGTGGGGGTATTGGAAAATCATTGACCGAACACAAAAACACCGGATGAACGAACTTGTTCGACTATCTATTTGTACCAACATCATTATAATCCTAGCTCAAGTAAAACACTGATTAAATAATTAATCAAAACCAACTAGATAATTATAATAAAATGTCTGTGTATTGTTTGATCGATAATCTGTACATGAGTTTTACAAGAATATATAGAGAATTACAAGTAAGGTAATGAAACAAGACATAATTACAATTGCACAAATTAAGGTGTGCAGCTAATGGAATGATTGATTGGCAATGATTGTGTCAATCATCTTGATTGACCCATTTAATAAGGAGATAAATTCTTAGCCATTGACTGCTTGATTGGTGCTACTTAATACGCCCCCGCAAGATGGAGGATCCGTTGGAGACTCCAATCTTGGACCGAAAAAATAGGAAGGGTGCTCGTGCAAGAGGCTTGGTGAGGACATCCGCAAGTTGATCCTTGGTGCTGACATGAAGAACTTTGAGCTGACCGGAGTTGACTTGTTCCCGCACAAAGTGATAGTCGAGAGCTATGTGTTTCATACGTGAGTGGTAAACAGGGTTGGCACATACATAGGTGGCTCCGGTGTTGTCACAGTAAAGCGATGGAGTGCTTAAAATTGGGAGCCCAAGCTCACTGAGTAGATTTTTTACCCATGATAGTTCTGCTGCAGCATTGGCTAGAGCTTTGTATTCGGCCTCTGTAGATGATCTGGAAACACTTTTCTGTTTAGCCGATTTCCAAGAGATGAGATTTGACCCAAGATAGATTAGATAAGCTGTAGTAGATTGTCCCCCATCATTAATACCTCCCCAGTCCGAGTCCGAAAAGGCCTGCAAATTAAGGTTAGTATTACGTTTCAAAAACAACCCATGATGGACCGTTCCTTTCAAATAGCGGAGTACCCGTTTGAGAGCTTGCCAGTGTGATTGTTTCGGTGAGTGCATGAACTGAGACAATTTATTGACAGCAAAAGAGATGTCAGGACGCGTGAAGGCAAGGTACTGCAAGGTACCTACCAGTTGGCGGTAGGGTGTGGGATCAACCGGGGGAGTGGAGTCAAATGAGGAAAGTGATTCGGAAGTGCTCAAGGGGGTGAGAACCTCCTTTGCACCATCCATTTTGAAGGTTGTGAGAATGTCTTGAATGTGGCGATGCTGAGAGAGAAAAAGACCATTGTTCGTGGGAATAACCTCGATTCCGAGGAAGTGATGAAGAGGACCTAAGTCTTTTATAGAGAATTCGCGGCTTAGTGCTTGAACAAATGAATCCATAAAGGGATTGTTGTTGCCGGTTAGAATAATGTCATCGACATATACAAGGAGATAGCAAGTGATGTTGTGAAGATTGTAGACGAAAAGGGAAGAGTCAGAGAGACACTTTTTGAAGCCAAAGCGAACAAGAAAGTTGGTGAGTTCAAGGTACCAAGCACGCGGTGCTTGTTTAAGGCCATAGAGAGATTTCTTGAGTTTGCAAATGTGATGAGGGAATTCCGTGTTGGTGAACCCAGGAGGTTGCACCATAAAGACCTCCTCGTGGAGAGTGCCATGAAGGAACGCATTGTTGACATCTAGTTGTCGTATGAACCAATTTTTTGAAAGAGCAATAGAAAGAACAGTGCGAATGGTAACGGGTTTGGTGACCGGACTAAAGGTCTCATAATAGTCTTTGCCATATTGTTGATGAAACCCCTTGGCAACTAAACGGGCTTTGTACTTGTCAATGGAACCATCGGGATTGCGTTTGACCCGGAATACCCATTTACAACCAATGGGATTTTGGGTTGTGTGAGGAACAAGCTCCCATGTGTTATTTTGAAGAAGGGCGTTGTACTCAAGATCCATGGCATGGCGCCAATCCGGGTCCTTTAAGGCTTGTGTGTAGGTGGATGGTTCGAGGGAGACGGGTAGAGGGTGAGTGGTGGTAGAATTGACGAAATTGGGGTTGTAATATTTTGGGTTGGGTTTCGGTTGGCGCCGAGATGGTTGAGGAGTGGGTGAGGGAGAGCCTGAGGTAGGACCGGATAGGTTACCGGGCTGGTCGGTTGGTTCGGTTTCTGGTGGGGCAGTGGCGGACTGTGGTGTTGGGCCGAGAGGTGCAGTGGGCTGTAATGGGCTGTTGGTCGATATGTTTGGAGTAGAGGCGGCCTGAATCGGTGTGTCGCATGGGTTTGGGCTTTGGGCCTGTTGGGGCGAAGGAGGTAGGTTTGCCGCTGGGATAGTGGGCTGAGAAGTAGCATTTGGTTCAGTAGAGGGAGGTATAGATGGAGCCTGAGAGGTCGAAGGAGATGTGGTCAGGAAGGTCTCAGGAGTCATTTCCTTGGGTTGGGAGTTGGTGGTTTGGCATGGGAAAATATGTGGGATGAACTCGACATGTCGAGAATGATATAATTTGTTAGTGGTGGGGTCGTAGCATTTGAAGGCCGATTTTGAGGATGAATACCCAAGAAATATGCATGCCGATGAGCGGGTGTGGAGTTTGGAGGTAGCATATGGTCGCAAACACGGGTAGCAAAGACAACCAAATGGTTTGAGTTTGGAGTAGGTGGGAGCGGTTTTGAACAAAATATCATAGGGTGATTTGTTGTGAAGGATGGGTGTAGGCAAGCGGTTAATTAAGTAGGTTGCGGTTTGAAAGGCATAGGACCAAAAATGTTGTGGTAAGTGGGAGTAATGAAGTAGAGCGAGGCCGGTTTCAACGACGTGGCGATGACGTCGTTCGGCAACACCGTTTTGTTCCGGTGTATGAGGTGGTGTAGTAAAATGAGAGATACCTTGGGAGGTAAGATAAGTGGAAAGACCCACATACTCACCCCCGTTGTCGGTAAATAATGAAACGATGTTCGTGTTAAAAAAATTTTCAACAAGGGATTTAAATTGTGGAAAAAGAATTTTAACATCCGATTTGCGTTTAATGGGGTATAGCCAAATGTATTTGGAAAAGTAGTCAACAAAAATAACATAGTATTTGAAACCATCAATGGACGTTTTTACCGGACCCCAAACATCCGAATAGAGGAGTTGTAGGGGTTGTGTAGCAACAAAGGAATTTTTGCCAAATGGTAATTTGTGACTTTTATTTAAGGAACATGACGTACAATGAAAAGAGTCATTGGTCACCTTATTACAATGAGGTCCTATCTTAGAAATTAAAGATTTAAAAACTTGAAGCGATGGGTGTCCAAGTATGTGGTGCCACATAAGAAGAGAGTTGGTTCGAGTGGTGTTGACTTGAGGTGGTGAGGAGATTGGTCCATAGTAGACATCATTGACGTTCACTCCCCGCATGAGAGGCGCCCCCGTGCTTAGATCCTTGACAAAAAAATGATAAGGAAAAAATTCAACAGAAACACCATTAGTACGACAAACTTTGGCAACGGAAATAAGATTATTTCGAATGGTTGGAGCAATTAAAATGTTATTTAAAAGAAGTGGACGTGAGTTGGTTGGAATAGTGGTTTGAGCAATATGAGTTATAGGAAGAGTTTTACCATCACCTAGCACGATCTCATCGGGGCCTCCGTATTCGGATAGAACGGGAAATTGTTGATTGTTGTTCGCGGTGGTGTTTGATGCACCGGAGTCCCACATCCAAGGTGGGTTTGGAGCCGTATGTTGAGGGGCTGTATAGTTAACCATTGGGTTGTTGTTGGGAGAAACATTGTGTTCTCTTAAGAAACGCCCAAGCTTTCTACATTCTTTAGTGTCATGTCCCGGGATGTTACAGTAATAGCAATAGGTATTGTTATTCCTATTTGGCCGATTGGTGTTATGGTTGGGCCGAGGAGACCATTGAGGTCGGTTATTAGGTGGATTCGAGCCTCGATATGAGCGATTGTCATAGGTTGGGGGAGGCCGGTTTGTATTAGGACGAGGAGAGTTGCGAGAGGTGTGGTTCACAGTAGTAAGGGTGGGTTCGATTTGAGTTTCTTTGAGTGTTCTTTCATGGTCTAGTAATTTTTCAAAGAGGTCAGCAAAGGGGATCGTGGTGTCACGGGTGCGAAAGGAGGCGACTAGGTTAGAATAGTCGTCGCCTAGTTGATTCATGATATGGACAACAAGGTCTTCCTCGGACATAGGACTTTGGGCAATTGCAAGTTCATCAAAGATGGACTTCATTTCATGTAGGTATTCAGAAATTGATCGAGTGCCTCTTGGGTTTTTGGCCAGCCGAGACTTGAGAGAGATGATGCGAGAGCGGGAACGACTCGCATAACTTGAGTTTAAGAGGTCCCAAGCCTGTCGGGCTGTTTTGGCAGATGAAACGATGGGCTGAATCTGTTCAGAACAGCTGCCTAGGAGAGCACTAATAATCATCTGATCTTGGCGAAACCAACGAGTGTAGTCGGGGTTCGGTTTTGAGGTCTGTCCATCCGGGACTGTTGCAGCCGGTGGTTCCTCAGCGCCGATAATGTGATGGTCAAGTTCAAGACCAATAAGAGTGGCAGTGACTTGGGTACGCCATGAGGGAAAGTTTTGAGGAGTTAGTTTGATTGGAAAGTGTGTAGCAGCGGTTATGGGAGTGATTGGTTTCGCCATTTGATGTCGGTATGAAGCGGCTGCAGTAGCGGACAGAGGTGTCTGTCGGAAAAGGAAGAGGGCAGCAGCGGACAGATTGTGTCAGTTGTTGGTGGCAGGATCGAGAAGAGAAGGCTTAATAGAGCATTATGGCTCTGATACCATATAATAAAATGTCTGTGTATTGTTTGATCGATAATCTGTACATGAGTTTTACAAGAATATATAGAGAATTACAAGTAAGGTAATGAAACAAGACATAATTACAATTGCACAAATTAAGGTGTGCAGCTAATGGAATGATTGATTGGCAATGATTGTGTCAATCATCTTGATTGACCCATTTAATAAGGAGATAAATTCTTAGCCATTGACTGCTTGATTGGTGCTACTTAATAATAATAAGTAATAATTCAACTTTACAAGGATTCCTAATTTAAATATAAAAGACACAATAAATAATAATTCATCAAAAATTATCTATAACCAGGTTTGATCTTTGTCTTTTTAATTCAAGATTAAGAGTTTCATTCTCCCCCTTAATCTTGAATTGGGCCCGTTTCTTCACACCGGTGCCATTATCAACAACTTCAATCCCTTGGTCAATCTTGATATTCCTATTCCTGGGTCCTAGAACCACACCATTCTTTGACTGCCCATCAAAGAAAAAAAATCAAACTTCCCGCTACTATCGTTTTCTTCTTTTCTTGCTAGACACGATATGATTCAAAGCCTCCTGTTTTGACGAATCTTCTTCCGACTGTCTACCCATAAATTTTAAAGGATATTTGCTAAAAAGAAACAACATATACCGGTTACTCTGTTATATCTCTTTCGGGAAGGGCCATGTCTTGATCTAATGATCTTACCTGGATTGGAAGTTGTAATAAAGTTCATTACCACTCAACCAAAACGAATTAATCACCGGTTACTGCCATCATCCCATACGAAATTCCCCAATTGTCATAAAATCAGGCTTTTGACGAAACACAAAAACACCAGATGAACAAACTCATTAGACTCTTTTCTTATCGTAAACAAAACACACAAATTACAATAGACTGAACCATCTATTTATACTAACCTCATACTAACATTAACCCAACTCAAACGCTAATTAAATAACTGATTTATACCAACTAAATAAACCTTATTAATTCAACTTAACAAATATCCCTAAATTAAATATAAAATACTTAATAAATAATTAACCAAGACTTATCTATAACCGGGTTTGATCTTTATCTCCTTAATTCAAGATTGCCGTTCATGGGGTGGGTTCAATGACATAAAACTATAATCTATCTATTATGATAAACCAAAGTATAAAATCACATATGTAAAGTGTTAGCCCGATAAAAGTCAGGGACTCACAAACTAACAGAAAAACTAAGTGACGTTAAAATGAGGATGTAAAGTGTTAGCCCGACAAAAGTCAGGGACTCGGAGTGTTATACTTGTGCTGAACCTATTGTTGGTGCAAACCACAAGGATGGAAAATGCAATGAACTCAAAAGAGGGCAACTTCCCACTTGAGTGTGTGGCATGCCATGTCATTAGTGATTTAAAATAAAAAAAAATAGTTTACTATGTGCATGGCACATGCACTTTCCTTCATGTTTTTCAAACGCTAATAACTTTTTTATATGACATTGTTTTGGAAAAACAGTTACACCAAATTAACGAGCATTTTATTATCTTTCCAACGAGTATCATAGTGTTATGCAAAACACGAAAAAAGAAAATGGCTTTTTATGTGGTGATTATTGAAATAAATACTTAAATTATGTATGAGTGAAGAAACAGTGATTGATTGTGTATCCATAATAAAAATCGAACATGGATGTCATTCTTTAACAAATGTTCACTAATTTACACATTAGAATCACCTATCATTATCATCATGACATATAATTTGATAACAAATTCTTTACAATTTTTTTATGAAAAAACAGCCTATTACTTTTATAGTACACATATCTTGTCACATTATATTGGATTTGTATATCCCGGACACTCCCGGGTAAAATATATAACCCACTGTTTTACAAAAAAATGAAGCTTGTTTGTACTTTGTAGACAGTTTGACTTAATTTTCAAAATCCTATAATATATCTTTCGATCTTGTGCTTATTTAACTTATATGGTGTGAAAATTGTTCTAGACTTGAAGACAAGGTAGCAATCGTCACCGGTGGAGCTCGAGGCATTGGAGAGTGTATTGTGAGGCTACTTGTAAAACATGGAGCGAAAGTTGTCATCGCTGATGTTAGAGATGATTTGGGAGAATTGGTTCAGCGAGACTTGGGTGAAAATTCGGTTTCTTTCATTCATTGCGATGTAACACCACTGTCACTAGGCATGGGAAACTAGATATCATGGTTAACAATGCAGGCATTATTGATGAGCCAAAACCAAGTATTTTAGAGAATGAGAAATCAGACTTTGAGCGTGTTATCAATGTCAATCTAATTGGTGTTTTCTTAGGAACCAAGCATGCAGCGCGTGTGATGATCCCAAAGCGCACTGGGAGCATCATCACGATTGCAAGTGTGGCTTCCATAACGGGTGGGATTACTTCTCATGCATACACAAGTTCAAAGCATGGTGTGGTGGGACTCACAAAGAATGCTGCCGCGGAACTTGGAAAGAGTCAAATTCGTGTCAATTGCATATCTCCCTATGTTATACCAACCGCGGTAACACATAAATTCTTCAATATTGATGATTCCTCGGGTGTTCACTCTAACCTCACCGGCAAGTCACTTGAACCACAAGACATTGCAAATGCAACACTCTTTTTAGCGAGTGACGAGTCTGGCTATATAAGTGGACATAACTTGGTTGTGGATGGCGGCTACAGCGTTTTGAATCCTGTTTTTGGCTTGTTCTCTGTGAACAAAGTCTAATCATAAATTGCGACATCGATCACTTCTGTGTTAGTGTGCGTCTTCTTTCTTTTGTGTGCAAGCATTGTAATAATTAAGTGTGTTTTTTTTTTCGGATTGTTGTTTGTCGGGCTCTTTTTCCCGGATTTTCCTTGCTAGTCTCTTGCTAGCTTTTTAAATAAAGTTTCGTTGGCCGTTAAAAAAAATTGTAATAAGTGTTCCAATATGGCAATATGATGGCCATGTAGGGATGTTAGTCGTATGATATCATAATATATTATTCGTCTCTGCCTTCACCTTATTTCTTGAAAATTTTAAAAACAAATTTTATGAAATCAAATTATATATTATATACTAGCTGATTACCCCGGGAGAGTCCCGGGGTTGAAAAATCTAATTTTACGTGATAACCTATTGCAAATGGTTCAAGTTAACTAACCACACAATCTCTCAATCATTGCATGTTCATAGTATTCTAATCAGTAATAACTCATATTCCCCACAAAATCTAATTTTATGTGATAACATGAACACTTTGTGTATTTTTTTCCTGTATGAACGAAACCCCACAAAAAATAGTCGATTTTTTCTTAGTTTTTTATATAGCACTATGGTACTCGTTGGAAAGATAATAAAACGCTCGTTAATTTGGTGTATTTTTTTCTTTAAAAAACCCGTATATAAAAGATATAAACGTTTAAAAATTATGGGAGGAAATATGAGTGAGAACATTTTAAATTTATTTTTAAATTCTTTTTTCCTAAAATAACTCAATTTAATTAAAAAAAGGAAACAATTCAAAAACACCAAAAACTCTCCATTATGATGTCACGTGGCACTCTCAAGGGAAGGTTGAGGTCTCCATTGCACGTCACGTCAGCATATACGTTTTCTTTTATATATATAGATAGATTATGAGTAAAGATCAAATACATTGTTTTTCGGTAAGAACTGTGAGAATCAAAGGGGGTAAAAAAAATTTATTTTTTTTTTAGAATTTTTTTTCCCATGTACTTAAACATACTTTCTAGATGAATAATACAAAAAAAATTAAAAAAAAAAAAATTTTAGTGTAATTACGTCATTAAAGTAAATACATTAGTTTATACTAGAGTAATTATGTAATTACTCTACACCAATTTTTCTTTTTTTAGTTTTCAATACTATAATGCATGTTTAACAATATGGGGAAAAAAATTCGAAAAAAAAAAATAAAAAAAAAATACCCTCTTTGATTCTCACAGTTCTTACCAAAAAACACTTTGTACATGATCTTTCCCCTATATATTATATATATATACTATTAAACATACGACACTTCTACAGTGAAAAACTTTGATTGGATGTTTGTGGCGGCAAGCTAAGGTTAGTGGCTCTTTGTTAGTGGAGGCAGGCAATCATAACCTATCACGTCGCAAGAGAATCTTTTGTTTATTTTTTTTTTTTATGCATTGTTTCTTTGCATGTAACTTTTAACTATTTATTTACAGTAACTACCCCTTTTAGACTATAAGAGGGGAGGGGTATAAAGCGTCATGTGGCACTTGTGAGACCCATATTTGAAGGGTGAAATTTTGGAGAGTGCAAGGGAGGGGGAAGGTGGACATTATTCGACACGTGACATTTTTTTTTTTTAGTAAACTAATTAAAAACACAATAATAATAATAATAATAATAATAATAATAATAATAATAATCTGAAGATCATAACCTCTTTGCCGGGTGTCACATCATCCCCCTGTTGAAAGAATTTTCATTCCGAAAATTGCCCAAGGTCAAAAAGGAAAAGACGAAAGAAAGAAAATTTTCCGATTGCTACATCATCCCCCTGTTGAAAGAAATCTCGACCCGAGATTCATTCAGCTCTAGCAGAGACATGTCTTGACTCGAACGCGCGTTTAGGAAATAAATGAGGATACTTAGCCTTCATCTGATCCTCCCGTTCTCACGTGAACTCCGGTCCACGAGTTAAATTCCAACAAACTTTAGCAATGCGGATTTTACTCCGACGGAGGCTACGAATCTTATAATCAAGAATTTCAACCGGCGGCTCCACGATGCGTAGACGATCATCGACCTTGATCTCTTCGAGAGGAACAATCAAAGATTCATCAGCCAAACACTTCTTAAGGTTAGAAACATGAAAGACATTATGAACATTGCTGAGCTCAGCTGGCAAATCAAGCCTGTATGCCATCGGTCCAATCCGTTCCAGAATTGCGAACGGTCCGACATACCGAGGATTCAAATTGCCACGCTTCCCAAAGCGTATGACGCCCTTCCATGGAGATACTTTGTAAGGACAAAAAGGATTGAAGAAACCTTTTTTTGCTAACCTTAGTCTAATTCCTATTTCTGCCAAAATATGCTAAATATAGAACTACTGAAGAAGAAGACTGAAAGTACTGAAGAAGAATTTATCAAGTAATGAAGAGTAAAAGATCAGAAGTTCTGAAGTCAAACCAGACAAGTCAACTGAAGAACTACTGAAGACAAACTACTCATCAACTGTTTTGATGGAATCTTTCCACCGCCTTATGTTTCAGTAGTTTAGTATAATAACATTACTTTATGCTTTTGTTAAAATCTTTGTACAAGTACCAATGCTACAGCCTGTTGTAGTATTGCTTTTGAAATCAACTTGTATGTATTTGTTGGTCTATAAATAGATGGGTTAATCCCACTATTTTAGACATTGATTTTATTAAACTGAAATCCTTCAAAGGCTTTTAATTGAAATACCATTTCACATCTGAGAATCTCTTTTCATACTTATTGTTATATGCATTCAAGTGTTTAGATTCTCATTAACTGCCTTAGTTCATTATATCCAGGGGAGTAATAACTCATGTTGAACATAGTGAAACTTTAAACTTGAATACTTCACTTATTCTGCTGTGCAAACTGCTTTGATAAACTTACAATACATAAGTGTTCATGAATAAGAACGGTTAAAGAGCATACTGATCCAACAATTGGTATCAGAGCACTGGTTTATCTAATCAAATATCAATCTAACAAATTGAGAATCAGACACAGGCTCTTATTGATATTCAATAAAGGATAAAAGTTCACTTTTTCAAAACATCCATCACTTTAAAAAAAACTTGACAAATCAATACTCTCAAAAATTGATCCTCATAATACTGGATTTGCCAATAAGCCTGCTATGCTTGTTCGTTCTGAATATAACATATGGCAAAAGAGGCTGGCACATACGCTGTCTTAGACAAACACTGGTTTTTGGAGATCCGTCATGTATGGACCTCATAAACCAGTAAATATAAATCTTGAAACTAAAGTTGAAATACCAAAAGACCCAAAAGACTACACTGATGAAGATTTCCTTAAACTTGAGCTTGATGCCAAGGCTTTCTCTAGGTTGGCAATGGCTCTCCCAAATGAAATCTACTCTAGACTTTTACATTGTGAAAGTGCCAAAGAGCTTTGGGACTGTCTAAAAGAACAGTTTGGAGGAACTAAAGAGGTGATTGCCAACACTAGAGAAATCCTTGCTCAGCAATATGAAACATTTACTCACATTAATGGGGAAACTTTGACACAACAATTTGAAAGATTATCCTCATTAATCTCTGAGTTAAAATTAAATGGTCAGACCTACACAAATGTATCTATGCTTCATAGATTTTTAAGGTCTCTACCAGTTAAATGGGAAACTTACTCTATAGTTCTCAGATCTACACCAGATTTTAACTCCCCCACTCTTACAAAATTACATGGGAGATTGCTAACTTTTGAAAGAGAAATAGATCAAAAGAAAAGGTTGCAAATTTTTGGCAAAACAGCTGATGACTATGTACCAGGTAGTATACAACACTTTTAGGACAAGACTCACCTTCTTGTTCAAATAATTTTGGATCTTTTGATCACATTGACATAACTGCTGGGATCTCATCAGAAAGATCATATCCAGCTTATGACAATGATGAAAATAGTCAAACTGCTGATAACATGTATTTTATAATGGATGACTTAAAAAATTTCAGCAGTGATGACTTAGAAGAAATGGACATTTTACACCAACTGGCCATGTTAAGTATAAAAACTAACAAATTTTACAAAAGGTCAGGAAGGAAATTTCCATGACTGAACAATTCAACAAATGTTGGTTTTGACAAATCTAAACTTAGATATCACAAGTGTCAAAAGTTGGGACACTTTGCTAGAGAGTGTAGAAGCTCTGTCTTTAACCAACCACAGTCTGGAAATCAGTTTAACTCCAGTTATGATAGGAATAATGGAACACAGGGAAGTGCACATTTTGTACAAGCACAAGCTCCACAAATCCAATATGTGCCACAAGTACAATATGTTCAAATGCCTGCTCATCAAATGCAGAGCCAACAACAGATGCCTTCCATTCCAGCTGCTCAGCAACCTCTACAAACTCAACAACCCTCTCAACAAAGTCTTTTTACTTCAGGGTATGTTGACTGGAGCAGTCTTCCTTTTGACACATTTGAATGCAATCCTGATGCAGACAACAAAATGTTTGACATCAACTGGGGAGAACCTGATAATGGCAAAAAAAATTTTGCCTTGATGGCATTTGAGGGTTGCACCTCTAAATCTGCCTTATCTCAGGTATCAAAAGAATCTTTGACAAAACTTTGTTCAACTTCATGCAAAGAATCTTTTGCTCTCATAAGAGAGACCAGTGTGCATCTACAAGGCAAAGCCAATGACTCTGAAAGAAAATATACTCAAATGAAATGTGATTTAGAAAGAAAACGTGCTGCAAAATCAAAGGAAAATTCTAAATTAACAAATAATGCTATTGAAACCCAAGCACAAATTAAAATCATGATAGAAGACCTGGGAAATGTCAGAAAAGAGCTAGCTGACACCAAGGTTGACTATGAAAAATAGGTTGAGTCATGTAGAGGTTACCAAATGCTTCTTAACAAACAAACTTCATCAAATGTTAAGTTTGGCATAGGGTACAATCATACTGAAACTCCAACTGATTTTACTCCCAAAACTACTGATGATGGGAGTAGAATAGTTCAAAATCAAACTTCTGATATGAAAGTATGCACATCTTTTCATCAGAACTTTCTCAAAATTGAAAAAGAAAGTTCTACATAAGTACTGAACAAAACTGACATTAAGCCATCAGTAGTTTCATCTACATCAGGAGTTGAGAACCTGAAAACTACTGTTGACCTAAATCAAACTAAGACTGTCAGAAATTTGCCTTTCACATCTCAAAATGAAAGAGGGAAGGCAAAAGAATGTGAAATTTGTGGTCTGTTTAACCACAAAACAGAATTTTGTAGATATAGAAAAGGAAATCAGTATAACAAGAAGATTTCACAACTGGTTGTGGGAAAACAACTCAAAAATGATCTTGAAGAAACTTTCTTTCCCAACAAACAAAAGATCTCATGAATATGGTAAAACTACTGATGACCAAAGTTGATGGTGGTCCTCAAAAGGATACCACCATTACTCTTAAAGATAAATCCATTGCCAAAAAGACATGGATTTCTCAAATTGGTCAAGAACAAACTGTTCCTGTTCTCAAGAGCAAACCCAAAGCCAAATTATCTTGGGTTCCTAAATCTAACTAATTTGCTACTTTGTGCAGAGGGTCTCCAGAGGCTTAAATAGCATTTGGTATGTTGATAGTGGAGGCTCAATGCACATGACAGGATGCAGATAACTGATAAATAATTTTATCAATCAAAGAGAAGGATCTGTATCCTTTGGGAACAATGCCAAGGGATATGTGCTAGGACATGGCAATGTCTCCTCTAGAAAAATACAGTTTGACAAGGTCAATCTGGTTGAAAACCTTGAGTACAAATTGCTGAGTGTTTCACAAATGTGTGATAAAGGATACTCTTCCTTTTTCACCAAAACAGCATGCAAGATCATATCACCAGAAGGCCAAAAGTTGATAGAGAAGATAATTGAAGATCATACTTTGCTGATAGCCAAATGATGTGGAAATATCTATGCAGTGGACATTGAGAAAGACAAAGTACTGAACAACACTACTTGCTTATTCTCAAGAGCGTCAACTTCTGAAACTGATCTCTGGCACAGGAGACTTGGCCATGTGAACTTTAAAACCATAAATAAAGTCACAAAAATGGGCTTGGTCAGAGGTCTACCCTTGAAAGTATACCAGTGTCAAGAACACTGTGTATCCTGTCTAAAGGGAAAACAACATAAGTCCTTTTGTAAGTGTATTGAATAATCAAAAACAACTGCATGTCTTCAACTACTCCATATGGACTTATTTGGGCCAGTCAAAATCATGAGCATTGGTAAGAAGAAGTACTGCTTATTCATCATTGATGACTATTCAAGATACACATGGGTCTTCTTCTTATTTTCCAAGGATGAGGCAGCTGAAATCATCAAGTTCTTTATTCTACAAATAAAGAAACAATATTCTCTCTCTGTCAAAGCCATTAGAAGTGACAATGGGACAGAGTTCAGGAACAAAACTTTGGATGAATTCTGTTTGTCTAAAGGGATTGTTAGACAATTCAGTGTTCCCATAACTCCTTAACAAAATGGTGTGGTAGAAAGGAATAACAGAACACTAATTGAAGCAGCAAGAACTATGTTAGCTGATTCAGGCCTACCATTGTATTTTTGGGCTGAAGTAGTCAACACAACCTGCTATGTTCAAAATAGGGTCCTTGTCAACAAAAGACATTCCAAAACTGCCTATGAATTTCTTCATGGCATCAAGCCCCTTATCTCCTTTTTTTAGGGCTTTTGGATGTCAATGTTTCATTCTAAACATCAAGGATTCTATTTCAAAGTTTGCTGCAAAAGTTGATTCAGGTTATTTTCTTGGTTATTCTTCCACTAGAAAAGCCTACAAGGTTTTTAATTCAAGAACCAAGATAGTAGAAGAAACACTGAATGTCAAGTTTAATGAGTCAAAACACACTCTCATTCCAGCACATCCTGCTGAACTCTTTGACCTTGACAACTTTAATTTCGGACCTGAAAAGACTGTCACTTCATCTAAACCTGTTTATTATGGTGACCAAGGGTTTGATGATGAGGATCCTGCATCATGGACTCCTAATACAGTCATTAAGTCAACTTTCAAACCATTAGAAGTTTCACAAACTTCAGATTCAACAACTGCTGATGTACAAACTCAAACATCTGTTTCAGCTCCTACAACTACTAAAGATGTTCAAACAGCTGAACCAGATATTATCAACCATAGTGGTTTGTTTGAAGAAGTAGAAGAGCCACCTACACCTGTCACTGACTTACAACAACTGATTGAACACAAAGATCATCCATTGGATCAAATCATGGGTGATATTTCATCAGGGGTTCTCACAAGAAACCAGCTTTCCAACTTCTGCTTTTTCTCAGCATTCATTTCTTAGTTGAAACCAAAGAAGTATCAAGAAGCCCTCAAAGATAACAATTGGGTTCAAGCTATATAAGAAGAGTTGCTCCAATTCAAGAAGCAACAGGTCTGGGAAATATGTCTCTTACCACCAAACAAGCTACCAATTGGCACAAGATGGGTTTTTAGAAACAAACAAGATGAAGCTGGTATGATTATCAAGAACAAGGCAAGACTGGTGGTACAAGGTTATTCTCAAGAAGAAGGAATTGACCATGATGAAACCTTTCCTCCAGTTGCAAGGCTTGAAGCCATCAGGTTATTTTTGGCTTATGCAATTTCCAACAAAATTAAGGTTTTTCAAATGGATGTTAAGAGTGCATTTTTATATGGAAAAATAAAAGAGGAAGTGTATGTTTGTCAGCCACCTGGTTTTGAGGATCCTTCTCATCCTGAGTGGGTGTACAAACTTGACAAGGGTCTTTATGGGCTAAAACAGGCTCCTAGAGCTTGGTATGAAACACTTTCCAACTTTTTACTCAAAAATCACTTTACAAGAGGTTCCATTGACAAAACACTTTTCATCAAGTGGAAATCATGTCTTACTTGTTCAAATTTATGTTGATGATGTCATTTTTTGTTCAACTAACACAAAACTGTGTGATGAATTTAAGAAACTCATGCAATCAAAATTTGAGATGAGTACAATGGGAGAACTGCAGTACTTTTTGTGACTGCAGATTAAACAGCAAACAAATGGAACTTTTATCTAACTGCTTTTAGACCAGATATTATGTTTTTAACATGTGTTTGTGCTAGATATCAATCAGCTCCTAGGGAATCACACCTAATTGTAGTCAAAAGAATTTTCAGATATCTGAAAGGAACTCCTACACTTGGAATTTGGTATCCTGCTTCAAGCAATACCAAATTAACAGCTTTTTCAGATAGTGACTATGTAGGGTGCAAAATGTCAAGAAAATTAACATCTGATGGTTGTCAATTCTTGGGAAACTGTCTGGTGTCCTGGCAATCAAAGAAGCAAACATCTATGGCAACTTCAACTACTGAAGCAGAGTATATTGCAGCTGCAAGTTGTACATCACAGATCCAATGGCTTCAATATCAACTACTTGATTATGGAATCAAAGAGACCAAAACCCCATTGCTTGTAGACAGTAAATCTGCCATTAGCATAATTCAAAATCCTGTTCAGTTTTCAAAGACTAAACATATTGAAATCAGGTATCATTTCATAAGGGATTTCTATGAAAAAGGCAAGATTGAAGTGAAGCATGTGACAACAGCTAATAAATAGCTGACATATTCACCAAACCCTTTGACACATCAACATTTCAGAAGTTAGTATCCATGCTTGGGATACTAAATTTGTAAGTGTTTTTCATTTTCCTACACATATTATACTTTCACTTACATTGTTACTGATCTATCACAAAACTTCTAAAAAACAAAAAGAGAGAAACTACTGATGTACAAAAACATCAGTATGGGGATATTTTTAGAAAAAATGATTAACTTCTGATAAAATAAACTTCAGAAGTTATGAATAAAGTGTTTATAAATGTTCTCATCAGTGGTTGACAAACTACTAAAGAGAAAATGGGAACTACTGATAAATATTGTTCTTCATCAGCAGTTTTGTCAATAAGGGTAAATCAGACATTTCCCATTTCAGAAGTTTGACCTAGGGCGGTTATAAACTTCTGATTAACACCTTTTCCAACACTTATCCTTTCAAAAAGCAAAATTCCCTCCTTCTCTGTCATAAACACTCTCAAATCCTCCCCTACAAACAACCAAAAACACTGTTCGATCCAAACACACACAAAACACCATGGCTCTTATACTAAAACAGGGACATAATCAAAGAGGCTACTTTGTGAAAGATGAAGCCTGGTCCCAATACGACGAAATCATTGATTTAGTCGTCCAATCTCAATACTACACTGCTTTCACCATTGATCCTCCAATTCACACTAAAACTCTTAATGAGTTCTGGGCAAACGCCGAGGCGGTGACAGTAAACAACAAGATAATTTCCCTCAAATCAACTATCCAAGGGAAAGTCATGGCAATCACACCGGCTACTTTGGGAATAAGACTGGGTCTGGATGATGCTGATGCACCAGAGCACATTCCCAATTCTGAAATTCATTTAACCATGACAGAGTGTGGTTACCAAGGTACTCTCTCACATGCAACAATTTATAAGAAATTTTTTGAACCAAAATACAAACTTTTGTTTCATTACATAATCATGTGTTTGAGTCCCAAAACTGGATCTTATGATTAGATGCCCTCTACTTTTCAACCTATTTTTCATTCCATTGTGAATGAAACAAAATTCAAGGCATCAGCACTTTTCTTTAATGAGTTGGTGTTGCATCACCAAATATCTAAAAAGAAATTTTTGTTGTACCCAAGATTTGTTATGCAATGCACAATAAAAGAACTTGGTGAGGGAATACATGTTGGTGGATCTTCAAAACTAAATCCTTTAACATCACAAGTATTCTCTAGGCATAACAAATCGGCAGCCTTGCCAGAAGATGACCAAGGGGAACAAGAAACAGTCCCCATGGAACCAACATCTTCCAACCCAACACCTAAAAAGGCCAAGAAACCCAAACAACAAAAATCCAAACCCACCAACCCTAAAAGAAAGGCAGTTCAGGAAGTTGAGATGCCTGAAACTGATGATGTGCAATCTACACTTATTAAAGATGTGACTGAAACATCCTCTCAGTCTCATCCATCTCAAACCCCCCAAAAGAGCACCCATTACAATTTTATTTCATAGGAAGAAACTCAAAAAGGCCCATAACTACTAACCCTTCCTTTGAAACTGCTGACCCATTACCCAAAACTACTTGTTGGTGGTGAAAATCCTCAGGATGATTTTACCTCATATCCTCCGTGTAGCATCTTCAAGATGTTGAATGACCTGACAGACTTCAGGATGTAACTATAATTCAGCATGTGCACATCCTGAGGATGGACTAACAAGTTATCATTTAATGACATGATTGCAGGTACAACTAAGTTATAATATGGACTTGAAACTGTTTTCCAACGTCTATGTTATAATACTCGGTCAAAGGAGTTTAAAATGGAAGAGTTACACTCGAGAGCCAAGGTCCAAGCATGAAGAAGGAGTCAAAGTTGTAACTGACTAACATTAAAAACAGGCGAAGAACCAGGAAACAGTTGCTACAACGACTATCTGAGCTGAAACAGCTACAACGGTCACATAAAGACTTCAAAGAACTTAACTAAGCAAGCGGATTATACGGGATTTATTGTTTACGTTCATGTACTATAAATATGGGAATGATCGACGAGTATAGGACACATTATTCTCACCTGAAATACACGAACACTCTGCTGATCATAGAGAAACTCACACACACTTAGCACAATTCATTGTAATCTTAGTTCACTCGTCTATCATTCATCCAAAGTTGTAACCTTTTTACCCACTTTTAATATTAACAAACAAGGCAGGGGCCTAGACTCCTCCCGAGGTTTTATGCCGGCGATCTACAACTGATCAAGGGCATTCCTCGTACATCGTGTGTTGTTCATTGTGTACTTGAGCTTAGATTATCTGTTTATTCAAATCACCATAAAGTAATATAAAATTGATGGATCAAATTTTATTTTTCACTTAGGTTGTAGTCTAACGGTAAAGGAAACAAACCCTCTTGGGGGAGGTTAGGAGCTTGAATCCCACAAATGGTGAAAATATAAATGGGTGAACGTTTAGCAATTAAAAAAATTGTTTCATAACAAAAATAAAAGTTAAAAAGCAAGTTAAAACCAACCGGTAAAAAGCAAAAACAACTAAGTGTGAGCCCTCTTCATTTTATCTTTTTCATCCTCTCTAGTCCTACACTCGTTAATAAACCTGCAATTTTTTTTTTCTCAAACCATTTTATTTTCTTCTTTAATGCTTAACCTCTCTTAACATTTCTTTACTTTCTGTTTTATATAAACTACCATTCACTTTAATTAATACTTGATTAACAATTTTGGGGCTCAAACATACAAAAATCCATCGAATTAAAGACATCACTGTTAAGAAAACTTGGATTGTTGGAGGGTCAATGTGCCCCCGAGAAATTGGGCCCGGGCCGAGAGTCTTCCACGCACCCCTTAAGAGCCGGACCTATGGGTGAGGCTATTGTAAAAAGGTACATTAACATAAAAGTGTAAGAAGGAATAAGAAGCTAACACATGTCACTAGCCAAAAGGGTATTATTATCCATCACCATAATTTTTTTTCATACAACATTATTTAAAAAAAAAAAAAACTACACCATAAAAACAAGCTTTTTATCCTCTTTCATTTGCATACCTTATTGCTATACTTTAAAAAAAAAATTGTTGGGTCGATAACTTGCGTTTTGTTGAGGGTATACTTGCATTTTAGAAACATAAGTTATACCTGATAAAATGCAAGTTATACCTGCTAAAATGCAAGTTATACATGATAAAACGTAAGTTATACAATGATAAAAGGATGTAAGTTATACATGATAAAACGCAAGTTATACCTAATAAAAAAGATGAAAGTTATATCTGATAAAAACCCAAGTTATCAACCCAGAAAAAAAAATAAAAAGTATAGCAATAGGGTATGCAAATGAAAGAGGATAAAAAACTTGTTTTTCTGGTGTATTTTTTTTAAATAATATCGTATAAAAAAATTATGGACGTTTAAAAAATAGAGGTGAAACTCAACAATTGTAGGTTGTACCTATTTTGCAATTCCCCTTCTCTTTTGAAAAATCCAACATAATATATTCACCTTTTTAATCTTATCTATTGATTCATTTAGATCAAAAGCCCAAAATCCTTCTTAGCGAAATATATTTTTAACCACTTGTTTGTTACATATTTTGTTATAACCACATATTTACTTTTTCAACACTATCCTATTAACATGCAAATCTTCCTACATGTAAGGACATGAAATCACAACCATAAACACCTAAACAACAACAACAAACAACAACTTTTCCCTAACAACATCGTCCCCCTAAATCACAACAAATCGCTAATGGGTCTGAAAAATCTCCTAAACCGAAGGAGAAAGAAGAAATTAGCCGGGGAAACCAACAGCACACACGACCAAAACCGCGAACAAGATCCCACAAAATCGACCCCAGAGGCCTCACGTACCAAGCCATTAGATTCTCTAGTACGAATCGAGGAGGAGTTAGAACATGTTTTCAAAAAATTCGACGTAAATGGTGATGGGAAAATATGTGCATCCGAATTGGGATCAATCATGGGAAGCTTGGGACACCACCCGACGAATGAGGAGCTAGAGAATATGATTAAGGAGGTTGATGCCGATGGTGACGGGTTTATAGATTTGGAGGAGTTTATAGAATTGAACACTAAGGATATTGATTCGAGTGAGGTGTTGGAGAATTTGAAAGACGCGTTTTCTATCTTTGATATTGATAAAAATGGGTTAATAACCGCGGAGGAGTTGTTGGATGTTTTGAAGAGTTTGGGGGAGAGTTGTACCATCACCGAGAGCAGGAAAATGATCGCTGGAGCGGATCGGGATGGTGATGGTATGATTAACTTTGATGAGTTTAAAGATATGATGAAGATGGGTTCACACTTTGATTCCATAGGGTCAGGGAAACAAGAGATTGTTGAAGATTAGTTTTTTGGGATATTATTGAAATTTATTTTGTTTATTTGGTTTAACTCTATTTTATGGTGGTCTAGGTTTGAATCTTTTATTTGTTATGAATTTGATTTTTGTTTAGTAAGATTTTTTTTAAAAAATATTTGAATATGATAATTCGTGTAGTAGATGTGTTAGTTATGGTTATTTTTTTTATTTTTTTTTACAGTCGCATATGGCGATATTTGCACATGGTCCCTTGTTCGGTTCATGCAACCGTTCGATGGGTCCTTGCTCTGTCTTCCATTGTGCTTTCAAAGGGGTTCATTGATTTCATAGGGTTGTGGTGGCGATTCCCTTGCGTCGAGACGACTAGGATACGGCTTTACGCCATGGATTAGAGTTTCTGGTTCGAAGTTGCCAATGTTGTTTATAAGAACTATTTTAGTTCTTAATTTGTGATGGTTTAACTATCAACTCATATATCAAATAAAACCTTTAACTATAAAGTACTATCATTTGAAGTATTCATTTCAAACTGTCTTTGAAGACACTAATAATCACTAGCTAGGCATGAGACTTGTACCCAATATCTAAACTAGACCAAACAAAACTAACTAACAAGCCTAATAAAAATGGGCTTTAAAAGCTCGACTAGGCTAGGAGGACCTATTCTTATGTCTAAAACAAACGGGGCAACACAAGCCCAATACCTGATATACAACCTCTTATTTTGGGCCCAACATAAAGCCCAAAGACCAAGAATACCCAAATTACAAGTTCTCCATATTAGCCTACCAACAAAAATTAAAAACACAAGACAATTCAAGACTTACTAAACACCATAACAACCCACAAACATGTTTGTTCCCTCTCAAACCCTTTTAAGTTTTAACCACTAAGGACGCACATGTCACATGTGTTTCTTCTCAAACCATCCTAGCCATAGCTATGTTCACACGGATTGCTAGCTTGGCGCGTTTTATTACACCGAATAACGAACAATCATGCCAAGATGAGTGAGCCATAAATAATTCCATCACTAAAGGCGTGAAAGTTTATTCCAAACAAATAACCCAATGTTAATAAATTCCTGTCTTAGTATAATTCACGCAATCTTCATTGAAGTCTAATCTATGTTACCTTATTAAGGAGGAGACATGGCTAGGAAAGTAATTTTACACCCATTTTAAGATGGGATATCAAGAGACTCATGCTTTAACATAGATATATCATGTAAAAGTTTCCCATAATACCCTTTATTGCATTATGCACTTGTAACCCACACACTAACACCCTCATCATCAATTGCATTTTAGTGAATGCGGATTGAATTCTTCAACTGAAAAGTCATGCGTTTCTATCAATTCCATCAGCTTCCTCTCACCGCCCTCAAACTTTTTATATGCCAAAAACCTCATAAGTAGAAAAGGTTGGAGAAACTTCTAATCTCAGATGCTTTCCTTGGCTAGCATGCACCTAAGCATGGTGCAACCGGGTTATATCGGACAAAGGTACACATCCTTTTGGAGTGAGATTTTCAAATACACTCTAGACAGATGTTTAGATACTTTTCTTAATATTTTTTTATATATACAGCTTGCATTTTTTTCTTTATATTATAAATTCCTTAACTAAGACCAACTTCTTAATAAAATTTTGTTTTCATCCCATATCTACTTACGTAAAACGAAAGCAAGAAGTCATGAAGGGATATCTTGATGGTTAAAGTGTGTAGCTTACAACCAAATTGTTGGGGTTTCAAATTTTGTAGAATCTAGATTGTGGTATATTTTATTATTGTAATTACTCTTATGCATACTTTGTTTTTCGTTTATGGTTTTCAAGCATACATTCGCTTGATGTAAAACACGTTTCGATAATATATTGAGCATGTTAAACGGTTATTATACCACGTATTGATACCTTATTGAACTAAAGCGATACTGACCGTAACCCGCTGCAAAGCGCGGGTAATCGCACTAGTGTTATTAGCATTGTAATTAGTTCATTGCTCAATAGCCGAATCACCCAATTTAATTGAAAAGACACTAATCCAAAGTCCCAAACATTTAATTGGCCAACCTTGGGTCATAATTCCACCTAGATCATCCTTTTGTATGGGTCATCGTTAAACAAATAAACTGTGATCTAGACCAATACACTCTAAACTTCGGAAAACTGTTGCATACCATTAATGCTGGGTGGTTGAGTTTTCCGTTGACTGTCTCTACAATGTAGGTGAGCCACGGGCGCCTCTACATTGGCACTAGCCATTTAGTTTGTGCCCATCTCATCACCAAAACCAATACAAACTTCCATCCATAACTAAAGGTTTCCTTGCCAAGGGAATCAAAGGGCATCATTGCTCCAATAGTAAGAGATAGTAAGGGCTTGTAAGGACTAAGGACATGGGGTTAAGGATGCATTGGGGATGGACTTAGCTTCTTTTGCGAAAGGCCCTACACACCATACCCCCTTCCCCCTTATTTCTCATCCTATGTGACTACCCCTATATTTAGGGCATGCCGACACTTTGAGTTAGATCATTCATAGGCTACTTATATTTTTATGAGTGAATCCCTCATGTTTTAAGATGCGGAAATCGATATATTTGAGGAAACTTCGGAATATTTAGGGAAAACAACCAATTTGGTTTTTTTTTTTTTTGGAGAGTAGTGTTTCAGCGGTATTTCCTGTGTTGCAAAGCGGCCATTGCCCAGGATCGAATCCCATAGCACCACACGAGTTTCTTCTTTCAAACCCAAGCGGTTATTTTTTTGGTGGAGTGTGAGATTCGAACCTGAGACCAAACCCGGACAGAAACCCTCCAAGAAGGTAAACCTTCCCACCTCAAACCAGCTGAGCCGAAGATCATTGGCACCGATTCGGCTGTTTAACAGATCGGTTTGATTTAGGTGGCCGGTTCCAATTTTAAACGTACCACCATTTGCACCCAAGTATTATCAAGATATTATTCCCGCCAAAGAAAGTACGTAGTGTTCAATCGATCATTAACAAATGCTCAAACACATATCCAAAACCCTAAAATCACTACCCAAACCCCCAAAATCAGTAACACCAATCGCTCATCTTCACACACGAAACATAACCCTAATCTCCAATCCCGCTATAGATTTCATATTAGATGAAATTAAAGACATTCAATCACCCAACCATGTTAATAATAATAATAATAATCCAGCACAACTTGCAACGAAACCTACAGAAATTGATGAATATGAGCCTGTATCTATTCAGATTTCCCATCAGTGGCCGGAATGGATTGGTTTGATGGAGAAGTTGATGAAATATGGGTACTTTGATGGTCTCAGGAATCCCTTTGGAACTGGAGGGTTGGTTGATGAGAAAGCTAGTAATCGGATTCGGACCGCTTGTCTTAACTTTGCGCGTCATCGGCCTAATTTAATGAGGTAGTTTACATTGCTAGTTTATGAAAAAAATTTATGCACGCCAACTGTTTGATGAAAATACTATGTGAAATTTCTCGGTTTTAGTTAATTACATGTAAGTTTAAATTAATGAGGTCTAGTCAATCTTTGAAAAACTAAAATTTTATTAATTAATCACTTATAATCCCTCTCATAGTCAATGCTAGTGGCAAGGTTTGGGGAGGTAAGATGTAAGCGGGCCTTACTTCTATCCCAGAGGGATAGGGAGGCTGCTTCCAGCATAGTTTTGATAGCAACCGCCATAGCAAATAGCACAATGTAGCGCTCATGTGGCGCTATATGGTTGATAGCGATAGCGGGAAATAGCGAGATTTTTGTATTTTTTTTTTTTTTGGTAAAATCTCTATAATTTTTTTCTAGTGTAATCTTAAACATCAAATAACGTCTGCTATGTCATTGCTATCACTACGTAGCGTATCGGTATCTTGTCGCAATCGTCCGCTATTCACTATTGACAACTATGGCTTCCAGTGAGACCCCTGACTCTAAAGACATATCCAATCAGGGAAACAAAGGCATAATAGGGAAAAATAGCACATCATACAGACACGCCGAGCGAGATAGCATACATAGGAAACTTAAATAAACTGAACCACTTAGCCCTCAAATTAAAGCCATTGATGGCTGATGCATATATATGCTCTTGACTTTCTAAATAAATGCTCAAATTAAAGATTCACTCATTTTCACATAGAAAAGATAAAATAAATCAAAACTTGTAAGTTTAGTGAAAAACCGTTGAGTTTGAAATCTTGGTTCTAGATAATGGAATTCGGGCTCAACAGTCTGGCGTTTTTTTTTCTGTATTTGCCTCTGTTGAGTTGGTTTAAATATGAGTTCACTAGCTCTTCGGTCAGCTCTATGTTTGAAATGGATTTGAAACATTTCATCCTGCAATAAAATTTGTAACGACTCAACTAAGACCATTTCATGTTTATTTGACACTGGCAGTAGAATCTTGTGATACAGTGTCAGTAGCAATAATGATAAACACATAATCATACGGTTGAAACCCCTTTTCTTATTGATGCATACATTCTTCTTAAGTTCTATAGCTATTGTGTCTTTGTGTTCAGCTGCTTCATGGATAGAGATATAGAGATGATTGCAGGATCTGGCTGTCCCAGCATAGACAGAAAAGTTGTAAACTCTGGTAAACGGCTAAGGGCACACCTGGGCATTGATGAAGGAAATGTATGTAAGAACCCCTTTTTCTAACGTTTGATGATGATCATCTTATTTGGCCATGTTCATAGTTTGGCGGATCGAAAATGACACAAACCCAGAAATTTGACACAGACCCGAACATGACAAGAACTCTGAAATTACACTAACAGAGAAACATGCTGAAATTTTCGCAAGTTGACCTAACACAACTCGTCTATTCATAAAATTTTGATTTATTTTATTTTTACATGTTAATACTGTAAAGTTACAATCTACAACCAAACATGCAAATGTATATAAAATAATTACGTTTACACTTTAAACCATAAAACCTAATGCTTAGTTCTCTTTTGGCATAACACACCCAATATGTTTAACTTACGACATAAAATATATATGTATGTTTTAATTTATAAAAAGTAAATGGGTTAAATGAGTCGATCTGTGAACCCGCAAGTCCAGCCTGAACACAAATCGTTTAGCTAAATGTGTTCACAGGTCAATCTGAAAATGACCAGAACCCATTTAGGCTAAACCCAAACCTACGAATTTTTGTTAGGTTTGTGTCATGTTAGAAATTCAAACCGACCTAGGCATGGGTCTAGGGATTGCTTTCTATTACCAAAATTACAAAAAGTATCCGATATTTAATAATGAATGAATTAGCAGGTTTGCAGCTCCTGCAATCTAAGGGGAAACTGTGAGAGGGCATATGTGAAGGCACACAAAGATGAAGGCGGTCACACTGTGGATGTCATGCGTTTTGTTCTCACATATGGCCTTGATCATAACAAACCGTTTATAAACAAAGAACTGGAAGAAGCAGTACGAAGTTTAACTAAAGATATGGTGAAATTTAGTAAGAACAAACTCAACATTGATCCGTTAAAGCGGGTGCCATTTGCTCAGAGAAGTCCAAATCAGCAGCTGGAACACAAATCAACTTATCCTACAATCCATGGCGATTGGAGTTGCTCCAGGTAATTCATAACTGATTACTGATATCTCTGTTGCATTTAATATAGTGCAAATAGCACGAAATAGAAACAAACTTCACATTGTTTTCTCGATTTTAGTAACCAACTTTAAATTATACTTAAAACAAAACCAACTTACATTTAATTACTGATTTTAGCAACCAAGTTACATTTTATTACTACTTGATCAACAGGAGGTAGCGTATAATTTGTTGATTTTTTCAAATATCCCTGACGTTGCATTATATTTGTGATCATAGTTTATATGTATATGCCATATGGCATCTAGTGTGATGTTTAAAAGTTATTTTTAAGTATAAATTTGGAAAAAAAGTTGATTTATTCAAGATTTCAATTAAGTTTAATTGTTATTTTTTCCGCATTTCTTTTACATATGTGAGCCATGTGGCACCCGACATGGAATCAACCCATGCCATATCAACACTTCATAGGAAAAATGAGATTGGTTGCTACAGTCTGTTATAAAATGATATTGACTGCTAAAATTGGTGATAAAAGGTAAGTTGTTTCTATTTGTGTCTAATTTTAAAGTTGATTGCTAAATCAAGAAAATGTGTAAAGTTCGTTTTTATTTCATGCCGTTTGCCCTTTTATATAATTTTTATATTCTACACATCTATGATTGTACTAAAATTTGGCAGATGCAAATTCTTGAACTCTGCAAGAAACGTCAAGTGCACGCGTTGTGATGACACAGTTCAAGAAAAACTTCCAAGATCAAGGAACAATCAGGATCGTGCTCAGTTGAAGGGAGATTGGCTGTGTACAAGGTATGTCAAATATTCTTGACATGCACTTATTTGTTTTCTGATTTTGGATTTTTAATATTTTGGGATAATGTTTGTAGAGGCAGAGACCACCACCTACATATTCAACTTCTTTTTTCTTTAAGGTCGCCCGTAAATTTGAATCGCTTTACATGTCCCAAATATGTATCTGGTTTTGTTTATACCGTATATGGACAAAAACATGCCAAAATATTGTAAATGACCGGAACACCTTAGTTTTTGATAGATTGACACGATGGTATTTTTGTCATTAATAGTTTTATGGGTAATATCGTCCTTAAGGATGATTTTATCTGAATTTGCTAAATGAAACCAGATGCATACTTCAGTGATTTATAAAGTAGTTTCATGAAGACATTAATTAAAAATAGTTGAATGCACGAGCGAAAAACTTATTAAGTGAAACATTGTCGACATAACCTAATAAAATGGATAATCGATGATTCGATGGTTCTGTTACTCTTTTTTAATTCATAACCGAAGACTTTCAGTTACATAAATTTACAAAACTGAATGGACCAAATCAATGTTATAATATTCAGCTTTTGGGTTTCTTTACCCTTTGTGTTATGTTACTCACAAACTGAACTCTTGCAATCATTGACAGATGCAATTTTTTCAACTTTGCCAAGAACACAAGATGTCTGCAATGCCATACAAACCCGCCAAAAAGGCAACTCAATCCTGGGGAATGGGAGTGCGACTCGTGAGTTCTTTCATTGCATTGCGTTTTTGTTTAATATAAAGTTTGAATTCACATTTAAGTCGCTCGTTTTGCAGATGCAATTACATAAACTTCAGAAGAAACATGGTATGCTTGAAATGTGACCATAAACGCGCAAAAGCATTCGATAATTCAACGCAGTTACAACAACGATGGAACTCATAGTCGTGGATCAACCACAGGATGAACTTCAGGGCCGGTCCTGAAAATTCACGTGCCCGAGCCGAGCCGTGAAATATGTGCCCCTTAGTCTTAGGTCTTTTAAGCAATGTTATCATAACTGAAGCAGACGTTGAACCGAATATATAACTGAAAGTGTCGTAATAATTATAAAATTAATATGTTTGGCTAATTAGCTCATAAAAAAAACCCACCATTTCTTAAAATTCCATAATAATTGGCCATTATTTTATGTCTAGATTTCAAAAGTTTTTTAATAAAATGAATTTGATTTGCATCATGTGTAAAAGCGTGAGACAATTATTGTTTTGTAGTACTACTATATATTAAAATTTACTATAAAGGCAGCACAATTACTGTACCACAACACAAATCTCAAATAACACACTTCAACTTTTTTTTTAAAAAATTTTGTCGTTTCCTTCCAATCTAGTTTATCATGTATGACTCATTTTCTTCCTTATCTACGCTTCACCTTCTTGCGTTTATAACCAGTGATGTTCAAGATGAGATCTTTTTTTTTGTTCGAAAACAGAAAGAAAATAATTACAGAAAGAAAACACTTGTCGCCGCTCAAAGTGCCCCTTTAGAAATTAGGCCCGGGCCGGGAGTCCTCCCCGCACCCCCTTAAGGCCGGCCATGATGAACTTTGTCGGGTATTGAATTAAAAAGATAGGAAGATTTTGTAAATATGTAGAGGCGCGTTAAATTGAGAAGAAGTCAAGAATAGTGGGAATCGCTATAAATGTTGTACTTATTGTTCTATATATGACACGTTAATAGTTTATTAAGGGGGTAAAAAATGTGGGAGGAAATTAGCCGCTTAAAAAAAAGTTTATTGAAGGAGTGTAGTGTTGGTATTTTACCTGCTACACATACACGCTTTTTCCTAATTCAAGGAAAAAAGTGTTCATAGACTGTTGAAATCGACTAAACCGTCCAGAACAAAGAAGGTTGATCGGTTTGGAATCCAAATTGTTCGTATTTAGTGGTTGAACGGTCCAGTTTGGTTTGTAACTTGAAACCAAATATGTACTACGTGTTGTAAACATGTGTAATTGAAAAATAACAAGTTTCTTGTCCAAATGCATCAGTCGATGAGAGATCATGCATGTAAAAATAATATATCTATACTATCTTATAAAGCATTTCACAAGGACCTCTTAATTTTTAAGTAATACAATTATAAATGCTTAAAGTACAACACATAATGCATGTAGTAACCAATTTTTAAGGGCATTTATGTCTTTTCAAACATAACTTGCACATATACTCCTTATTAGTTACAGTTTCCATCCCTTATCTATCTATACTATATTATAATTTTATATAATACTTACATATTTGCCCCCATCAAATTTACTCAATTTCTGTTTATTTAAATACTAATTACACTTTTGCATATTTATTTTAACCGACTACCCCCACGATTTTTAAACATTCATAACTTTTTCAGATGATAATATTTTCCTAATATTATTACACCATATAAAAGAGCATTTTATTCTCTTTAATTTGAGTATAGTATTGTTATAGTTTTTTATTTTTTTTAAAAAAATATGTTATGGTTAAGCAATAACCGAAACAAAAACAAAAGAAAAAAAACAAAAATGAACTGAAATCATCTAAACTTTATTTATACATTTCTCATTGATGTCTTAAAATTCAAGTTATACATGTATAATTGCTTAGAGTACAACACACAATGCACATGTTAACTACTTACACAATACTTACACATTTGTCCCCTCAACTATACTCAATTCCTTTTATTTAAATAATAATTACATTTTTCACCCTTATTTTAACCAACTACCCCACGGTTTTAAATGTCCATAACTTTTTTCCATGTTAATATTTTCTTGATATTATTACACTGTATAAACGAGCATTTTTTATTTTTAATTTGAGTATAGTATTGCTATAGTTTTTTTATTTAAAAAATAATATGTTGGGGTTAAGTAATAACCAATCTATACTATCTATATCTATACTATGTTATAATGCATGAAGGATGGGTATTTTAAGATACCCAAAAGTTAAGAACTAATTTTTCATTAACAACCCTAAAATGAGGGTAAAATAGTCATCCATACATTATTTACACTTTAATACCATATCTTATTTACACTTTAATTCTCTAATTTTTAGTTAGTAATTACATTTTCATCCCCTCCCCTACAAAATTATAATTTCTTTTATTTAATTCTATCATAACTTTAAAACTATTATATTTTAAAAACATTCGAATATACCATGACGACCGACTCATTTTTGTCGACGTGTCGGTGTTTGTCGTAGTCAATACCGATGTGTGGATTGAAATGTACAAGAAAAATGCCTTATGTACAAGTGATTATTGCATTTTATGTTTTAAATACTAACTAGATGAAATATAATATGGATTTATTGTTAATATGGATGTTGAATCATAACACCATTTCATGATCAAGTAAAACTCAAAATTGTAAAATTGAATTTGGTGTTAAATACTGTTCCGCCCAATAATGAAAAATTCACATAAATCAAATGCAACGATTTAAAAAACCAAACAGGGCACTCGAAATCCACATATCAGCTTTGGTGATTCTTAAAATATGATAATGTTGTTAAACATTATGGTTCATCCTTGCTTTGACAGACAATTAATTTGTCACACGGTAACAAAACTGCAACACAAGACTGGGCTCTAAGAATGTTTTATCATGTTTGTTACTGATAGCTTCAATTGTAGTACCCTATTTAAATAATCAACATTAGCAATATGTGCATATGTACCCTATTAATAGGTATACACATAAATATAATTAACTAAAAGAAATCTCATTAAACTTTTAAATATACATAACTAGCTAAATGTATAAAACTTTAAAATAATTAAGTTTATAAAAAATATAAAAATGCATTGTAGATATTAATTGTAGGTAAATTTCTTTTAAAAACCTCAGCTGCATGAATTTGGTAGAAAACACATGATGCATATTATATATCCATGTGATATGAACATCTATGTTAATAACAACAAAACTCCCTAATTTGAAGGGATTCTTTTTAACAAAGTTTAAAAAAAAAAAAGATAAATGCACTGAATTTTGTATTCACAGAAAACACAATAAGTTTTTACACTTTAGTCAAAGATAAACAAAATTTCCTAATTTAAAGGGGTGGGAAAATCATCAATTTCAAAATTTAAACCATGTGCTAACCTACTAAAGTTTAACAAAATTTCATAATTTAAAGGGATGGGAAAATCATGAATTTGAAAATTAAACCATGTGCTAACCTACTAAAGTTTTTTCTATAAATACATACTAATGCACACCTATTTCACTTGCTAAAATACGTATGCATGGATACTGAATTCAAAAGTTGAAGCTTCTAATGTTGGTTATTTGTTAGTTTATGGTTTTCATTCGTCTCATTTTACTAATTATAACTTTTTATACATATCTTAATCATTTAAGTGTTAACTTCTTGGTTTGCAGATTCATTTAGATGAAAAACATACGGAGATGAACAAACCAATAGCCATACAAGCGTCTAAAGTAGCGTCTAAGGTTGTATTTATTAATGTTTAATTTTTTAATATTAACATGGCTATTATTTTATGTGGTATATTGTATGTGTATTATTGTAGGATAATGGTGATAATAGTGTTGAGATTATTTGCTATGGTGCAATGTTTAGTCCTTACAAATCTAATATTCAACATGAATTTAGTGAATAGGTAATATCAACATTTATTTCATCTTCTAATAACTTGTGTATTAAATATTTTTAATTTATTTTAAAGATCAGATGCATAAAATTAATAGAAAGAGATCCAAGAGGCTCTCTTAATGAAAATGGAGTCAAGTTATTGATCTAGACAGTTCTGATAAAAATGACAAAGAAGACATATTTGATGACACTTTAAATAGGAGAAAATGAGGGAAATTCATCCTCGCCAAAAGATGTAATAATCAAACATGAAGATATACAAGAAATTTCAGTGATCGTTCTTGATGACAAATGGTGGGCAGACAATATAGATGAGATCATGCAGACTTGGAACGTGTATGACTAAATTGATCTCATGATTCAAGTAGTTCACTAGCTTTTATTTTTCTCAACATTTATGTTTATTAATACTTATTTTTCCTTTCATATGTTACTTTATTTTATCAAATATTTCTTAAAAGTACTTTACAATTTAAATGTTAAATCTTTTTAGTTATTAGACATGTGTAACGCTTATGACGTATATCCACTGCAATGATGCTACAACAAATACTATACGAATTTGAAATAAGTACCGAAATAAAAAGTGTCACTCCAGCTGCATCGCGCGGGTTTCCTACTAGTAAATATAAATGAACGTGTTTATAAATAATCTAGTCTATTTAAGTCTTTACTAACTCTCTCTTGATCCATCGTGAATCAACCATCATTTAGAAAAAAAAAATGAAATGATAACTGAAAGATTCGACTCAAACTAAAAGTTTTGTATTAAAAAAAATTGTGTGGTCACAAATATAAAAGTGACTCAAGAGTCAACAGAGATATTTAAATATTATTTTGTATAGATTAGATAAGCATAAGTTTTGGTATGTGACAGAGATATTTAACCAATGGTTGTCTTGCCGTATACACAAGAAGAACTAAACACTTTGGATGTGATTTCTATTGACTTGTTAATAATTACATTTTATTTAACCAAAACTATTGAAAATTTGAAATCGTCTTTATACTTCATGTAAAACCTTTTTCAATACAAGTGACGAATATATGAAAATATCACTAAAATAGATAAATTGAATTAAAAATTAATTCAATTTCAAGTATAGCTTTTGATTCGTTTCGAGTAAAGACTTGAATGATTATATAAATTTCCTCATTTTGAGCATCGAAAAAAAAAAAAAAAATGGAATAAGCATGTCTATTCAGTCATTAAAATAATAGAAAAACACACACCCTCAAGTCCTTTTAAAAAATAATATTTAGACGTTTTTATGGGTTCCTAGTTTAGAAAATAACATCGTTATGTATACACTGTCCTATCAATACCCGGTGATAGTTTATCTAGTTAACAAAGCCTTTATAAGGCTAATGGGTGTGGGGATGGTCCTCCATTGGAAGACTACCCTCTACATCACTTACCGCATTATCCAGGATTGTCTTCCTTTTTAAGATGGCCATGAGTTTTTTTAGAGTAGAGATTATTTTTATAAAAAAAATAGCTATAATATTAATTGTATTCGGCACGTTCCAATGTCTCCCCTAAGTCATTTAAAACCGAAGACGCCCCAAAGGGGGTCACAGGTGTGACCCGTCCCAACTCCCAAGCAACCCAAAACGGCCCGGTAACGACCCTCACACCGTAAAGGCTAAACACCTAACTTTAAAAATCGGCGCGTCCGGACAAAAGCAAAATGGTTAACTTTACACGACACCGGTTTGGCCAAATACGTGTATAGAATGTAGTTTACAATTATACACACACCAAACATCTCACGTTTGTTCAACAACCTGTCCTCGTACGTTTTCCATAATAAGCTCATCTTCAACTTCAACACAACTAATCAAATCATCATTCACCCCCGGCGTACGTTAGCACCAATGGCATCAGTTACCACCACTTCACACGACTACGACCGTCTCAAAGAAGTCAAACAATTCGACGAATCAAAAATCGGCGTTAAAGGATTACTAGACTCCGGTCTGACCGCCATTCCCCGGTTCTTCCACCACCCGCCAGAAAATCTCCCCGGCCCAGTTAATAAAAACCGGCCCCGGTTAACTGTTCCGGTCATTGACTTATCCGGCGACCGGTCAACGGTTGTTGAACAGATTAAACGATCGTCTTCCACTGTTGGGTTTTTCCAGATAGTTAATCACAGCATTCCAATAACACTGATTGATTCAGCAGTTGGTTCGATGAAGGAGTTTTTTGAACAACCCACTGATTATAAGATGCGTTATTATCACCGTGAGGCGGGTAAAGGAGCTGCTTATTCTACTAATTTTGATTTGTATCAGTCTAAAGCTGCCAGCTGGCGTGACACTCTTCAGGTAGGCCCTCTAAACGAACCAAACGGTTAATAAACTGTTTGGCGATAAATTCGTTTATGTTCGTTTACGTCGGTTTTGCATCCATTTAGTATTTTTTTTAGTCTACTTCTATTATCTTTTTATGCTCAACCGATTAGTTGATGTTCATGTGTACTTTTAAATTTAGGGGTGCTTAACGTGTCGGGTTCGTGGGTAGGCGCGGTCCAACCTGGCCCGAACCTGAGAATTGTGAGATACATATGAACCTGAACCCGACATATATAAAACATAATTTATAAAATCTCATACCAATTTCTTTTTTAAGTTATAAGTGTAGCATAAAATACCTAACCAATTTAATTTATAACATAAAACATATTGTAAAAAACACAATATATAGTATAAATAAGTGAAATAGGTCAACCTGCCCGGACTGACCCGAACCCGACCCGTTTAGCTAAACGGGTTGGCATATTCAACCCAAACCTGACCCAAACCCATTTAGACTAAACCTAAACCCGCTAATTTCGTGCAGGGGCGGCCTTGAGGCAGGGCGGGGTGGTCGCCGGCTCAGGGCCTGACCCGCAAATGGGCCTGAATTTTTTTTTATATATATTAAAAAAAAAATTAACTAGGTCCCAATGTGTTTTAGATTTTAGAATTGTAGTTTTTAATAGGCTCACAATTTTTTTTTAACTAAGCCCATTGTGTATTTGTTCACACTTGAAATTAACCCAATATTTAGGCCCAATCCAAATTTTAATATTTAAACCCAATAAAAAATCCAGGTTAGTTTAATATTATTTACGTTAGCATGGGCAGAAAGAAGCTTTTCTAAATTGAAATTGTTGAAGTCTTATTTACGGTCAACAATGTCCCAACAAAGACTTAATGGATTGGCAATGATATCTATTGAAAACGAAATATTGGAAAGTATGGAGTATAAAGACTTGATCGAGAACTTTGCTTCCAAAAACGCTAGGAGATCCATGTGATTCGCTTTAGTAAGTAGGTTCGATCATTTTGTTAAAAACATTTTGTTTTGTTTGCTTTATAACAATTAACGTCATATTATGTTTTTTTATATTTGAATGATGAATTTATATCATATTGCGGGGGTAAGGCCCGACTTTTTTTCGCCAAGGGCCCAAACAAATTTTAAGATTTCGTGTTAGGTTCGGGTCGTGTCAGAAATTCACACCCCTACTTTTAATTGGTATTTTATCGGTCTTGTTCGTTTAGGTTCACAAAACATAATTTTATATTGTTAACTAACGAGCGAACATAAACGAAAACAAACACAAGCACCTTCAATTTATTAACAAATGAACACGGACAAAAAGAACATCATTCGTTTACCTGCTTGTGTTTGATCGTTTGTTTGGTTAAAGTTAAATTGTTCACTTACAAATCTCTCTGCAGGTGAGGTTGTCACCGATGGAGCCGGATTGGGAGGCGGTGCCAGATATGTGTAGGGAGGCGCTGGCGGCATGGGACAAGGCGGCGGTGGGGTTAGGTGAAGAGCTGATGTCGATGTTATGCGAGGGATTGGGGATAAAAAGTGACAAATTGAAGGAACTGTCGTGTTTGGAAGGGAGGGTGTGTGCGTCGCATTATTACCCGCCGTGTCCTCAGCCGGAGCTCACGGTGGGGCTAACCTCGCACACCGACCCAGGGGTGCTGACCATGGTGGTCCAGAATGAAGTGGGCGGGTTGTTGCAGGTCAAGTGTGGTGACGAGTGGGCTGATGTTGAGGCGGTTCATGGTGCTATTGTTATCAATATTGGTGATCTACTTCAGGTAATCACCGGTCGGTTCAACCGGTTTTGATGAAAATTATTATTTATAAAATAACAAATCAAACGAGTCAGGTCACATAAAAATACGTTCAATTTCATATTGTTCCATTTCACAGATGATGTCAAATGATGAATACAAAAGCGCGCAGCATCGCGTATTAGCAAACCATGTTGAAGGCGCGCGTGTTTCCATTGCTTGTTTTTTCAATCCGAGCAACCGAGATGGACTATATGGCCCGTTCCCTGAGCTCGTATCTACCACGAAACCCGCGGTTTACCGGGAGTTTAAATACGAAGACTACATGAGAAGGTTTTTTACTAAAGAACTTGATGGGAAAACATTGACCAATTTCTACAAAGTTGATAACACAAAGGAGTGATGTGGTATGGTTATCTGAATACTTGTATTATATGATGTGTATTTTAAATATCATATGTGTTGGGTTGTTGGTATAGTTTAAACAGGTTTTACATAATATAGTATATAATCAAAAATAAAAATAGTTAGTAAAGGAGATTTACGGATTATAAAGTTTGAGCTCAGGGAAAACATAAAGTTTGGCTTACCGAATCATGTCAAGTGGTGCCCCAACAGATTGGCTCACCGAATCTGCCGAACACACTTTGGTGAAGTGGCAGCCATATGACCTTCCAATGTAGAGGTTGTGGGTTGGAGTCTCACATAGAGAAATTTTTTCTAGGTTGAGCCAGAAGTTTTACAACAGTGGGCCTTCGGGCCTTCGAGTTGTGGGTTTTCTCTGAAATGGTGGCAGGCCAGGTCACCAGCGTCGTCTGCGTTCGCGAGCGTGGGTGACCTTTTGCCATTGGGTTTACCAGGGTGACCGGACTTTTGTTGGACGTTAAAAAAAAAAGATACTAGATAGATAGATGAATATTTAGTTAATAATATACACTAATAGTTACATAATATAAGAATATTTTGCATATCTTCTACCTTGTGTTTTTGATAAAAGTTACAATTATGAGAACATGAGCTATGTCTATGGTTATAGGAACCAACAATAAAAGGTGCAACTAAAATAGATGAACAAATAGACTATGAAATATATGTGTGTAAATGTCAAATGTGAGTGAGAAAAAGAGAAAAAAAGTTGTCACGTAAGATTTGACATCAGGGAAGAGGCCGTGGCGGCGGTCAACGATCAACCACAGCACAAGAATCATGAGACTCATACCAATTATGTTAATAACATGTTTTTTGCATATGAATCTTAGTAGCAATAACATATTTTGTCTTCCTCGTGCTCACATTGCAAGCAAGACACTCTGAGATGTTGTGGCGTGCGTGGTCACGCTTTGGTTCTCCTTGCGTGGGTGCGCATGAGCTGACCCCATGCTTCCGCGTGGCCTGGCTTCCGCGAATTGGCTTGGTTTGGGCTTTGCTAGAATGTTGGGTATGGGCTGCTCATAATTCCTTATAGATTTGGCCCATATCCTTTCACCATATATATAACTCATGCTCGGATTGAGAGCCAAACCATTTTAGTCAGAACCAGAAGTTTAAACCAGTTTGGTTTACAGTTCAGTCGAGTCGGGATGGGATCCAGAGAATTATGTAGAACAAATCAAGCTACTTATATTAAACTCAATTTCAACAATTAAACCAACCCATAATCGATATCAGTTGATTTTAGATGAAACCAGAGACCAAGCTCAAAGATGACAAAGTTCTACAATTCTTCATGTCACAAAACACTTTAAAAAAAAGACTTAGTTTTGTAAAGATAAATCAATCTGTTTGGTTTTCACTCTGTTTTATTTATTTGCTCTATATGCAGTTTTAAACACAACATATTTTACATGAAACAAAACAAGTTTTCATATATTTATGAAACAACATTATGCCTTTGTGTCATCGATTCTGTAGAAATTGGTCAATGTTTTCCCATCGAGTTCCTTGGTGAAAAACCTTTTCATGTAGTCGTCAATTTTGAATTCCTGGTAAACCGCTGGTTTCGTGTCAGATACGAGTTCTGGGAGCGGGCCGTATAATATATCTTGGTTGCTTGGATTGATAAAAACAGCAATCGAAACACGTGCGCCTTTAGCAGGGTTTGCTAATACGCGATGCTCCACGCTTTTGTATTCATCGTTTGACATCATCTGTGAGATTGAACAGTATTAATATAATCAAGGGAAAATCACAATTTTAGCCATTAAGTTTTCTAAAAAGCGAAAATAGCCACGTGACACGTCTCTGCGGAGACGCCTCACGGAAACCAAGACCCCTCAACTACTAGCGAATTAAAACACAACACGTGGCAAGGATTTTCGTGAGGGGTCGAAAATCCTTGCCACGTGTCGTGTTTTGATTCACTAATAGTTGAGGGGTATTCAAAGTCGCCTGAGGGGTCTTGGTTTCCGCGAGGCGTCTCCGCAGAGACGTTTAACGTGGATGTTTTCGCTTTTTAGGCGAGTCAATGGCTAAAATCGTGATTTTCCGTTTAATTAATCGGTTAAGAGGACTGGATTACCAAAATCAGCCTCAAAACACAGCCAACCATCATGCCTTAACATGATAAATAATATGCAAACGTATAAATTATAACTCATTTAAGTATCCTATATTAGAGGGTCTTGTACATTTAGCAGCAACACATCAGTTATGTTGGACTATAAGGGCATGAAAGTACCTGAAGCAGATCACCAATATTGATAACGATTGCACCAGGAACCGCCTCAACATCAGACCAGTCATCGCCACACTTGACTTGCAACAACCCGCCCACTTCATTCTGCACCAATATGGTCAACACCCCAGGGTCGGTGTGGGAGGTCAGTCCCACAGTGAGCTCCGGCTGAGGACACGGCGGGTAATAATGGGACACACACGCCCTCGCTTCCAAACACGACAGTTCCTTCAATTTGTCACTTTTTATCCCCAGTCCCTCACATAACATTGACATCAACTCTTCGCCTAACTGTAACACCGCCTTGTCCCATTCCACCACCGCCCCCCTACACATCTCTGGCACCGCCTCCCAATCTGGCTCCACCGGTGACATCTTCACCTGCATATAGACTTGTAACGTTGTAAGCGAACCAAAACAAACACTAGCAAGGCATGCTCATCATCATCATCATCATCGTCAACTCAGTTAATCACACCAATAGCAAAGCTAAGATAGGGTCTGAGGAGGGTAAGATGTAGTCAGCTTTACCTCTACCCCGTGGGAATAGAGAGGCTGCTTCCAGTGAGACCTTCGACTCGATAGTGATTTTGTATCAAGCCTTGGACATAAGGCACATAACACTTAGCAATCGGGACAAGCCCGATTGGTGCATGTAACCCCTTGTCTTTTGGCTATCAACGCCACCACATGATGCATGATTAACCATCCGTCCTTTTAACGTTATTTTCACGAAATTAGTAAAATAACGTTAAAATTAGTGCAACTTTACCTTTGCCCCCCGAGGGCCACACATATATACATTATATGCGCGCAGCCGTAACCGGTGCTACTGCAAGGCATGCTCATGTTTGCTTATTTAACCATAACGGAACATTCAAACATGAACATTTATACGAACGAGGTTTTCTTGTTCGTGTTCTTGCGTTAACAAAATGAACATATACGAACGTGCTGTGGTCATGTTTTTTTATTAAACTTTAACTTTACAAACAATCGAACAAAAACAGTTAAACGAACGGGGTTTTATAGTTTGTGTTTGTTCATTAAAAAAAAGAGGTTTGTGTTCGTTTATGCTCGTTAGTTAGCTAGTATAAACAACGGCTCATGAACATAACTGAGCACAAACGAACACAACCAATTAAACGAACGGGTTTTATAGTTTGTGTTTGTTCATTAAAATAAAACGTTTGTGTTCGTCTATGCTTGTTCGTTAACTAGTATAAACAAACGGCTCATGAACGTAACCGAGCACAAACGAACACCATTGTTAACACCAATCAAAAGTAAATATGAACATAATCTAAAAAGTATACAAAACATAAATAAACGAACAAGACACGTGTTCATGGAACAACAGTTCATTGAAACGTTCGGTTCGTTTAAAGGCCTACCTGAAGTGTGTCTCGCCAGCTGGCAGCTTTAGACCGATACAAGTCAAAATTAGTAGAATAAGCAGCTCCTTTACCACCATCACGGTGATAATAACGCATCTTATAATCAGTTGGTTGTTCAAAAAACTCTTTCATCGAACCAACTGCTGAATCAATTAGTGTTATTGGAATGCTGTGATTAACTATCTGGAAAAACCCAACAGTGGAAGACGATCGTTTAATCTGTTCAACAACCGTTGACCGGTCGCCGGATAAGTCAATGACCGGAACAGTTAACCGGGGCCGGTTTTTATTAATTGGGCCGGGGAGATTTTCTGGCGGGTGGTGGAAGAACCGGGGAATGGCGGTCAGACCGGAGTCTACTAATCCTTTGACACCGATTTTTGATTCGTCGAATTGTTTGACTTCTTTGAGACGGTCGTAGTCGAATGAAGTGGTGACTGATGCCATGGGTGATACAGTACGGCGGCGACGGTGGTGGTGACGGTGTTCGACGTAAAAGGATAATAATGAAACTGAACTCATTTGTTTTTAGTGTTTTTTTGGTAATAAATTTTCAAATCAAAGATATTGCTAAAAAAATCCCAACGACAGGATAATATTGTTATTATTAAATTATTGATTATTGATATTAACTAGATGGCGTCCCCGCACGTTGCGGCAGGGGACAATCTGACGATAAGTAATATGACTACGTATGTTGCTATCCAACGTTGTCATTGAGGCGGGTGCGAAAAAACGTACAGAATAAATTCGAAGTTGCAATAGGTATAAAGCAACTATTAACGTTATACAAATTCCAGTTCATAAATTAATACCTAATGTAAATCGACGACAATAATGAGCCAAGACGTAAGTAAATACATACTAACAATGATATATAAAACTTAAACAATCGACGGCTCTGAGCACAGTCTTCATCACAAAAATAATACGTGGTTCCTTTCCTTTTCCCTTCTTCATCTTCGTAGTCGCCTTTGTCTATAGCACCACAAAAGTAGAACTGAAATCAAATTCTAGACTCAATCCAACATATATCAACGCTGCAAGAAATTAGGAGTGAGTATAAATGGACCAAACCGAATTAAAATTGAGAACTGACACGAATTTACAACATAACCAAACCATGGCTATAGTATAGGTTTTGTGGTCGGTCCGTATATTTCGCCCAAGTCAGGTCTCGGGTCGGGTCAGTCCTGGAAAGCCTAAAAACCGAAACAAAACATGAGCTGAAATTCATCTCAACAACATATATGCATTCCACGGTACAGTTAGCTTGTGATTTACAATTTTACATATCCCTTTGTGCTTACATTGGAGATTGGAAGGATGGGACATGGACTACCTCATTCTTTTGTTTTTTATTTTAAGTTTTAAGGACCTACACCTCATCCTTTGATTCTTCTAAATGAATGTGGTTCAGCAATATTCAAGCAGATTGATTATGTTGTTGGTTTCCAAGCAAGCTAGCTGACAAGCGACATCAACCTAGTTCTGATAACAGTTATTTTCGAGCCCGTAAAATCTTTAATGTTATGTCCTAGACCTTTAATTAGAAACAATGAAAAAACCTGATCTACAACAAATAACATTTGAACACTCATGAAGAATGATTTGATTATTTGGAAATAAACTTTTTGACACGGGTATGACCCGTATGGCTTACATAGCGAAACAAAGTTGAGGCGTTTCTAAATAAACGCATCCACTAATATAGTTGAGGTGTTTCATTCGAAAACGCCTCAACTATATTAGTTGAGGCGTTTTTTTGAAACTATTTTTCCAGATTTTTTTTCCAGTTTTTTCTCAGTTTTTTTCTGTTTTTTTCTAGGATTTTTTTTCAGTCTTTTTTTGCAGTTTTTTTATTCGATTTTTTTCTGTTTTTTTTTTTTTCAGTTTTTATTAAGGTTTACCCATGATTGCGGAACTGAATGAGACTGTTCTATGTGTTTTTAGTATTGCCACATGTTGCTTTGTCTGAACCTCAATGAAAATGCAAAGTTGAGGCGTTTCTAAATAAACGCCTCAACGCGTTTCTAAATAAACGCATCAACTAACATAGTTGAGGCATTTCAAAAGAAACGCCATAACTATAATAGTTGAGGCGTTTCGTTTCTAAATAAACACCTCAACTAATATAGTTGAGACGTTTTTTTAAAACTATTTTTTAAGGCCCTTCCGTGTGGTCTGTAAAGCTGATTTTTTTCTGACCCATGCTATACAAATAAAATCATCATTTAACAACTCTGATCCTTGCTTGTCTACATTAAACCCAATAGAGTAGCTTTATGTATCATACACATGAGTAACCATACACATGTATTAGATAGTATTTTAAATCCATAACAACATAGAACATGACCTTATACGTTTCATATATACCTATACATTCCTTCATTTAAAATACCCCAAATGCCTTTTTTGCACATCAATGTTCCAGAGGTGAGTTATCATATCATCACTCTTCTAGTTTCTGGTAACTCTCAATAACATCCATCACTAAAATTCTGTAAAGCTGATTTTTTTCTGACCCATGCTATACAAATAAAATCATCATTTAACAACTCTGATCCTTGCTTGTCTACATTAAACCCAATAGAGTAGCTTTATGTATCATACACATGAGTAACCATACACATATATTAGATAGTATTTTAAATCCATAACAACATAGAACATGACCTTATACGTTTCATATATACCTATACATTCCTTCATTTAAAATACCCCAAATGCCTTTTTTGCACATCAATGTTCCAGAGGTGAGTTATCATATCATCACTCTTCTAGTTTCTGGTAACTCTCAATAACATCCATCACTAAAATTCTGTAAAGCTGATTTTTTTCTGACCCATGCTATACAAATAAAATCATCATTTAACAACTCTGATCCTTGCTTGTCTACATTAAACCCAATAGAGTAGCTTTATGTATCATACACATGAGTAACCATACACATGTATTAGATAGTATTTTAAATCCATAACAACATAGAACATGACCTTATACGTTTCATATATACCTATACATTCCTTCATTTAAAATACCCCAAATGCCTTTTTTGCACATCAATGTTCCAGAGGTGAGTTATCATATCATCACTCTTCTAGTTTCTGGTAACTCTCAATAACATCCATCACTAAAATTACTAACTCATTAATATATTGTTCAATCAAAACAATTATATTCATATATAACTATTTAAACATAAGATTGTGAGGCACTCACCTTCGCCCGTAGGTTTATCGTACTTTGAATTCTTCCTCTTAGTAAAAAAAACATGTCATATGAAGCTTCACAAACCGGGTTCAACATTATCCTACAGAGTATATGAAGAAACAACGAGTATAAAAGGGGGTAGGTGTAGGGTAGTATTTGAGGTAACGACTCGTGTTCGCAGCAGGGTATAATCCTTGGCTCACAACGATGGTTGGTCTATGGTTGTACACACGAATGACAAGCAATCATACACAATAGACGAAGATATGAGTGGTTCGATCTAGTAAGATCTACGTCCACTATGAAAGATGATCTTTATTAATGTATAGTGTGAATAACGATACAAGTGGAAGTACAAGTGTGTTCGTTCTTCTTGGCCAGTATTTACGTGGAGAGAAAGGAGGTTGAGTCCTCCTTTTATAGGAGATGCATGGGCCAAGGATTCTGGAGCCCATTCATCTCTTAATGGGCCGGGCCTGGGGACCGGGCCGGTTAATTGGTAGGCCCCCTTAGTTGGATCCTAACCCTTGGTTAGATAAAGTGATCCAAGTTGGGGAAGGCTTCTTCTGATTGGATCACGTGTCACCTCGTGGTTGGCAGTTTGGGAGGTTCTTCGTCCACCACACACGTGGCGTGCTGTGGATGGTGTGCAGGGGCGTCAGATGTCAGACAGCTGACCACTTGTCAGCTGACATCTGACGGGAGGAAGCAAGTTGGTGTCCAAGGGGAGTGTCTTTGGGTGTTGCCAACTGGTGACCCTGCGCCTTTGGCGCTGTGGTGCTCCTGGAAGTGATTCTTCCCGCGGGTGTTAGAACTTCTAGTGGAGGCTTTTTTGTATGGCGGGTAGGGTGCGCCTGAAAGCGGTACCCTACCCCTTCAAGTCCCCCAAGTCCAGGGTGTCTCCTGTTCTTGCTTAGAGGGCTGGTGGGGCGCTGGACTAAAATTTGTCCTTTGTATTCCTTTTTGTTGTGATGGGGGAACTACTTTATTTTGAGCGAAAGAGTGCGCGTTGCAACTCTTGTGTCATGTGAAAAGATATTGGCGTCCCATTATCTTTGTACATGGCTCTTTTGTAAAGCAGTTGCCTTTTAGGATGTTTAAAAAGTAAAATCCGACGGACAATGTCGATTTTACGTCAACCCATCGCCAAGTGATGACGTGGCACTTAGGGTGTGAAAAGGTAAAATCCGGCGGAGAACGTCCTTTGGATTTTACGTCAACCCATCGCCAAGTGATGACGTGGCACTTAGGGTGTGAAAGGGTAAAATCCTGCGGAGAACGTCCTTTGGATTTTACGTCAACCCATCGCCAAGTGATGACGTGGCACTTAGGGTGTGAAAAGGTAAAATCCGGCGGAGAACGTCCTTTGGATTTTACGTCAACCCATCGCCAAGTGATGACGTGGCACTTAGGGTTTAAATCCTGCGGAGAACGTCCTTTGGATTTTACGTCAACCCATCGCCAAGTGATGACGTGGTACTTAGGGTGTGAAAGGGTAAAATCCTGCGGAGAACGTCCTTTGGATTTTATGTCAACCCATCGCCAAGTGATGACGTGGCACTTAGGGTGTGAAAGGGTAAAATCCTGCGGAGAACGTCCTTTGGATTTTACGTCAACCCATCGCCAAGTGATGACGTGGCACTTAGGGTGTGAAAGGGTAAAATCCGGCGGAGAACGTCCTTTGGATTTTACGTCAACCCATCGCCAAGTGATGACGTGGCACTGGGCCAGCGCCAGAAGATGACGTGGCAGTCATAATGGCTTGGTATTAATTGGTGTACTAAGTACGTTACCCTTATAATTAATTTTTGAATTTTGAAGGGTCTCCTTGTATTTAGGAAACGTGCTTGGGAAGGTGAGGCGGTTTGGTGGACGTGTCAGAGTGCAGAAAGGATGTCTGCACAGTTGTCAGTCACGTCAGCACGTGGGTGGGGAGTTATCAATCGTGTGTCAGGCGAGTGGCCGCTCACGCGCGCGAGTGGTGCAGCCTGTCAGTCTGAATGCTGACGTTGGGCAGGTGAGAAGTCGTCCTTTTGGGCAGACGCGTGTCTTCACGTGCTGACGAGTAACTGCTCATCCAGCTTTTATGCCACGTGTTGCGTCCAGGTGTGTCCTTCCCTGGCAAGATGAAGGGTCATCTGCCAGCTGTGTCTATCGCATTAAATGCGATGGGTATAAATACCCGAGGAGGTTTTTTGAATTCCTTCTTATCCTTCTTTTGTCTCACAATTTCCTTCTTCTTTTCTCTCATCTTCTCCGGTTGATCTTCAAGTTTTCCGGTGACCTTTTAGAAAAAATTTCCTTTCTTTTTGCATATATTTTGCACTATGTCTGAGGGTTCCGACGTTGGTGGTAACCCTGCTAAGGCCACCGAGAAGTCCAAGAAGCTGATTCACAACACCACCTGTAAATGGGGTGAGAAAAGTTTTTCGAAATTTGTCAAGGCCATGGAGTTCGATCCTTCGTGGGAGGTGGAGTTGCCGTCAAACAAGGGCACTGCTTTGGCTCCTCCCACCGGGAAGATGAGTCTGTATGGGGCTCACCTTGCCCTCTGTGGGTTCCGGCTACCTGCCACCAAGTTCCAGGTGGACACCTTGGTGCAATATGGCGTTCATGTTACCCAGGTCAGTGGATTTGGGATGCTTCGTCTGGTGCACTTCGAAGCTTGTTGCCGTGCCTTGGATATTGAACCGTCGTTCGAACGGTTCAATGTCTTTTATGTGTTGAACATGGAGGGTTCCTGGTTCAACTTTGTCCCTCGTCCTCAAGTCCCTCCCTGCGGGACTACTGCTCCGAAGTCCCTTCATGACTGGAAAGAGAAATTTTTCTATGTCAAGAGGGGTGTGATTCCGGTGGACATGCCGTGGAAAGTTGTTGCCGAGCGTCAACGGGTGGGTGATCATCCTGTGATGGAGGGTTTCAGGGACCAGGAGTGGTTCAAAGAGCTTGTGGCCCGTGCTTCCCCGTTTGACACGGGTATGTGTTCTGAAGCCATGCTGGCTTTGCTGGGAATGAGTAGGGTTCAGATTGTTGAAGGAAAAGAGCCTGTGGTTACCGTCCCTGGTAAGTCTCTTTCACTTTTCATTTTCCTGACCTCTCTTCTTCTTTTTTTTTTATATTGTGTACTCAATAAAGTTGTGTTTTTGGGCCCAGGAATGTCGAAGTTTGAGGCGTTCCTGCTGAGGGACAAGGCCCCACTTGAGTGGAGAGGTCCTGCGGGTGGTAGGATGTCCGTGATTGACGAAATGGTGGGTAGATTTTATTTTCCCTATCTGGAGTTCAAGCCAACCGTCCTCCTGTTTTCACGTGAGCATCCTATAAACCCTGACCCTATATCTTCTGTGCGTCATGCGGGGGTAAACCCTTGTTTTGTCGTTTCCTCTGATGAGGAATCCACTGGCTCTTCTGTAGAGATGGTGGATCCAGCGCCTCTGCGTGGTCGTAAGAAGAGCGTGCCACGCTTTCATAAGCATAAGGTCTTGTCTCAAGCTAAGTCTGCGCCTTTGAGTGCAGGTGGTGAAGGGCCTCTCTTTGGTCAACGCGAGCGGCGTGCAGAATCGTCCTCTTCCGCCCCTGAAGATGATTCAGCGGTCAGTCCGCTGAAAAAGAAGCGGAAGTTGGGTAAAGTTTCTGGAGGTAAAGCTGCATCCTCCAAGTCTGGTTCCGCACCGTTCTCTATGGAGATTAGCCCTCCACCGGAGCGTCGTCCTCTGATCCAGAAGACGTTGAAGAAGGTTACCAGTAAGTGGTGTTCCGCCTCTTTGTTGCTTTTTTGCCGTTTTCTTGATATTTTTCTAAGTGTTTTGTTTTTCTTGTAGTTGTTTCTCCGCGAGCTTCTGGTTCTGCCTCCGAGCCAAGTGAGACGGAGGTTTCTAGGGAAAGGCGGGAGGAGGAAGAAGCGAAAGTTCGCGCGGAGAAAGAGGCAGCGGAGGCCGAGCAACGGGCCAAGGAAGCTGCCGCCAAGGAGGAGGAGGAGAGGGTAGCGGCTGAGAGGCTGCGTCTGGAGGAAGCAGCTAAAAAAGCGGAGGAAGAAAGATTGGCAGCTGAGAAGCTGCGTATGGAGAAGGAAAAAGCTGAAGCCGAAGCGAGGGCTAAGGAGGCGGCCGCCAAGGCTAGGGCGGAGGAGGAGGCCGCCAAGCTCGCTAGTGTTCAAGCGTTTTCTGGTGGTTCCCCTGGGGGGTTGGAGGTGGACCTGTTGGGGGGAGGTCCAGTGTGGACCGGAGTGACCCGGGTTACTTCGCGGGCGACGTGATTTGGCGTCCGCACTGGAGTATCCAGGAGAACTCCCGTTTTGCCAACCCTCTAACGGCCGAGGAGTTCGTTTCTGAAGTTGTTCCTCCCAAGGAAAGGGAGTATCAAGATAGCCTGCCCCGGTCGCAGTTGATCACCGATATCTGTGTCGGGCAGGCGCTCCAAGTCGCCGCTATTGAATCTTTAAAGCGGCGTGATCAAGAGTATGCCCGGGATATCGCGGAGTTCAATGCTCGGCGGGCTAGCCAGGCGCAGAGGGAGGAGAAAATGAAGTCGGAGGTCGATAGGTACCGTGATAGGGCCTATAAAGCTGAGGACCGGGTGAAGGAGCTGGAGAAGGAGCATGCGTTGGCTCATCAGCGGTGGGTCGATGCATGCCAGGTGACCAACCAGGAAACTATGAAGCTGAAAGATCAGATCCAGACCCTGAAGAATGAGAACGCGAAACTTCGGGACACCGCGGAGGGCCATGCCAAGGTTTTGGCTGATAAGGACTCCGTGGTGGCGGGTCTTAGGTCTGATCTTCGCAACAAAGATCATGAGCTTGTTGGTGCCTCTTCTCAGCTTTCTGAGTTGGCGGGTGAGAAGGAAGCGTGGGTGAAGGAGAGGGCGGCGTTGATGGAGGAGCGGGCCTCGTTGGAGGAGTCCTTGACCGTGTCGCAAACAGAGGCTGAAAATGCCAAGGCTCTCTTGGATGAGGCCACTGTTGCGCAGGAGAAGGCCCAGGAGTCCATCCGCTGGGTGATGACCGAGGGTATCGCCGGTGTAAGTACTTTTCTCTCCACCCTACTGTCCTTAGTGTATTTTCTTTCTAATCCTTGTTTTTGTGCAGATTTTCAAGCGGTTCTGGAACGAGCCCAATCTCGGTGATCAGGTTGCTGCTATCGCTGCTGCTGCGCGCGCTGCTGGAGAGGCCGAGGGATTCGACACTGGGTTTTACCATGCGCTGAATGGAGGGTGCATTTCTGAGGGTGCGCATGACGGTAAACCCAGGGAGAAGGAGTATGAAGCTGAGCTTCTGAAGTTTGAGCAGGTCGAGTTCCCCATACTGAAGACGGTTGCGGACTGTAATCAGTATGCTGATCCAGCTGGCGCCCTCCGTTACTATATTGAAGAATCCGACCGTTTGGGTGCGGAGGCGTAGCAGAAAGGGAAGCAGCCAGCGGGTGGTGGTGAAGGTCCGTCTGGGACGCGCCTGGAGGATGTTGAAGAACAGTTGGTTGATTTTGGGGAGTCTGGCGAGGAATAGGATTCCTCTGTATGTGTTTGTTTCTTTTGTTCTTTGTAAAGCTTGAGGCAGCTTGATCGCCTCTTTTTGATAGTTTATATGAATGAAACTTTTTGTTTGTTACCTTGTGTGTTTTTGGATTGATTAATGAGTCTGGCGATAATGATACATGATATTTATGCCTTCAAGACCCAAGTTCCGATATTGCACACTTTAAGAGGCGATAGAATTTTCTTAGGATTCCCAAAAAGAAAAGTGGCTTAGGCATGTGTAGCCTAAGTGTTTACAAGAATTATATGTAACAGAAGCGTAATTGTACCGCGTTCCAAGAGCGCGGGACAGGCGTTCCATCGAGCTTCTCTAACACGTAGGCGCCTTTGCCCAAAATTTCTTGTATTTTGTAGGGGCCTTCCCATGTTGGGGCAAGTTTACCTTGCTTTTCCGCGTTTGAAGCGCTATTGTTTCTGAGAACGTAATCTCCAATGTTAAAGTTATGTAACTTAACTTTTTGATTGTAGTAGCGCTCCAGTTGACTTTTGTATTTGGCTTCTTTGATGGCGGCGAGCTCTCTTCGTTCTTCAAGCAAGTCGAGGTTTAGTCGTAGCTCTTTGTCATTCTGCCCTTTTTCCGCCATGAGTACTCTTGCGGAGGGGCATCCGATTTCGGCGGGAATGACAGCCTCAGAGCCATAGGTCAGGCTGAAGGGAGTTTCGCCATTGCTGGTTTTGGTGAGTATGCGATTTGCCCATAGGACGTGTGGAAGCTCGTCCACCCATCCTGTTCGTTTGGTCCCCAGCCGCTTTTTAATGCCTTCGATGATGCTTCGATTTGCCCTTTCGACTTGGCCATTCCCTTGGGGGTGGGCGACTGAGGTGAATATCTGCTGGACGCCCATTTGCGCCAACCATTGTTGCAAGTGTTGGTTGGTGAATTGGGTTCCATTGTCGCTTACAATTTGATATGGCAAACCGAACCTGCAAATGATGAACTCCCATATGAACTTTTTGGTGTGTGCGCCGTCGATTTTTGCTAGTGGCTTTGCTTCGATCCATTTTGTGAAATAGTCGATTGCCACTATTAAGAACTTTACGTTTCCTGGTGCTGTGGGGAATGGGCCAACAAGGTCTATTGCCCATTTCTGGAACAGCCATGCCGCTGTGACGGGAATTAGGTCGTTCTTAGGGCGCAGGGTGTTTGGCGCGTGGCGCTGGCAGGAGTCGCACTTGCGCAGTTCTGCCACTGCGTCTGGGTGCATGCCTGGCCAATAATAGCCTGCGTTCATTAGCTTGGCCACCACCATTTTGGGTCCTGCATGTAGTCCGCATGTGCCTTCGTGGATGTCTCTGATGAGGAAAGAGGCGTCTTCTTTGTCGACGCATCGCAGTAGCGGACCGAGGTATGATCGTCGATAGAGGATTCCGTCCGTTAACTGATAGTGCAAGGCTTTGTGCTGGAGCTTTTGTGCCTCCGCTTTGTTATCGGGTAACGTTCCGGATGTGAAGTAAGCCTTTAGTGGTGCCATCCAAGAGGTGTTTCCTGTTTGGATGACGTTGACTTGCCTTGTAGGAACTGATGGGGCTTCTTGTAGTTCGACACGGACGTTTTTGGCCATGTGCTCAAAGACTGTGGAAGCCATCTTGCTTAGGGCGTCGGCGGGTTTGTTCTCGCTGCGGTTGATGTGAATGACCGTGCAGGAGACGAATTTGCGTATGAGTAGTTTGGCCTGTTGTAGATATAGGGCCATTGTGGCGTCCCTTGCATCGTATGTGCCATTGATGTGGCCCGCCACTAGTAGTGAATCGACATGCGCCTCGATATGTGAGGCTCCCATTTGATGTGCGATGCGTAGGCCTGCTAGGAGCGCTTCATATTCTGCCTCATTGTTTGTTGCGGCAAAGTCTAATCTAATGGCGTATGTGTATTCTTTGTTATTTGGGCTGATCAGCCGCAAACCCGCACCTGCGCCGTCTGAGTTTGACGCACCGTCGGTGTAAAGGTTCCACCTTTCATTTTCCGGCGTTGGTTGTGCGGGATCCTGCTCTGCGAGGCACTCCGCGATTTTGTCCGTTGGTATTTCGGTGGCGAAGTCGGCGAGGACATGTCCTTTAACTGCGGGTCTGGGCTTGTAGTTGATAGTATGTTCACCTAGTTCGATTGCCCATTTTGCTAGACGTCCCGAGGTTTCTGGCTTGCGTAGGACGTCACTGATTCTGTAGTCTGTTAGGACGTTTATTGGGTGGCCATGGAAATACCGGCGCAATCTGCGCGAAGCGTGGATGACGGCTAGTACTAACTTTTCCATTGTGGAGTACCTAGTTTCTGCGTCTAACAAGGTTCTACTGATGTAGTAGATGGGTGTTTGTACAGTTTTGCGGTCTACCAAAAGTACGGCGCCGATTGCCCTTTCTGTTACAGAGAGGTATAGGGTTAGCGGCTCTTTGGGTAATGGTGCTGTGAGAGTAGGTAAATTCATAAGACATTCTTTCATTTCTTTAAAAGCTTTTTCTGCCTCAGGGGTCCAGCGGAAATTACTTTTCTTAAGACAATTCTTTAGAGTGTCTACAAATGGAAAAGACTTTGAAGCGTAATTTGAAAGGAAGCGGTTGAGAGCGACTAGGCGCCCCATTAGCGTTTGTACTTCCTTGATGCTTGTTGGTGAAGGCATTCTTTCAATTGCTAGGACTTTGTCTGGATTTGCGCGGAAACCGTCACGCGTGACTACAACGCCTAGGAATCTTCCCTCTTCCATGCCGAAGGAACATTTGCTGGGGTTGAGCTTCATGCGCACCTTACGCAGTTGGCTGAATGTTTTCTGGATGTCTTCCAGCATGTTGCCTTCGTCTTTGCTTTTGATGACGAGGTCATCAACGTATACTTCCAAGCGCACCCCTATCTCGTGGATGAAAGCACTGTCCATGAGACGTTGGTATGTGGCTCCCGCGTTTTTCAGACCGAAGGGCATTTTGGTGTAGCAGAAAATGCCCGTGTCTGTGCGGAATGCCGTTTTGTCTTCATCTTCCTTTGCCATTTGGATCTGATGGTAGCCTTTGTAGGCGTCGAGGAAGCATTTGAAGCGGAATGGTGCTAGGGAGTCTACCTTTAAGTCGATTTCTGGGAGAGGGTAGCAATCCTTCGGACAAGCTTTGTTTAGATCTTTGTAATCGACGCACATGCGCCATCCGCCTGTCGCTTTTCCTACCATAACCGGGTTGGCGACCCATGTTTGGTAGCGTATTGGGCGGATAATGCCAGCGTTTAGTAGCTCATTGACTTGTTCGTTCATCGCCTTTGTTTTCTCCGGTCCCATTTTGCGCATCTTTTGGGCAACTGGCTCCACTGATCTGTACGTGTTGAGTTTGTGTTCCGCGATATTTCTTGGAACGCCAATCATGTCAGATGGTTGCCAGGCGAATATGTCTATGTTCTTTACTAGTAGTTGTTTGAGGTGCGCCCGTATGGGGTCGGAGATTTCATGGCCGATGATGACCGTTTGGTCCGGGAATTTAGGGTTAAGAACCCAGTTTTCCGGTTCCGATCGGGTTTGTGTTTTTTGTGGTTTTGCCACGTCGATTGCGTGGCACTGTTTGTTGCCGCGGATTATTGCTACGCCGGTTCGGGTTGGGAAACCTACCATTTGGTGTGGGGTGGAGGCGTTGGCGTTGAACTTTGCCAAGCCTTCCCGCCCTAGTAGGACATCGTGGCGAGAAGTGACTGGTAGGACCATGAAGTCACAGATTTCTGTGCGTTCGTGGGTACCATCTGTTAGGGTAACCGGGAAGGTGATGATGCCGCGCGGCATGATGACTTCGTCAATAAAGCCTGATATTGGTGCGTTGACTGGAACGAGGCGGGCTTTGTCATCCTCGTCCAGTTGTTGAAAACACTGATCATATATGATGTCAGTGCTGCTTCCGCCGTCTAGGAACATTGATTGTGTTCGGTAATGTCCTACGACGCCGGTGACGATTAATGGTGCGGTGGCGGAAGGTCCACCTCGTACTCTGGGAGGAGGACGTCCACCTCTTTCCAGGAGTCATCGATCTCTCTTGGGCGCTTTCCTTTATTTTGGCGTTTTCCCGCGTCGGAGGTCATGTTGCAATGATGATGCGGAGTGTGCCTGATGTAACTTGTTTGTAGGTTCCGGATTGTTTTCTTTCCGGGCTCTTCATGCTTGTCGTCTTGGTTGTTGCGCCCGCCCCTGTTAACGTTTTTGACAAGGTGACCAAGTTGGCCTGTCTTCAGTGCTGCCTCGATTTCTAGTTTTAGGCTGTAGCAGTTGTCCGTCAGGTGGCCGTAATCGTTATGGTACTCACAGTATTTGGTGCGGTCCACGTTCTTTCGTTTGCCCAACACTTTAGGCTCCTTGAAAGTGACTTGCTCTGTTTTGAGTACCTGTGAGGGAGTTTTGGTTAACGGCGTCCAGTCGGTGGTTTTCTTGGGTTGGGCTTTGTGGTCCCTTGATTGCCTGTTTGTGATTGTCTGGCGGGCATCTATGGAGGGCGAGTATTTGCCTTCGTCTGTTGGTCCTGAAATGCGGGACCACACGGATTGCTTGCCCTTGTTTCTGTTGGAGTTGCTGGTTTGGTTATATCCGCGCTGTTGTTTGATGGAGCGCTCCGAGGATGCGTATATTTTTGAAGCCTTGATGACTTCTTCCCAGGAATCAGGGACACCTGTTTTCCCGGATAGGGTTTTCATCAAATCCTCACTGCGTACTCCGTGGATGAAGCCTGCGCGGGTTAGTTCTTCCCCACAACCTATTTGCAGCGCCTCTTTGTTGTAGCGCACGATGTAGTCGTCTATAGACTCATTGTCTGTGCGCTGGCAAAGGAGGATGTGGGCCTTATCTCGTTTATGCCGTCTGAGATGGGAGAAGTGATCTTTGAATTTTTGGATGAGGTCATCAAAGTCTAAGATGCCCCCGATGGGGAGGTTGTCGAACCAAACTCTGGCTGCGCCGGTAAGGGTTTGTGCAAACAGGTGACACCAAACCTGTACAGGCCAGAGGACTGTGGTTCCGGCGCACTCGAAATCATGCAGATGGTCCGTGGGGTCTCGCAGGCCATCGTATCTGCCGATGCTGCTAGGGAGTTTTGCTTGTTTTTCTATGGGTGCGGTGGCTATTCTTTGACAGAATTTTGAACTTAAGGCGAACGACTTAGGCCTGTATGGTTTGTTTAGGTCGTCATCTTCCTTGTGGTGTGATGTCGCCGAGTTTATTTTTGCTAGCTTCCGCCTTTTGGCCCTTGAGGCTGTTGCGTCTGAATCGCTGGTGGGTTGGTAGCCGTCGGATTCCGACGCGGAGTCTACTAGGTCCTGGTCGCGCGCGTTTTTGCTGCGACCTACACCCTGAGACCTCGGACGCGTGGTTTGTTTTTCCTTCCCCTTCCGGCTGTGTTTGGCGGAGGGGGAAGCCTTGCTTTTAGATTTACTGTTTTGGATTTTTGCCAGCATATTCTGGTAGATCTTGGTGTTTTTGAGTTGTTTTCTAAAGAGCCACTCGTCGAGGTCCATGGGTGTGTTAGGTGCGTCTGATTCGGAGGATTCTGAGGCCGAAACCGCGCGGGGCGGTGTTTCCTCCCTTATGGTTGCTGGCTGCGTGTCCTTATCCGGAGTTTGGAGCGTTGCCGCTCTGGCGGTCTGAACGACCGTAGAGGGGGTCGCTCCCTTGGATCCGACAGGGGTTAGATCAGCCATTTTGTGAGTAAAGGATGTGGTTTTGAAAGTTTTGTGAGTCTTTCAGCCGGTACGGATGGCGCCAATGAAGAAACAACGAGTATAAAAGGGGGTAGGTGTAGGGTAGTATTTGAGGTAACGACTCGTGTTCGCAGCAGGGTATAATCCTTGGCTCACAACGATGGTTGGTCTATGGTTGTACACACGAATGACAAGCAATCATACACAATAGACGAAGATATGAGTGGTTCGATCTAGTAAGATCTACGTCCACTATGAAAGATGATCTTTATTAATGTATAGTGTGAATAACGATACAAGTGGAAGTACAAGTGTGTTCGTTCTTCTTGGCCAGTATTTACGTGGAGAGAAAGGAGGTTGAGTCCTCCTTTTATAGGAGATGCATGGGCCAAGGATTCTGGAGCCCATTCATCTCTTAATGGGCCGGGCCTGGGGACCGGGCCGGTTAATTGGTAGGCCCCCTTAGTTGGATCCTAACCCTTGGTTAGATAAAGTGATCCAAGTTGGGGAAGGCTTCTTCTGATTGGATCACGTGTCACCTCGTGGTTGGCAGTTTGGGAGGTTCTTCGTCCACCACACACGTGGCGTGCTGTGGATGGTGTGCAGGGGCGTCAGATGTCAGACAGCTGACCATTTGTCAGCTGACATCTGACGGGAGGAAGCAAGTTGGTGTCCAAGGGGAGTGTCTTTGGGTGTTGCCAACTGGTGACCCTGCGCCTTTGGCGCTGTGGTGCTCCTGGAAGTGATTCTTCCCGCGGGTGTTAGAACTTCTAGTGGAGGCTTTTTTGTATGGCGGGTAGGGTGCGCCTGAAAGCGGTACCCTACCCCTTCAGTATATGTACTAACATTGTTGTATTTTTTTTATGGCTATAGACTATAAAACTACAAAAATAATAACATATATACCTTCTTCTAAGTTTGCAGCCTATAAAGACACTCCAGGCTCACAGAGGCATATTCAACCATCATATGATTCCAATTCATTATAGCACAGAAGGCGCAAGCACACAACAGAGCCCAAACATTGTTCAAAAATTGCGAGGTATTATGAATAAAACCAAATCTAATCAATGAGACAGCAACTGCACTACCGGAATGAAACTCTTCACAATCACAGAAAAGTGGAGTAGCACCAGGCAATATGACAACAGGGGCAAACGACACAGAACATACTCGTACAATAAGCCTAATAAGAACAAACAAACACCTAGAGTAGACTGTGACTCACAAAGACAACAGATGTAAATGGCGTAAGGAAACCGAAGTAAATGGCACCCAACATTTCGAAACAATAAAAACAATCAGGCAAATAAACATCGGTTACTAACCTAGTAATTTTCATATCGGTGACCAACCTGGTAAAAACCCAAAACCCCTTTGAAGAAACAATAAGTTCCTCGGGGATTATTACTAACCTCCGAGGGGTAGCACTTATGTTACTGTACGTACATTCCTTTACCCAAACCGTTTGGATTACCCGAATGTGTAGATGAGTGAGTGTGTGGTGAGTAAGTGAGTATGAGACACAAAGATGTAAGTGGTTCGGTCGAGTATGACCTACGTCCACTGTAAAGAGCCGAGAATATTATTACTTTGGAGAGTACAAAGTATAAGAGTAATTCTAGCCCTAGATACAAGTGATTGATTATCGATCCCTTTGAAGGGAGTTGAAGTCTTCTATTTATAATGAAGGTCGTGGGCTTGAGAAGAGGCCCATCACGAGTCTTGTGTTCTTTGGGCCTTGATTTGGCCCAACTGTGCTCGGCCTCTGAGAAAGGCGGGAAAAGAACGTCTACTGTAGATGACGTCAACAGCGAGAGCACCGGTGGACACGTGGCGGCCTGCGACTGGTCCTGGGCGGTATGTCGTTCTGCAGCGGCATGGTTGACCTATCTACTAGCGTCTGATGTGACTTCTGGTAAAAGGTGAGCATGCCTGGCCAGAACTGTGATGACAGTATGGCTGAAGCATGGGACAAGTCACGTCACTGTTGAACCATAGTGGTTGTTGAGCAACTACAGGCACGTGTCCTTATCCACTTGATGGTGTCAGTGATCCGTGCAGGTAGATCACTCACTCTTGATCTTCCGTACGTTGTACCTTGGGAATGTCTGCGATGTGGCCAGCGCGCGCGTCGCTGGATGCGCGTGGTTGGCATAAATATGTGTCGTAATCCCAAGTTTCTTCCGCCTAAGTGTTGGTAGGCGGAAGTTTCCGCGTGTGTTACGTTAAGCGGGGGATATGGAGGCCGCCTCAATCTGGATTAGGCTCCCTATCCCTTCAAGTCCCCCTAGTCTAGGGCTTCTCCGGTTCTTGATTTAAGAATGGGTGGAGCGCTAGACTGAATTAAAAGTGGGTCGCGGATGATGGCTCTTCCGCTCGTGTTTGCTTTCCGTTTATTAGCCTGATAGCGTCTCTGTGTCTTGTTAAAAATTCGTGCACTCCATCGTTCCACGTGTTTTCTAAAGAAGTGGGCGGGGAACGTCTGTCCGTATTTACGTCGCGAAACGGCGGAGTCCGGCGCTCCACGCGTTGTCTGAAAAGGCTAGGCGGGAAGCATCTTTGTCCGCCTTTACGTCAGGGTTCCGCGTCGTGGCGTGTAACGCCTGTGCGCTGTTTTTAATGCGGCTGTATGCTTGGAATAAATGCTGAGTTATGCATTTACTTTGTCAATCATTTGAATTTAATCCGCCTGGAATTCGAATGTGGATAGTTTTATGTGGAAGTTTGGCAGACGTGTCAGACAGCTGTCTGACACGTTGTCTGCTTTATGTCGTCTGGTATTTCTGCAGGAGCTTTTTTCGTCTGGTGTCGGGCGAGTGGTGGTCACGCGCATCTGCTTGTTGGACGAGTGATCAGGGTGATGCCACGTGTCCTGTCCCACATGGGTTATGTCAGACGCGTGGGGAGGCACGCGTTTGTTGGTGTGAGATGGTGAGGTTTGCTAACACGTGTCCAGCAAGTGAACGGTTGCCAGCTATAGCCGTTGCCCACGAGCCGCTGTGAGCCGTCCGATGATGCTAACGCCACGTGTCATCATCTCCTCTTTCCAGATGAAAAGGCACGACGGTTTGTCTGTTCATGGTGGGGCCCATTGCCATAAATGCAATGGGTATATATATGTGTGGAGGCATTGTGAGACGGTTACCTTTTCAAATTTCTCTCCACACCCTTTCATCTTTCCGATCAATCTTCACCGTTTCCTTCCTCTTTCTTGGAGTTTCCGAGCAATCTTCAAGTTTTCCGGCAATAATTCCGGTGACGACTGAAGATTTCTTTGAAACTTCACCCGGTCATCTTCTTTTTTCTTCCTTGTTGTTGACTCCTGTCTCAATGTCTGACCATTCCACCAATCTCTCTCCCACCGGTGAGGCTCACCGTGATGATTCGGAGGCTAGTAGTCAGAAGATAGAGCCTGACGTTCCGGAGATCAAGGTGAAGGAGAGGAAGTTGGCCACCAACACCCCCTGCAAATGGACGGCCACCGCTTTCACCGTCTTCTGTGCCGATCATGGCATTCTTTCAGAGTGGGAGCCGAAGTTGCCTGCTCCGGGGAAGACCATTCTGACCGCTCCGGAGGGCAAACTTGCTTTCTATGAGGCCCACTTCTCTAAGTGTGGGTTTCGTTTGCCTTGCACCCGCTTCCAGTTGGATACCCTGATAGAATATGGGGTGGCAGTGTCCCAAGTGAGCGGGTTTGGGATGCTCCGGTTGGGGCACTTTGAGAACCAGTGTCGGGCGCTGGATATTGAACCGACCATTGATCGGTTCAATGTATTTTACTTCATGGCTCGTGATGAGTCATGGTTTACGTTCAAGCCGCGGCCGAAGGTTCCCGCTATAGTTAGCGAGGTTCCGAAATCGCTTCATGGGTGGAAAGACAAGTTCTTCTACATGAAGAAGGGCGTTATTCCGGTGGCGATGCCCTAGAAAGTTGTGCCGTCTAGGGAGCGGGTGCCTGACCGCGAGGTGTTGCGGGGTTACAAAGATGAAGCTTGGTTCATCGCTCTTACAACTCACAAGACCAAGCTAGAGTTGAAGGGCCTGTTCGAAGGTACCTTCAATCTACTAGGGACCAGCCGCACCGGCATCCGTGAGGGGAAAGAGCCGTACATCCCCCAAGAAGGTATGATCTTGCGCTTTTAATTTTTTTTTGGTAACTTTAATTCTTGCTAACTTGTTTGTGGAATGCGCAGGTGTATCCAAATTTGATGTCTTTGAGTCCTGCGGGACTCTGAAGCTGAAGTGGAGGCGGATCCCTGAGGGGCAGGTTTCCTTTTTGGAAGAGTTTGTTGGTCGATTCTATTATCCTAACTTGGATAATCCGCCCGCCCACCATTATGCCACTCGTAAGTCCTCTGACCTCTGTTCCGCATTTCTAAGTGGGGTGTCGCCCTTGGTGCGACATTCTTAAGGGCGCATGAAGCATGCCCTGCGCAGGCACTGCTATGAAGTTGAGCCAGTGACCGTTGTTTCTGACACAGGGTCATCGGATACAGCGGAGAGTACGTGAAGAACCGGCACAAGCGGAAGGATGGGCCCACTTCTGCTGACGAAGGCGACGCTGATGAGTTTAAGTTGAAGACTCGAAAGAGGGGTCGGCGCGAGGCGGGTGCCAGCGAAGATGGTGGGACGAGTGCAGCTGCCGGGGCCTCCACAGGAGTTGGAGTTGCGGGGGACAAGGGCAAGTCCCCTGCTCAAGCTGCACAACCACAGGGGCCTGATACCCTTGTGTTTTCTTTTGACATAGGCGCTCCACCTGCGCGTCAGCCGCTTCTTCAAAAGATGGTGAAAAAGATTCCTGGTAAGTGTGTCTTGTTTTTGGGCTTATCATTTTCTTCTGCTTGTGCCTAACTGTTTATTTTGCAGGCGCAGCAGCCAAGGTGACCAGCCCTTCTCCTCCGCCTATCCCAACTGTTGAGGAGATAGCGGAGGCAAAAAAGAAGAGAGAGGATGAGTGCCTTCGTAAGGAGGCGGAGGCTGCGTTGAAGACCCGGGCCGATGAAGCCGCTAAGGCTGAGGCCCTTTTGAGAGCAAGGGCCGCTGAAGCTGCGAAAGCTGAGGCGGCGGAGAAGGCAGCCGCTGAGGAAGCTGCCAGAAAGGCCGAGGCGGCGAAGGAAGCGGCTGCCGCCGATGCCGCTAGGCAGGCTGAGGCCTTGGAGCGGCGAAGGCTGTCTTTGGAGAAAGAAACTGAGGCCAAGCGGAAGGCCGATGAAGTTTCCAGTTCTGGTGTGACACCCCCGGCGGGAGGCGCTGGGGGTAGTAGGGTTGACCGCCGGGCGGGTAGTGCGCCGCCCGGTGCGGGGGGTCAGGAGCCCGCTGGAGAGTATGATGGCTCCAGTTGGGTCGGGGGTGACGCCATTTGGCGTCCTCGCTGGGCGGTCAGGGAAAATACTTTATTTTCTAACTCCCTGGCCGCGGAGGAGTTTGTCAGTGGGGCGGTGCCCCCCTATGAACAGGCGTACCAAGACAGTCTGAGTCGCCCTGACTTGATCACAAATATGTGCATCAGTCAGGCGAGTCAGTTAGCAATGATGGACTCCCTCTGGCGACGGAATGCCGCCATGCAGCGGGACCTCGCTCGCTTGAAGACTGAGAAGGCCGCCCTTGCTGAAAAAGAGGCGGCCATGCAATCTCGTCTCGAGGAGTACCGCCGCCGAGCTCATCGTGCTGAAGATGATGCAAGAAAAGTTCTGTCCGAGTCGGCGGCGGACAAAAAGCGGTGGACCGAGGGCTGCGATCGCAGCAATGATGAGAGGCGGTTGCTTAAGGAGCGCATCCAACAACTGAAGGAGGAAAACAAGGCTGATGTCGCCGAGCTTGAGAAGAAGTGCAAGGCTCTTACTGAGCGCACCGTCAAGGTCATCGATATGCGTAAGTAGCTGGAATCAAAGACCGCGGATCTGGATACGGCCAATTCCTGCCTTACCGCTCCTGAAGAAGAGCGGTTCACAATGCTGGAGGCGAAGGAAACTCTCCAACACGAGAGGGATGCGGCTGTAAAGGATCGCGAGGCTGCTGTTGCAGAGGCTGATGCGGCCAAGGCTCTGCTGGATGGCTCGGTGGTAGAGCAGGAGAAGATGCGCGAATCTCTCCGCTGGTTGATGACCAGCGGAATTGACGGGGTGAGTTGTTTTCTCCGTTACTCTATCCCTTATTTTGATTATATACTTGATATTTATTGTGTTTTTTTGTTGCAGCTTTTCAAGCGCTTCTGGCAAGAGCCTAAGCTTGGTGATCAAGTGGCCAGTATAGCCGCCTCCGCCCATGCTTATGGGTATAGCGAGGGGTTCGAGGATGGCTTCCTTCATGCTCAGAACAACAGGCACATTATCGATGCGGAGCACTATGGGAAGCCCCTGAAGGACGAATACTTGGCGGAACTTGCGAAATTTGACAAACTTGAGTTCCCCGTCCTTCAGGTTGTGGCGGACTGTAATCGCCACATCGACCCTGCCGCTGCCTTCCGGCACTTCATTGAGAAATCAGATGAGCTGGGTAAGAAGGCTAAGAAGCAAGCTGAGGAGGCTGAGCGGTTAAGGGCTGCTGGTGAAGGGTTCTCCGGGGCGCGGGCCGATGGTGAGGACGCGCCAGAGACCGACGAGCAGCTGGTGGATTTCAGCGGCTCGGAGTAGTTAGATTGTTCTTACTTTCCCTGTAAATTTTTGTTGGGTTTTTAATCCCCATAGTTAATGAAATATGTTAGTTCCTTATGGCTTGTGTTGTCTCGCGTTAACTCCTGTTTTACTTATTTAACCAAGTCATCACCTAGTGTGTAAGTAAGAGTTAGCGCGTGTGTTTAGTAAGTGATCCGGCATTTAAGCGCTTGCTTTTGCCTTGAAGACCAATACTCGACGCAACTTGTGTCTTTAGTCCGACAAGCTTACCATATAGGCCTTGTCTTGAAGACGAATATTCGCGTCGCAAGGCACCATGCTGCTCGCGAAGTCTGACCTGCGCTAAAAGCGGGTTTAGGAGACTGAGTTTTAGCATGGTCCCTTGGCGCGAATGTTACTGCCTTGAAGACTGCAGCGCGGGTTAGGTGTTTATACATCCTAGCCGTAGCACGAAGGTGCGTTAGTCCGGCATAGCCTGTAGCGTTGTCTTGAAGACCTCAGCGCGAAAAAACAAGTAGAGCTACAAGTAATAGTGGAAACATTCTTTTATTAATGATTTCCGCGGCATGTGTAGCCGGGTGTAATGACAGGGTTACAAATAACATAAGCGCAACTGCGCTGCATTCCAAGATCGGGGAACGGGCGTGCCGTCTAGCCTTTCTAGCGCGTAGGCCCCTTTGCCTAAAATTTCTTGAATTTTGTATGGGTCTTCCCATTTTGGTGCAAGTTTTCCTGGTTTTTCTGCGCTTGATGCTTCGTTGTTGCGGAAAACGTAGTCCCCAGTCTTGAAGGCGCATTTTTTTACGCGCTTGTTATAATACCGCTCTAATTGAGTTTTGTATTTGGCCTCTCTGATGGCTGCCAGGTCCCGCCGTTCCTCGAGCAAGTCCAAGTTGATGCGGAGTTCTTCATCATTGTTGTATTGGTCGGCCAGTAGGACCCTTGCGGAAGGGCAACCCATTTCGGCTGGGATCACCGCCTCGGACTCGTAGGTTAGGCTAAACGGAGTTTCTCTGTTGCTTGTTTTTGTGAGGGTGCGGTAGGCCCACAGGACGTGTGGCAGTTCGTCCACCCATCCTGTGCGCCTGGTGCCTAGTCGTGCCTTGATTCCTTCTACAATGCTTCTGTTGGCTCTTTCTACTTGGCCATTTCCTTGTGGGTGCGCAATGGATGTGAATATTTGCTGGACGTCCATTTACGCTAACCAAGATTGTAGCATGTTGTCCGCAAACTGCGTGCCATTGTCGCTGACGAGTTGCATTGGTAGGCCGAATCTACAGATGATGAACTCCCAGATGAATTTTTTTACATGAGGTCCATCGATTTTGGCCAGAGGCTTCGCCTCGACCCATTTAGTGAAGTAATCGATGGCCATGATGAGGAATTTGACATTTCCCGGGGCCGCAGGGAATGGACCTACGAGATCAATTGCCCATCGGTGGTATAGGACACCGTCCGTTAGCTGGTAATGTAAAGCCTTGTGTTGTATCTTCCGGGCCTCTGACTTATCGTCAGGCAGGGTTTCGGAGGATAGGTAAGCATGAATTGGGGTCATCCAGGACATGTTGCTTGTTTGGATGACGTTGACCTGTCTCAGCGGGACGGACGGGGTACTGAGTACCTCGACGCGGACTTCTTTAGCCATGTGTTCGAAAACTGTGGAGGTCATCTTGCTCAATGCATCTGCGAGTTTATTCTCGCTACGCCGGATGTGTTCTACTGTGCAGGAGTCAAATTTGTGCATGATTTTTTTGTCCTGTTCCAAGTATAGTGCCAAGGTTTCGTCCTTTGCGTCGTATACCCCGTTTATCTGTCGAGCGACAAGTAATGAGTCCACGTGTGCCTCCACGTGCCAGGCCCCCATTTTTTCCGCAATGCGGAGGCCTGCCAGCAACGCTTCGTATTCCGCCTCGTTGTTCGTGCTTTTGAAGTCGAGGCGGATGGCGTATGTGAACTCATGTTTGTCCGCGCTGATGAGGCGTAATCCTGCGCCTGAACCATCATCGTTGGAGGCCCCGTCTGTAAAGAGGGACCATGTCTGCGATGGGTTTTGTGTTGGCGCGGGGGATTGCTCTGCCTTGCATTCTTCAACTTTGTCCATTGGTATTTCAGTGGCGAAGTCAGCTAGGACTTGTCCCTTGACCGCGGGTCGGGGCTTGTAATATATGGTGTGCTCTCCAAGCTCAATGGCCCATTTTGCTAGTCGACCCAAAAGTTCCGGTTTGCGCAAGACGTCGCTGATTTTGTAATTTGTGAGGACGTTGATTGGGTGCCCCTGGAAGTATCGTCGCAGTCTTCGGGACGCGTGTACCAGAGCTAAAACCAATTTTTCCATAATGGTGTATCTTGTTTCCGCATCAAACAAGGTGCGGCTGATGTAGTAGATAGGTGTTTGTACCCCCTTGCGGTCTACCAGAAGTACGGCGGCTCACGGCGCCTACCGCCCGCTCGGTAACGGAGAGGTAAAGTGTGAGCGGTTCTTTTGGTGTTGGGGCCGTGAGGGTTGGTAGGTTCATGAGGCATTGCTTCATTGCTTTGAACGCGGCTTCTGCATCCGCTGTCCAGCGGAAGTTGCTCTTTTTTAAGCAGTTCTTTAGCGTGTCCACGAACGGGAACGATTTTGAAGCGTAGTTGGACAAGAACCTGTTGAGCGCTACCAGGCGACCCATCAACGTTTGGACCTCTTTGATTGATGCGGGGGAGGGCATGCGCTCTATTGCTTGTACTTTCTCCGGGTTGGCGCGGAATCCGTCCCGGGTGACGATGACGCCCAAGAACTTACCCTCCTCCATTCCAAAAGAACATTTATTGGGGTTTAACTTCATGCGCACTTTGCGCAGTTGGTTGAATGTTTGTTGAATGTCCCGCAGCATGTCGCTTTCTTCTTTACTCTTGATAACTAGGTCATCCACGTATACCTCTAAGCGTACGCCTATTATATATTTATTTAATATATATAATAAATATTTCAAGTTTATTCTATTTTTAATTTTAAAATTTTATAAAAATATCAAAACGATTATATAAATTTCCACAAAAATTATTCTAAGTTTATATAACATTAAACTTTTCTGAAATTATTTTTATTTCTGAAAAATCATTTATTTAATATTTTTAATAAATTTTTTGTTAGTTTTAATCATAAATAAATCATAATAAATTCATTTTTCAATATTTTTGCACCAAAATTTTATATAAATTATTTCTATCCATTTAGAACAGAAATACAATTTTTAATTTAAAAATTCCTTAATTTTAATATTTTTAAATATTAAAGTTATATTTTGACAATTTGAAATAAATAGATTTAATATTCTATTTATAAGAAAATAATTTTATAAAAATTATTTTCAACCTTAAAACGTTATATTGTGACCATCTTTAATTTAAAATTTACAAAAAGACTTTTGTTTATTTATTTATCAAATTTCTCTTATTTATTAAACGTTTAATTAATCAAACGAATACTTATCCCTAATTCGAAACCCTAGAAAATACTTATAGACTAGATAGACTTAGACTTATTTGTTACCTTATACATAGGGTGATACGTGGCAACGTTGGATTACACTTATTCAATTCCACAAGACTTATCACCTTGCTAAGGTGAGTATTACTTATCCCCTTTTTCGTTTTTACACTTTTGGGGTGATTCATGCACAAGTATACGAAACTTGCACATTCATTTACACATACATTTTTATTCATTTACAATTCATATACGTGTCTTGTTTATCTTTGTGCTTGTGTTTGAACATGAACGTAGCTTACTTACAAATCGTACATCTAGACATAACCTATGTTATGGTGCTCTTTACATATAGACGTAACTTATGTTACGGTGCTCATTTAGACATAACTTATGTTATGGTGCTCTTTTAGACTTGACACGTGTTAGGGTGCTCAGTATCAATTTCATCTTATCAACTTTACATTTGATCTTTGTCTTGTTTGGTTACTTGCGTGTTTACATAATGCCTTGGTGATGCTAGACACATGAATTGTACCACTTTTCAAAACTTATACTATATGTACAAAGCTAGGTAGTACTCACCAACATCATATGTTGACAAAATTTATTTTCGTGCATGTTTCAGGATAAGCTGCTTGACGCTTCACATAGGACTTTGGACTTAGACTAAATAAATCAACTATCTCAATTTTTGTTGTGTATTTATTTTCACATGTTGTAAAACAATATTCAATAATCAAATATTTACATTTTAGTACCATGAGCTTTTGAACAATCGTCACTACGTGACACCTCGATGATTCCGCCATCGGTTGGGGTGTTGCAGATTGGTATCAGAGCCATGGTTATAGGGAACTAGGTTATTAGATAAAATGGCCTAGACTATAACCGAACTTCAACTTTCAGGCATAATATTCCATAGATTTCCATTTCCTTCCACTTTCCTTCCTCTATCTTTCCCTTCTTCTCTCTCTCCATTCTTCTCATCTTTCATCCTGGTGCATAGAGATGGTGTCCTACAAGGAGTGGAAAGTCTACATCATCATGGAACAGGAGCAGTACCTTTCATGAAGACACTCTTAGGCATAATGCCTACCCTTATTTTGCTCCTTCAAAGTTGTTGAGCTTTAATGAGTGTGATAGAACACGTGAAATCTGGAAGGGTGGATGCCTGTACACTGGGTTTTCTGGCATAGGCAAGCATAGCGCATAAATCCAATAACAGACCTGTTATGCTTACCTGGGGATTCCTGGAGTGAGTGTCCACTTATAGGCTAAAGCATGTCTTCTTTGATCACCATTGGGTTCAATTCCTTTGAAAAGTCAACGTTCTTGTTGGGTTTTACAGCTAGACAAGGGCACTCCAAGCATTTTATGCAAGCTTTTTCAATAACACTCTCTCGTTTCATATACAATATTTTGTATTTCATGATTTTTATATATTGCTTACAAGTTCATACTTTCATAATCATGTGTACGGTTATACACTTACATTTTCTAATCTCATGATTATTCATTGACTGCATCATAGATGTCTGCTCGCCGCATGCTCCGTGATGCCAGCCAATGCACTGTTCGTGCTTCTGGACAACGTTCTGATCGTCGCCTTGCATCTTTAGTCGCTGAGCAAATTGCTGCAGTGATCCCAAACCTTGTCAGTGAGTTGACCCAGAATAGTAACAGTGCCAACACAGGGAGTACAACTCAATTTCGGTGCACTTTCAAACACTTTAACTCCTGCAACCCCACAAAATTCACTGGTGAGGAGGGTGCTACTGGCCTCCTCCAATGGTTTGAAAGTATGGAGAGCACCTTTGTGAACAGCGAGTGTCCTGATGAACTCCGCGTTCGTTATGCTACTAGTGTCCTCCAAAAGGGGGCGCTAACCTGGTGGAATGGCGAAAAGCGCAATCGGGGCGCTGATCTTGCATTATCTTTGTCTTGGGTTGAGGTTAAGGAACTCATGATCGCCAAATTCTGCCCTAGGAACGAAATCAGGAAACTGGAGGATGAGTTTCGTGAGCTCAAACAAGACAGTGGCGAGAATCTTGCGTATAATACTCGATATCATGAACTCAGCATATTGGTTCCACACATGGTCACCCCGGTCTCTCGAGCAATCGAGAAATATATCGAGGGTTTACCTTATCTAATTCAAGACGTTGTCACTGGAGGAAAATCCACTACGGTGGAAGAAGCCATCCAGCTTGCGGCCACTTTAACAGACAAACACGTAAGGAAAGGAAACTTGGTTAGGAAGGGCACCAAGACGTCTACTGAGAAAACCACCAATACTGTTGAACGATCTAAAACTGTTTTAGCAAAGGCCGCCACTACTTCTTCGAACTCTAAGAAACGAATGAGCGATAATCAGAACCATGCTGTTGTGGATCCTGTGACTCAGCCTCCTATCAAGAAAGCCTACACGGGAATCCATCCTCAATGAAACACTTGCAAGTATCGTCACCCTACAAATCTTCCATGTCGTCAATGCACTAGATGTGGAAGGTTTGGACACTTTGTCACTACTTGTCGTGTAACGGTTAGGACACAAGATAATCATCAAACAGCTGCCCAGGAACCACTGCCGATTACTAACGGCCGGGCATGTTATAATTGTGGAGACCCTAACCACATGCGACATCGATGCCCTGAATTGAATAATGTAAACCAGGTGGCACATGGACGAGCTTTCAATATCAATATCAACGAAGCAAACGGTCAGGATGACGTTAATCCCACTGGCTAAGCCATGGATGGAATCTTCTTAAGACTCGAGAATCCAATACTTGTGTTTTCATTTTCTTGATCCTATTATCATTTTGTACCCAATTGTGTCGTACTCATAAGTATATAACATTTAGAAATCCCTTGCATACTATTGTGTACGAACGCAGGTTGGAAATTTATCATATTTGGTTACATTTATTTTAATCATAGAAGTTTAAAGACTCTACCTTACATTTTGTTGAAACATCTGGACTTGTTTTCCATGAAATTAAACTACTAAAAACTCGATACTTGAGCCTACAGAATTTTTCTAAAAACATCATTGTTTGTTATATGAAACTTGATTTTTCCTTTAATTTGACTATTCATTGAACATTTAATTATTCATGATACTCGTAAACATGGCTGGCCAAATATGAGCTATTTCTATAGGCCACTAAGATAACACTTATACTTAATGGTTGTCGTACTTATAAACTTGCTTGCATGTGTGTATTATCAATTTGCATGTTGATCTATGAAAGACAACTACTACATTTATCCACTCAACTAAAACAAACATATCACTTAAAGGGCTTCCCGGGTGAGTGGTAGCCCATACTTAAATTTGGTTATGCTTGCAAGTCGTTGCAAACCAATGTAATTGACCTCATTACGTAGCCTCATTTCGTTGATAACGTCTCATTGTAACCCAACATGTTTGCTGTGTCATCTTCATAGAAGGACATAAAACCCTAATGTAAGGTAAATTGATGATTCCGGTCCGGAACGTAATCATGAATTTACAGGTACGTTAGGGTAGTGTGAAATTCTATTGGGGTTTTTGGTAGGCGTCCAGTACGTTTTCAAGGTATCAAAGGTGTGGTGGGTTAGCTGCGGTACACCCTATATATAAACACTAATGATGCATTGAAAGTGAGACTGGAAGTCGGACCAGGAACAAACTCTACTTACTTGGTAGTTCATTTGGTCTTTTATAGTCAATCAACTCATACATTTATCTTAGGATTCCTAAAATTTGAAGCTTAGTGTTTTACTGGATTCTTATTCTCCTTATTATCCGAGACGAACCTAATCCAATCCTTAACTCACACCTATCAAACCTCTTATCCAAATCATTCGAAAACAGTTTACTCTGTTACCTATAAATTCACGTCGTGCCTTAACTCAAATTTTCCAAACCACGGTTATCTTAATTTCTACCCAAACATCCATAACCTTATGTTTCTAATAACTCCGGGACGAAGTTTCTAAAAGTAGGGGATGCTGTGACATCCGTCACCTTTATCATTATTATTATATATATACATACATACATACATATATATATATATATATTTATTTCGTACCTCCTATCTTGTACGTCGCATTTTATCCTTATCTATAATAATAATAATAATAAAAATAATAATAATAATAATAATAATAATAATAATAATAATAATAATAATAATAATAATAATAATAATCAAACACTAAATCTCTAAACCCACTACCCTAACCTATTAACACAATCCAACCCAACACCCTTAGTCCAAACTGAACCACAACTGAAGCCTAGCAAATGGCCCAAGAAACAGGCCCACTTCCTCTTCTCCCCCTCAAATCTATTTAAAATATATATATATATATATATATATATATATATATATATATATATATATATATATATATATAGGATTTGGTTCAAATGAGAACCTTTTCCCAAATTGAGAACTAGAGAACCATTCTGGGCCACACATTTCTCTAAGGCAATTTTTTTTTTTTTTTTTTTTTTTTTTTTTTTTTTTTTTTTTTTTTTGCAAAAATCGCTGCTTTATATGTAAGGAAAATTTTTTTTTTATTTTTTTTGTATTTTTTTTTTCAGTATACACATGTGTATAATTGCATTATACACATATGTATAATGCTATATACACATATGTATAGCTGAAATATACACATATGTATAGCTGAAAAATGCTATATACACATATGTATAATTGCTATATACACATATGTATAATTGTCATATACACATATGTATAAATGAAAAAAAAATTCAAAAAAAATAAAAAAAAAATTTTTCCTTGCATAAAAATGTGCGATTAAAGCAAAAAAAAAAAAAAAAAAAATTTTTTTTTTTTTTTTTTTGCCTTTATATGAAATGTGTGGCTCAGAATGGTTCTCTCAGTTCTCAAATAGGGGTTGGTTCTCTTAGGATCCCTACCCTATATATATATATATATGGTTGGGCCGGGGTTCGAACCCGGGTCCCTAACCGGTTCAACGACTAACATCACATAGCACAACCAACCTAGCTACGGCTCATATCTGATAAAATTCCAACTCGATTTGTATAAAAGGCCTCCTACAATTTCCTATCTGCTGCTCGCTGCTGAACACCAACGCAACACCTCCTTTCTTTGCTTTTGATTCAACCAAAATATGGAAACAACTGATTAGTAGCTTAGTGATAGGTAATCGACGGAGTAATACACGTAATTACCATTAAAACCTTCCAATTATTATACAATCACGCGTATACGCATTCATGTGGGTATAAACTTCTAAATATACGATTACGAGTTGTTAGTATAAATTGATACCTTCTACGCAAGCTTAACTAGCCGATAATACTCTCCTTATCTCCAATTTCTGTAAAAATCACCCTTTCAAGGCTTTTGTTCGTACGTTTGACTTTCCCGTTGACCATTCAAAAAAATCACGAATTAAGCTTTGTAAGTTCAATTGTTTTGAAGGTTTTGTTCATCGGCCCTCAACAAACAATAACCCTATGTTTAATCGGGTTATTGTTTGTTAAAACTGATTATTGTATAATCTAGGGTTTGTTAGTTTTAAATTGGGGAAGAACTTGCTGCAGACATGAATATATAATTAAAACAGATACAAGACAAACACAACCACTGATCTAGATCAAGTGGTTGTGTCTGTCTGTTTGTCAATCGGGTAACACAGGTTCGAGTCCCATACATGGGTGTTTTCTTTTCTTTTTCACAAAACAATTATACACATGAAACAGTAAGGTTATATATATATTACAAACCAAGAATATTCGTTCTCAGGGTCCAGACCAACTGGTCTGGGCTTGTGATTCAAAAACCCGAACCGGTCCCAGACCCGGGTTCGAGCCTTGGCAACCACAACCTTTTTTTTTTTTAAACCCCTTTACTTCTATATAATATCTATCATTTTTAAAAATGGTTTTAAAATACTAAAACTTCTTTATAAATTCTACAAAAATTACTATATGTTATTCTGATTGAAAAGTTTAACATACAATTTTTAGTTTTCCAAAAATTATTTATTTAATATATATAATAATTATTTCAAATTTATTCTATTTTTAATTTTAAAATTTTATAAAAATATCAAAACGATTATATAAATTTCCACAAAAATTATTCTAAGTTTATATAACATTAAAATTTTCTGAAATGATTTTTATTTCTGAAAAATCATTTATTTAATATTTTAATAAATTTTTTATTAGTTTTAATCATAAATAAATCATAATAAATTCATTTTTCAATATTTTTGCACCAAAATTTTATATAAATTATTTCTATCCATTTAGAACAGAAATACAATTTTTAATTTAAAAATTCTTTAATTTTAATATTTTTAAATATTATAGTTATATTTTGAAAATTTGAAATAAATAGATTTAATATTCTATTTATAAGAAAATAATTTTATAAAAATTATTTTCACACTTAAAACGTTATATTGTGACCATCTTTAATTTAAAATTTACAAAAAGACTTTTGTTTATTTATTTATCAAATTTTTCTTATTTATTAAATGTTTAATTAATCAAACGAATACTTATCCCCAATTCGAAACCCTAGAAAATACTTATACACTAGATAGACTTAGACTTATTTGTTACATTATACATAGGGTGATACGTGGCAACGTTGGATTACACTTATTCAATTCCACAAGACTTATCACCTTGCTAAGGTGAGTATTACTAATCCCCTTTTTCGTTTTTACACTTTTGGGGTGATTCATGCACAAGTATACGAAACTTGCACATTCATTTACACATACATTTTTATTCATTTACAATTCATATACGTGTCTTGTTTATCTTTGTGCTTATGTTTGAACATGAACGTAGCTTACATACATGTTGGGTCTGCTGACCTGGAGAAGAACAGATGATTGGAAAGCCAAAATATGCTATCTATTTGATCCTTGAATAAACAGTCTTTACAACTTGCTTCTCCCAATAGACTGCTGACCCTAACTACTGTTCTATCCAAACAACTGCTCAACAACTGCTGATATAAAGAACTGCTGAGGAAACAACTGATGAAGAACAACTGCTGACCAAAGGCCTGATGAAGAGCAACTGCTGATACAAGTACTGAAGACCAAAGCACTGCTGGAACCAACAGCACTTAGGCTCCAGCAGTGGATACAAGACCCATCAGAGTTTATCTTCAACAGCTGTTTAATATCAGTGCTTTCAATGTAACAGTAGTTTGTATAGCAGATGTTTAAGTTTGTTATTCTGTTAGAGGTCACTGTCTTAGGTGACGTCAGCCTAGGTCATCAGTGGTTTGAGTCAGTCTATAAATAGAACAGTGCATGTACTGTTCTATTGCATCACACACAAAACATTCTCTCTGACAAACACTGTGTGATCAGGCTGAGGGGGAGTAACTTGTACGATTGTAATCTTTGAATTAATGAAAGCATTCAATCTAAAAACATTTACTCTCTTGTTTTGATTTACAGTTTATTATTCCGCTGCACTTTCATTCTATTTTCATTTCATTATTACCATCATTTAGTTAAACAATCAAAACAAACAAACTCAGATCCTAACAATTGGTATCAGAGCTTGGTCAATTAAATTCGATCTAACAAATCAATTTAATAATCAGCTCACAACTATTGATATCGTTTGTCAGTTTGATTGAAAACAGAGTAATAGTTTAATTTCGTTTCAACCGTTGTTAAACAGACTTTGTTTTTTTTTTTTGAAAAATCAGAGAATGGCTTCTATCAATCACGATCCACATAACACTGGCACGAACAACAAGCCACCGATGCTTGTCAGATCTGAATACAATATCTGGCAACGTCGGATGAGCCATGTTACAGCTCAACAAAACACTGGGTGTTGGAAGTCGGTTATCTTCGGACCACATGTTCCGACTGTGCCGAGTACTGAAGATCCCAAAGTGTTTGAGCCAAAGAAACTTGAAAACTACTCCGACCAGGATTTTCAGAAAATTGAGCTAGATGCTAAGGCCTTCAGTATTGTGGCCATGGCTCTACCCAATGATATATATGCTGGGTTGTTACACTGTAACAGTGCAAAGGAGTTGTGGGATGCACTGAGAGCAGTTTGGTGGGACTGAGGAGGTTATTGAAAACAACCGTGAAATACTTAACCAACAATATGAAACATTCAGTCATGTCAAAGGAGAGTCATTAACTCAACAGTTTGAGAGATTTAACTGCTTAATTAGTGAACTAAAATTGGTTGGTCTTACTTACCCTCATTCAACTTTGAACCATAGGTTTTTAAGATCATTACCAGACAAATGGGACACTATTGCTATTGTAATGAGAAACTCAATAGGATTTAAAGACCTATCACTGACCCAGCTTCATGGTAAGCTCTTGACCTATGAAAGAGAGCTTAACCAGAAAAAGAAGCTCCAGGACTCTGGAAAAGTGTCTGATGACTATGTGTTTGGGAATACAGCACTTTTGGGTCATGATGAGGTGCCTGGAAACACAAAGGATCAGAGTTATGATCATTTTATTGACATAACTTCAGGTTTTAACTCAGGTTTTAACTCTGATTCTTATTCACCAAACTATGCTTTCACAGCAAGTGGTGGTGATATACAGGCATCTGACAACATATCCTTTGAGTATGATGACCTGAAATACTTTGACCCTGATGATTTGGAAGAAATGGACATTATGCACCAATTGGCCCTTCTCAGTGTAAGAACTAATAATTTTTACAAGAAAACTGGGAGAAGGTTTCCAGGGTTGACTGGCAGATCTAAGGTTGGGTTGGATAAATCAAAGATCAAGTGTTATAAATGTCATAGGTTTGGTCATTTTGCTAGGGAATGTAGGGGTCAACATGGTACACCTATGATAACCTATCCAAATCAAAGACCACAGACCAACACTTATCAGAATTCCTATAATACCCCTGGACCAAATGTGCAAAACACTGCTCATTTTGCACAGTCCTCAAACACTGTTCCTGTCCAGTATGTCCAAACCACTGTTCCTCAGATTCATTATGTGCAAACACCTGTTGCTCAAACACCTGTGCAAACGACTGTTGCTCCATCCTCTGCTCCTGCAGAGACCAGTCAACAGAGCTTCTTTACACAAGGCTTTGTTGATTGGAGCAGTCTACCTGATGAGCTAACAGATGAGAATTTTGCACTAGTTGCCAAAGCTGAAAATGAACCAGAAAATTTTTGTTTCATGGCTATGGTAGATGAGATTGAATCTGAGGAAGTGGTAACTGAATCTGATGTTGTGACTGATGATATTGTTAGTGAAGCTGTTGCAGGTGAAAAACCTGAAGAAGAGGTTGTGAATCTCTCAGATCGTTGGGGTGCATCTGATGACTGTGAGTGCAAGTGTGATTGTGCTTTGATGGCTGCTGCTAAGGTATCTCCTCAAATTCTTAAAGAGTTGTGTTCTGACAAATGTGTAATAGCATTTGCTAACATCAAAGAGGTGAATGAAAACCTTAGAAAGAAAATTTTGGATGATGAAGTTAAATTTGAAAAACTTACAAAAGATTTGAAAACAAGTTTAACTGCAAAAGAGTCTGAAATTAGCAGTTTAAAACATGAAGCAACTATAACCAAAGACCAGCTCCAAACTATGATAACAAAATATCAAAGTTGTAAAAGTGAGCTTGAGTCCACCCAAGTTGAATGTAAAAAATGGGTGGAATCATGTAGAGGTTTTGAGATGCTACTCAACAAACAAACCAAAAGTCATGTGAAGTTTGGCTTTGGTTTTGCAACCACTGCTCCAGCTTTTGAAAACACTGACACAAAGAGTCAAAAGTCTGTTGAGATAGTACCAACAAACCTGCAGGGTCAAGAGATTAAAATCACTGAACCAAATGGTAAGAAAATTGTTCTTGAAAAACCAGAAGGTTCCTCATCTTTTGCTGAACTTGAAAAGTATGAATTTAAACCTACTTGGTCTGATGAGTGTGATACTCTTGAGAATTATAAACCTGTTGATTTTAAAACTCCTGAGGGAAAGACAGCTCCTCAGGCAAGGGTCATTCCCTTGGCAAAAGTCATTCCCCTGAATGATTCTCCAGCAGATGCTCAAACATCTGCTGAAAAGAAGACTGAAAAGGGGAAGAAGAAAGAAAAGACTGTTAACTTGTTTTGTGATTTCTGTGAAAAGAAGAACCATGTCACCAAAAACTGTTTTCTTCTAAAAGCATATGATATCAACAAAGGAACAAGTGAATGTGATTCCAAAGCCACATGCTCAATATGTGGGAAAAAGAATCACAAGACTAAAGAGTGCTTGTATCTCAAAAATTTTGATGTAAAAATACAAGAATACAAAGCAAAAACTCTTGCAAACCCTGTGGTTAGTACTCCAAAAGGAAAGCCCAAACAGACCTTCACCCCTGCCCAAACATCTGTTACAAAAAGGCTTATAACATCTGCTTCTAGAGATGTCCAAGTAACAGATGCTCCACCCACAAGCAAATACCCAAGAGGTTATGGTCAACCTCCATGTCACAGTCTGCCACATGTTTATGAGGAGCCAAAAAGACCCTCTAAACCAAGAGTGAACAAAAATCCATATGGGTATTATCATCTGTCAGGAAGTGATCAAACAACTGCTGCCCCAAGTGTTGACATACAAGCACTGGCAAATGGTCAGCAGCAGTTGTTGACCTTAATTCAAAAATTGGTCCAAACCACTGATCACCTTCCAAAGCTTGAGTCTGAAAGGTCTGAGGACCCATCCAAAGCCAATTTGGCTTTGGACACTCACCAAAACTAATCATTTACTGATGTGTAGGGAGCTTCTACTTGTTTAGATAGTCTTTGGTATGTAGATAGTGGAGGTTCCAGGCACATGACAGGATGTAGAGCCCTACTTCTGGACTTCTTGGCTCATGGAGGGGGTGATATATCCTTTGGTAATGATTCTAAAGGTAAGGTGTTGGGTTCAGGGACTGTACAGGCAGGAAAACTCAAGTTTGAAAATGTCAATCTTATTGATAATCTCAAGTTTAATCTTCTGAGTGTTTCACAAATGAGTGACAAAGGTTATGGCTCATTTTTCACAAAGAAAACTTGTAAGATTATTGGGCCAGAAGTGGTGAAAAAGATTGATACCATTATTGCTGAGAGCAAAGCACAGCTTGTTGCTCATAGAAGTGGCAATGTGTATGTTGTTGATATGTTAAAGGACAATCCTATGGCAAATGTCTGTCTGTTTTCTGCTGCCTCCACTAAGGAGACAGAATTGTGGCATAGGAGATTGGGTCATACCAACCTTAATACTATCAACACACTCTCAAAACAAAGCCTTGTCAGAGGTTTACCATCAAAAGAATTTAAATGTGATGAGCATTGTGTTTCTTGCTTAAAAGGGAAACAACATAAAAGCTCTTACAAATCCATTGATGAGTCCAAAACTAGTCAGTGTTTACAACTGTTGCACATGGACTTGTTTGGCCCTGTTAAAATCATGAGTCTAAGAAGAAAGAGATTTTGTCTTGTCATAGTTGATGATTTTTCTAGGTTTACATGGACTTACTTTTTACACTCTAAAGATGAGACTGCAGGTATATTGAAGGACTTTGTCACCAAGGTTGAAAAGCAATATGACTTGCCAGTAAAAGTCTTCAGGAGTGACAATGGAACAGAGTTTAAAAATAAGGAGTTGGATGACTTCTGTGTGTCAAAAGGGATTGTGAGGCAGTTCAGCATCCCAAGAACACCAGAACAAAATGGGGTAGTTGAGAGGAAAAATAGAACTCTTATAGAAGCTGCAAGAACCATGCTAGCAGATTCTGGTTTGCCACTGTCCTTTTGGGCAGAAGCTGTAAACACTGCTTGCTATGTTCAAAACAGAGTTTTGATCAACCCCAGACATCAAAAAACTGCTTATGAAATTTTGTTCAAAATCAAACCATTAATCTCATTCTTCAAAATCTTTGGCTGCCCATGTTTCATTTTAAATCTTAAAGATTCCATTTTAAAATTTGCAGCCAAAGTAGACTGTGGTTATTTTCTGGGATATTCTTCTACTGCTAAGGCCTACAAAGTGTTTAACACAAGGACTAAGACAATAGAAGAAACTTTGAATGTTAAGTTCAATGAACTTTCATCTCTGAAAATTCCTGCAAACCCTGCTGAATTATTTGATTTAGATAAATTCAAATTTGAAGATATCACTGTTAAAACTAACAATGCAGGTATTCCACAGTCTCCACAGCAAGATTACAGAACAGATGTTGTGATCCCTAGTCACTACAAAGTCTATTCTGCATCAGAGGAAGCAGCTGTTCAAAACAATTGTCAAAACTCTGCCACAGCTGTGTCAACCACTGTTGGCCAGTCCTATCCTCAAACCTCTGCCTCACCTCTCACAACCACTGACCTATCATCTGTTGACAAAAGTCAATCATCTGTTGACAAAAGTCAGTCAAGTTTCACACCACTTGGACCCATTCCTCCATTACCATTTCAAACATCTGATGGCACTACAGAAGTACCAACAGATGTTACACCAACAGAGTCACCAAACCTCTGTCCATCACCTCAAAATGCCATTGTTGCATATCAAGGAGATCTTATTTACTTAAGAGCTCATCCACCAGACCAGATCATTGGCAACATCAGAGAGGGTGTGCTCACAAGAAGCCAATCCTCAAATATCTGTCTTTTTGCTGGTTTCTTATCCCTCACACAACCTGTCAAGTACCAAGAGGCACTGAAAGACAACAGTTGGGTAGAAGCCATGCAAGAAGAACTCCTTCAGTTCAAAAGACAACAAGTATGGGAGCTTGTACCACTTCCTAAGGATGTTTGTCCTATAGGAACAAAGTGGGTCTTCAAAAACAAAACTGATGAAAGGGGTATTGTTGTCAAGAATAAAGCCAGGCTTGTGGTTCAAGGCTTCAGACAAGAAGAAGGAATAGATTATGATGAGACCTTTGCTCCTGTAGCTAGACTAGAGGCCATCAGACTCTTTTTAGCCTTTGCTGTCAACCACAATATAAAGGTGTATCAGATGGACATCAAATGTGCTTTCCTTTATGGCAAAATTCAGGAGGAGGTCTATGTATGTCAGCACCGCTCAATCCCTTGACACTCTATAGTCTAACGAGTAGTACTATATACTTATTGTTTGTATCCCTTAACCCGGCTTTCTAACTTTTATTATATGGAAGCCTTAGCTTTCATAACATGACTTGCGTCACTCTATTATTTCGGTTAACTAGGGGCAATATCTACATACTTACCCCTCTACCCGACATTTAAGCTACTTATGTTCTCCATAGGTCTTTCTTAGATCCGTAGACTATCCCCGTCTACCATTATCCCGAATGATGTAATGGTTTAAGGGGCCATTCTATCATGCACCTTAGGGCATCTACTATAATACTCGGTTGTAGCATGCGTATGCATACATGTCTATGCGTCTATTTCTATCAAGTAATTTGTCTTGGTTTCCAAGACTAGCCCGACTTTTTAACATAGCCGTTTTCTAGCTTCTTGGATTCACCCCCGAATCCAATCCTCGTTTCTTTTTGGTTTGCTAGAATGCTATAAACAAACCTTGCTTTACACTAACGTTTTCCTTTCTTTGGCTAATCCTATTTCAAGAATTTGCCATTTATTGGGTTTACCCAATTTCCCGTTTTGCTAACTCGATTGGTGGTCATAACCCCACCCGACCCGTTTAAAGACCTTTGAGTTTAGATTTCAAATCGTTTATATATTTAGAACGCTTAGTTTCTAAAAGTCCTCTTTCTGATTACCGATCTCAATACAAATTGAGGTCAGTTTTCTTTTCATAAAACACGGTGTAGATTGGTCATTACTACGTATTGTATCGACTAATTTCCTATTATCACGGTTTGCATTAGATTGTAACAACTATACAATCCAATTGTTATCATATTTTGCATTAAATTGTACCTACGATACAATCTAAGGTTATTGCAGTTTACACTTTTTCATCCTTAACCCGAGGGTTAAATGATTTACTGATTTATCACGGCCTTCAGCTTTTACAAATCATGTTTTGCACTTTATTCAACCAAGTTCATAACTTTGATTGAGAGTGCACTGCCTTAGTCTCTACAACCCGCTCGGGATTGCTTATACCTCGGCTTATTGGTGTATAATTTTGTCACTGACCCGAAGGTCCAATTGACCCATGGGTTAATCACGGCCCATGTCCGCTGTTTATGATTTATCAACCAAAACCATAGTTATGGCTGATTTGGTGAAGCAATACCTCGGCCTCTACGATCCCCACGGGTCGCTTATACCTTGGTTTTTCTTTCCTCTTTGTTTATCATGGCCCTTGAGACCATATTCGACTAATCCATGATTTTCCCGACACCTCACACTTACTTAGTCCTCGTTACATAGGTTGTATATGTATCAATTGTAAGAAACCCATAGTATCATATGTTTAACACTTACCTGGCCAGGGTAAGCAATCCGCATATGGTACACATGGACTTGTTATAATTAGTACATCACATCCTACGTAAGCAAAGCTTCAGCTCATGCTTGTGTCCCTTATTTTATTTGGTGAAAACCCTTCCTTAATAATTTATTTGATGTTAGGTTTTTACCTTCATCCATTAAGAATAAACTGTGTGTTTTCGTTTTGTAAAGCTTTGTGTGATCACACTCATTGGTATGATCACAACGCCTTTCTAGCATCCTTTGGTTTCTAAACGTTAGTTTGGGATGATTACCCCCAACCCGGTCTCGATGTTCAAGTTACGTTTGTGTATTGATTGTTCACTAGTGTGAACAATGCACATTTCCCATTTAGCTTTTCGCTTGCGTATGCAAGTACCACCCTTCATGTGATGCTTGCATACTAATATGCTTAATATAATTTAGAGCGTGTACCTGATTAATACTTGCCCTTGTGTTCCCTTTTTGTTAAAGATCCGTTAATTTGAGTTGTTACTTGACTTGGTCCTTAGTGAGCATGCTATCAGTCGTGCTCCCGAACCCCTCACCACCTCGTTGGGTGGATCATTCGATCCCAATTATCGAATACAGTGATATTATTCCTGTCACATCACAATTGATTAGTAATAAGACATCACATGGTTAGTATGCATTTCTATAGTAATGCGAGAATTCTAGTTATAAAAGAATTTTGTTGCCCGAATTGATCTTTGGATAGGTCCCATGCCACCTAACCATTTATTTACTAAGCATTCGAGATAGCGTGTATCTACACGATATCACTATTGATTACCTATAACAATTTCCGATCAAACCGGAAGTTTATTATAGATATTACTTACCGGATTCCTTGATCAAGCCTCGAACCGAACACCCTTCAACACTTGAGCGCACGGTTTGAGTCCAAGTATCCTTCTCGACACTCGGATCCCTCAAACCAATGGCTCTGATACCACTTGTAAGACCCTAACCCGTAATCACGCAATCAACGCCTAATCTTACGGGTTTTGACCTTAACTAAAAACCACTCCCGATTAAAACTTTGAAATTTTCTTTATAAGTCAACCCATTAAGATCAAATACATGTTTGATTCACACAATTTTTACTTTTTAATAGTTGAAACATATTTTAAGATGTTGCGTTTTAACGGGAGTTCCTTAGATTCTAGTGCGGAAGCTTGATGAGTGTTCGGGCGTGTTCGGTTCTTCTCGCGACTTGATCCTTGCTCCGGGTCGTCCCTTGAATGTTTACCTAGCACCATCACACAAAGAATGGTTAGTGGTTTGTCAATAATACATTTAAACTAGTGTGAGAGTCGTTACACGTCGAAACGGAACGAACCAGGCCCAACGGCCCTTTATCAGGAGAACAAACTGCTGCAACTTATGCGCAGCAGCTGTTCGGATCGCTTTTACCCCTTCTAAAACCCAAAATCTGACTTCGACTTTCAAATGAGAATTGTTCTACGCTCCGAGAGCTTTCCAGGCATATAAAGAACACCTCCTAACGATTTTTCTACGATTTTATACGCAATTTTAAAGTTCGTGCTGACGTGCAGGTCAAAGCGCGCGGCCGCTCGGCCTCTGTGAGCGGCCGCTCGAAGCTTCTGATGTGAATTTGGTGATTTTTAAGCATGGGAATCATGTCGCAACCGCATTTGATGATTCCCGAAGCCTAAGTAATGACTCGCCGACTAAATAAACCTTTGTTTGACTGAAATTATGGTCCGGTTTATGTCGCCATGATCCGGTTCTTAGTTTTGAATGTTTATGGCGACTTTTACCCAAATTTGACCCATTTAGACATTTAACTTATCCAAACACCATTTGACCATGCGCAATGCATCTAGTTCATGTTGTCAAGTCATTATACACTTGATCAACTAAAGTGTTTGTCCGATTTGTTCGTTATGATTCCGATTATTAGATTTATCCTTTAGTAAATCTTTATAATTTCCCAAAATGCCCCTCCTAGCCAAATCTTTCGATTTAGCCATTCGTGGCGACACTTCTTGATTGAAACCCATTGTTTTGGACTCAATGACTTGTTTAAAACCTTCTAAGCCCATACGGACTTAGATTTTCAACATTTCTCAAGATTGTTCTAATGTGGTCGATTCTAAGCGCCTTAGCGCGCATTAGACATAGTTATGGAAATAACTTACTTGATTTGCACCCACACTTCATGTGGGTACTTTATCACCTATTTTGCTTCGCCCGAAGGCGTTTATTTGACTACGGACTTACCGGGTGGCCTTGACCCATATCCATACCTTGTGTTTATCCTCCATGATTCTTAACATCAAGAATGCACGCGCAATTGCATCTACCTGTATGCTTTCTAAATAGACAACGTTAATTTCTCGGAACTCAAATGGCAATAACTTGCCATTTGACCCGTTTAACTTTATGAATCTTAATGCTTGGAATACAAGCATCAAGTGTTGGATTCACATGGTGAGGACATCACCATTTGACCCGTTTAGACTCCTAGTTCATAATGCTATGTTACCCAAGTTTTTATCTATGGTTCAAGTGAAACAAACTTGACTCATTTAACATCATGCTTAACGACTCCATTCAATTGGTTTAATTTGGATTAAAACATTATTTCTCACATATCTTTATTAGTTGACCCGTTTGATGGATTTCTCCATTTGGTCATAACTCATTATCTCGATTAAGGTCATAAACCACATTTTGTATTGAGTGCACATAAGGCAACTCACTTAATAGATTCTACCCCCTTGGGGTTTATCTTTACCTCACACTCAAGATTTGAAACTAATGTTTATAACAATTTAAGCTATGTTATAGTATATTGGTGTAAGTAAAACTTACCTCATATCCATTCTTGCTTCCAAGCGCATTGAGCTTGCATCCGTTTGACCCGTTTGCATCCCTAGTTCTTGTACCTAACTTAGGGACATGTCAAACCTTGTTTTGTTAAAATACATAATATGGATTTCTTTTATAATCCACGACATCATGTATTCGTTTTAACTCTAGTCCAACATCACATTTCAAGTATTCATGTTCATACATGTATTACACATTTATTTGCTCATTCAAGCATTTTATCGAACACCTCATATGCACCATTTTTATCATGTTAATTCTAGGTGTTCAAGGCTTTCTAGATTCCTCCATGGCTTAGCTAACCATTGACACATAATCATTTCAACAATTAGCACACATACATGATACTAATCACATAGAAATTGCAAGATTATTCCACATACTAGTGTAATTCATGTTTAAGGTAAAGACCCACTACATACACATAACACAAGATCATAATTTCACATGAATCAACAATATATTATGATTCACCACGTTTTATAGCTTCCTTGGTGCCTACTAACACATAGGAACTCATAGAAACCAAGAAATTCACGTTTCTACCAAAACCCTAAAATTTCACCATGATCATAAACGAATTATAACATCAAATTACACCAAATTAAAGGTACCTTGGTATATGTAGGACCTTAGATGACCCATATTTGGCTTCATGCCTTTAAATTCTCCACAAATGCCCTTGATTTGAACATGCTTATGGATGTAGAGTTTTAGGGAAGAATCCCCTTTTTTTTGTTCTCTGTATTCGACACACACACACTTGTGTGTGTGTCTTCACACTAATATTATTATTTAACCATTTGTTTGGCTAATGACAACTATAGTCCCTCAAGTTTTCCCATTTTCATTTTCGTATATAAAAAAAACTAACTCATAAGCTAGTTTCAAACACCTTTTTTTTTTTTTTTTTATAAACATAATATTATTAACTAGGTTATTTCCATATTAGAATATAACCCATATTATATTCTCTAAGTCTTGTGTTAATATTTTGCTAATCACGCCTAATGGCGTAGTTAGGCGAACGAATGGTTTTGGGGTGTTACACTTTATTTCTTAAATGGAAAGGGAAACACTTAATGATTGTTCAAATATATGTGGATGACATCATTTTTGGATCCACATGTAACCAAATGTGTGAAGAGTTCAGAAAAATCATGACAGCAGAGTTTGAGATGAGTGCCATGGGTGAGCTTCAGTGTTTCCTTGGTCTTCAAGTGAAACAACTGCAAAATGGCACATTCATTCACCAAAACAAATATGTAAAGAACTTATTAACCAGATTTGAGATGAATGATTGTAAGCCATGTAGCACACCCATGAGTACAGTCAAGCTGCTCACTATTGATGACAAGGATGAACTGGTTGATCAAACACATTATAGATGTATGATTGGGTCTTTATTGTACCTAACTGCATCTAGGCCAGACATTATGTTTGCTACCTGTGTCTGTGCCAGATCCCAGGCTTCACCCAGAAAGTCAAACCTTATTGCTGTGAAAAGGATATTCAGATACCTCAAAGGTGCTCCCACACTTGGTATCTGGTATCCTGCTAATGGAAACATTGAGCTTTCAGGTTATTCAGATAGTGACTTTGCTGGCTGTCACACCACAAGAAAATCCACTTCAGGAGGGTGCCAATTTCTAGGGAATGCCTTAGTTTCATGGCAAAGCAAAAAGCAGGCAGCTGTTTCAACTTCAACAGCTGAAGCTGAATACATTGCTGCTGCAAGCTGTACAGCCCAACTCATGTGGCTTCAAAATCAACTACTGGATTTTGGGATAACTGCACTTAGGACTCCACTCATGTTGGACAGCCAAGCTGCTGAAAATATCATCAAGAATCCAGTCTCTCATTCTACTACCAAGCACATTGACATAAGACATCATTTTGTCAGAGACAGCTATGAAAAAGGTTTGATTTCTTTACACCATGTTCCAACAGAGGATCAGTTGGCAGATGTGTTAACAAAAGCTTTAGACACATCTACCTTTACAAATCTGATTTCCAGAATTGGTATGTTAAACATGGATTAAACAAATAAATTTTTATTAAAAAAAAAAAAACAATATAATAAAATGGTTCAGAAATTCAATTTTTTTTTAGCTGCTTGGTTGAAAAATCTGTTTATAACATCTGATCAGATAAAACAACCACTGTTTCATTCATATCCACTGTTGGTTGAAAAGTCTGTTTCAAAACATCTGATCAGATAAAACAACTGTTAGTTGAAAAATCTGTTTCAGAACATCTGTTCAGATAAAACAACTGTCCGCCTATATATATATATACTATATTAAAAAAAAAAAAAAAAACCCAACGGTTGGATCCATCAGCTGTTTGTATCAGTTGTTTACCAAAACAGCTGTTCTCCACCAGATGTTACATCCATCAGATGATTGCCACGTCTGCTCATATAAGCAGAGGTTTGGCCACATCAGCGGTTTCATTGAGCCTATAAAACCCTGTTTTATCACAACAGATGTTACACTGTCTCATTGTATTCAAAATACTGTAAACCGCCTTCTTCACTCTCAAACCCTTCATCAATCTTCAATCATTTTCACCTTCGAAATCCATTACAATGGATCTTCAAGCCAAAGCTACATACAATTGTCTCCCCTATCTGATTAAAACAGATGACAACACTCCATTTCATTCCACCATCGACATTTTCCTTAACTCCAAATACTTACCCATCCTAACCGCCAACGCCCCCATTTATCTTGATACACTCCAAGAATTTTGGTTGAATGCTGAGTTTCTACTACAAGACAAAAAGCCTACATCCATTATTTCCAAAATTGGAGAAACCAGTATCGTCATTACCCCTGAAATCATATCCACAACCTTCACACTGAATGACCTGGCAGGTAAGGATTCCTTTACTAAAACAGAGCTTCACACTGAGTTCCAAGAAAGAGGGTATGATGGTCAGATGACTGGATCAACTCTTTTCAAAAAGTTTTTCCCTCCAGTCATGAAATTTTTCTTCCATACTCTTCTTCTTTGTGTCTCTGCTAAGTCCACATCCTTTAATGAAATTCCATTGAGGATGCAATATCTGGGTTATGCTATGTTGTCAAACTCTGACTTCAATCTTTCCCAGGGATTGTTCATGGACTTGGTATCAAATGTGAAAGCAGTCAAGTCTGGGTCAAACAATGCTTTTCTTATTTACCCAAGAATTCTTAGTGTAATCTTACAAAAATTATTACCAGAAAAAGTTTTCAAAAAGGGTGCTGCTATGCAAATGAAAAGCTTAACTGATGAAACTTTCACAAGAATGCTGGGTGGAAGCACCCAAGAAAAAGTGTCTAAAGTGTCAAAAGTTTCTAAAACACAAACAAAGAGGACAAAGGCAACAACTGTTGTCAAAACCTCTGTTGTTGAGCCCACTGCTCCTAGTGATCATGGCACTACATCCAGTGCTGTGAAACCCACACCAGCCACTTCCAAAAGGAAACATCCATCCACAAAAACCACCACTCAACCACAAATGAGGCTTCTGGATGTTGAGGTACCAGAAGAAACCTCTGTTGCACAACAAAAGCAACCTGAAACCACTGTTGTTACTTCCTCACAACAGTTGGACATACCTCCACCTGACCAAACTCCTCATGAATCCTCTCAAAAGGATCATGTTGTAAGCCAAGGGGACACACATCATGATGCATTTGAGTCACTTGACCATATGTTCACAAGCCCCTCTCCCAGGGCTAATTCTCTTCTTACTCCACCACTCTCACCATCACATGTCCCACAAACAATGCAACCTCTGTTTGAAGCAATTGAAAAATCTCAGGAAGATCCCAGTTCCTCTCTTCCACCTGTCACTGAGAGTATACTCCAACAAGTGACTGGCCCTGAGAATATTCAATCTGCTATCCCACAAACAGAAGAGGAGGTTACACCACCTGGGTTCAATGAAACTCTAGGTGAGTTTTCAAGTGGAGCAGCCACTACTGATGTAGAGACCACTGTCTCACATCAGGACAGTGATTACATAGCTAAGACTCCCTTGAAGGCAACAACTGTTGAAGCCACTATAGTGTCTCCAAAAACAGTTGGAAGTCCCCAGTACCAAGACAAAGGGGCATCTGATTCACCTATTAGGCCTGAATCAGGTAGAACTACCACTGGTAGGGACTCAGATGATCCTATTAATTTAGGAGATGGGTCAAAATACCAAGAATTGACGGATAGAGTTTCTGCTATTGAAACCTCTGTTGCTGACATCAAATCTGATGTCAAGCTACTACTGAGCTCAATTGCAGATCTCTCCAAGAGTCAACCATCCACAGCTGATATAGCCAATGAGTTATGGAAATCAGTTTCCCCCATCATCATAGCTCACAGAAAATTGGCTGATCAGACACATGACACCTACATGGCTGAGATCAGGAATATGGTAGATGCAAGGTACAAAGATACCCATGCTGATATCAAAGCCATCAAGGATCACCTGCTGAAGACTACTGGCTCTGCCCCTACCACCATCCTCAGGGATGAAAATGATGATGCTTTCACGGCTAATGATGCCAAAAAGGGGGAGAGTGGCAGAGATAGGCTACCAAAATTAGATCCTTTTGGTTGTCCTCCTTCTCAAAAAGGTCAAGCCAAGTCTGCCAAGAAACCAGAGTCTACCAAATCAGCTCCACAACAACAACAACATGCAACACCAACAGCACCACCACAACAAACCACTGAGAAGAATAAAGCAGTAGATGACTCTGCAAACTTAGAAGCTGAAAAGGCTGCTCAAGAGAAACAGAAAAGAGCTGACACTTTGGAAGTAAAAGCAGAGTCATTAGTTGAACTCAAAAAGAAACAACAAAGGGAAACTGAAGATGTGGGATCCTCTAAAAGGATGAAAAGACCTGCCAAGCATGTTAGAAAACCACCATCTAAGTTGAAAACCTCTGTTGATAAAACTACTGCTACTGAAACCACTGCCACCCAAAACACTGAAACTACCCAAAACACTGAAACCACTATACCAACACACACACCTGAACAAACAACCACCAAACCTACATCACCAGCCAAAACCCCAACATCTGCTGGTTCTTCTAAAAGGCCAACAGATGTTAATCCAACCACTGCTACCAAATCACCTTCACCAAAAATCATGTACACAAGGAAGAGAAAATCAACCTTTGTTGTGCATGATGAAAACATACACACATCACCAACCACCATTTCAACTGCCCAATCCACTCCTCCCATCACAGCCATTCCACTCACATCATTCTCACCACATACATCCAAATTCAAAACTCATAGACCACCACCAACCATTACACCATTGGTTGTTCAGTATCCCCTTGAACTTGATCTACTCAAGGGGGAATTACAATCCTTCTACAATACTGAACAGCCATCTGAAAGATCCTTCCCATCTCTCCCAAACTTCCCTGTTCCCCTCAACATTGATACCTATCTAAAATACAAGGGTGAACAGGTGGATGCCATCATCAGGGAGAAATTCAAAGGGAAGGATGACAGGACTGCTCAGGGCATCCATTCAGCAGAGCTTAGCAAACTCAGAAGGATTGAAGACTTTGCTAAGACCCTGAGCAATTCCATGTCCACCATGCCTCTCAGTGTAGATTTGGAAAAGGAGGTAAGGGAATCCCTTCTTGAACAGATAATGGCAACCAAGCCTTACAAAGCAAACAAAAAGCAGTTCAATGGCTGGACTACTCATGCTTTGAGAGAAGAACTGATTAGAATTGAAGAAATGGCCAAAGACCCCAAAGCTAAAGTCTCCACTCCCAATTTTGGCAAAGGCAGAGACCCAGTCAGAGCCTTGAAGTTCAAAAGGATGAGGCAGGAGATTGTAGCTGCCAACTATGGGGAGATGAGGTCTGTTTCCAGATGGTCAGAGCTAAGGCTGGTTGAAACCTACAAAAGTCTGGAAGAAAATAGAAAGAAGGATCCTAGTCTTCCAAGAAAACCAATTTACACTGATGAGCCAATGATGAAGAGACCCCAACAGACTTTTAATCTGGACAGCTTACTTGAAACCTCTGATCTCACAGCTGCTGCAAGTAGACAGTTCAAAAAGCAGAAGGAGATGTCAGAGGAAGATCAAAGAAAGTTTGCTGATACATTTATCAAGGAAGGGCTCTTCAATCAAATACATTATTTCTCTGATCCTACAACAGAGAAACTCAGAGAACTCATTGGAAGACCACCTTCACCCAACTCATCAAGAATAAAGGTTCATCTCAGCAAATCCACTGACTAAAAAATTCTAAAGTGGAAGGTCAACAAAGACAACCACGAATTGACATTACTCAGGTCAGATGGAAAGGTTCAGAAGATCAGCATGGATGATGCTTACAGCCTATGTGCAGAAGATCACCAAGCACTGCTAAATCTGGATCTAGAAAGAGATGAAGAAGACCTATTTGCTTTGAACTTTGAACTACAATTCAAAGGTCAAATCAGAGAAAGTCTGATGAGAAATAAAGATCAATGAATAAAGCTGAGTTTTGGCATCATCTGTTCTAGGGGGAGATTGTTGGGTCTGCTGACCTGGAGAAGAACAGATGATTGGAAAGCCAAAATATGCTATCTATTTGATCCTTGAATAAACAGTCTTTACAACTTGCTTCTCCCAATAGACTGCTGACCCTAACTACTGTTCTATCCAAACAACTGCTCAACAACTGCTGATATAAAGAACTGCTGAGGAAACAACTGATGAAGAACAACTGCTGACCAAAGGTCTGATGAAGAGCAACTGCTGATACAAGTACTGAAGACCAAAGCACTGCTGGAACCAACAGCACTTAGGCTCCAGCAGTGGATACAAGACCCATCAGAGTTTATCTTCAACAGCTGTTTAATATCAGTGCTTTCAATGTAACAGTAGTTTGTATAGCAGATGTTTAAGTTTGTTATTCTGTTAGAGGTCACTGTCTTAGGTGACGTCAGCCTAGGTCATCAGTGGTTTGAGTCAGTCTATAAATAGAACAGTGCATGTACTGTTCTATTGCATCACACACAAAACATTCTCTCTGACAAACACTGTGTGATCAGGCTGAGGGGGAGTAACTTGTACGATTGTAATCTTTGAATTAATGAAAGCATTCAATCTAAAAACATTTACTCTCTTGTTTTGATTTACAGTTTATTATTCCGCTGCACTTTCATTCTATTTTCATTTCATTATTACCATCATTTAGTTAAACAATCAAAACAAACAAACTCAGATCCTAACAATACAAATCGTACATCGAGACATAACCTATGTTATGGTGCTCTTTACATATAGACGTAACTTATGTTACGGTGCTCATTTAGACATAACTTATGTATGGTGCTCTTTTAGACTTGACACGTGTTAGGGTGCTCATTATCAATTTCATCTTATCAACTTTACATTTGATCTTTGTCTTGTTTGGTTACTTGCGTGTTTACATAATGCCTTGGTGATGCTAGACACATGAATTGTACCACTTTTCAAAACTTATACTATATGTACAAAGCTAGGTAGTACTCACCAACATCATATGTTGACAAAATTTATTTTCGTGCATGTTTCAGGATAAGCTGCTTGACGCTTCACATAGGACTTTGGACTTAGACTAAATAAATCAACTATCTCAATTTTTGTTGTGTATTTATTTTCACATGTTGTAAAACAATATTCAATAATCAAATATTTACATTTTAGTACCATGAGCTTTTGAACAATCGTCACTACGTGACACCTCGATGATTCCGCCATCGGTTGGGGTGTTACAGGGCCAACGAGTCTACTTTCAGATCTATCTCCGGTAGGGGGTAGCAATCTTTTGGGCACGCCTTGTTGAGGTCTTTGTAGTCGACGCACATGCGCCAGCTGCCATTGGATTTCACGACCATGACCGGGTTCGCGAGCCACGATTGATATCGGACGGGCCTTAGTATGCCCGCGTTGAGCAGCTCGGTGACTTGTTCGTTCATGGCCTTTGTTTTCTCCGGCCCCATGCTTCTCTTCTTCTGAACGACTGGTTCTACTGACCGATATACGTTGAGCTTGTGTTCCGCGATTTCTCGGGGAACGCCGACCATGTCCGCTGGTTGCCAGGCGAACACGTCCATGTTGTGGATCAGTAGCTGCTTCAAGTGATTGCGGATGGAGTCGGAGATTACATGGCCTATGACCACCGTTTGCTCCAGAAATTTAGGATTGAGGATCCATTTTTCCGGCTCTGTGCGGGCATCCGTTTTAACCATCTTTGGCGGTTTTGCGGCTTCGGCTGAGTGGCATTCTTTGTTGCCCCAAATGATTGTTACGCCTGTTCTGGTTGGGAATCCCACCATTGCGTGAGGCGTGAAAGCGTTGGCGTTGAAGCGTGCGATGCCCTCACGACCCAGTAAGATGTCATGGTTGGAGTTTGCTGGCAGAACCATGAAGTCGTAGATTTCCGTGCGTTCATGTGTGCCATCTGATAATGTTATTGGCATAGAGATCATGCCACGCGGCATGATTGTTTCATGAATGAATCCCGAGATTTGCTCATTTACGGGGACGAGCTTGACCTTGTCCTCATCATCTAATTGCTGGAAACATTGGTCATGCATGATATCTGTACTGCTACCGCCATCCATGAACATGTACCTTGTTCGATAGTGGCCGAAGACAGCGGTGATGACTAAAGGAGCGGTGGAAGATGCCCCGCCACGCACTTTCGGTAGGATGACCTCCGCTTCCTTCCATGTGTCGTTTGTCGGCACTCGTGTACTCTTTCCTTGCTGGTGTTGTCTTCCCGGCCTCGTCATATTGCATTGCTGGCGCGGGATGATGGTTGCCGCATGCGTGTTCAGGTCACAGATCTTTTTTCGTGATCCGTCTGCTTGCGCATCGTCGCCAGCTTGGGCCTTGGCTACGCGGTGGACGTTTTTGACCAAGTGTCCCAGTTGTCCCGACTTTAGGGCCGCTTCAATTTCCAACTTGAGACTGTAGCAATTGTCTGTGAGATGGCCGAAGTCGTTGTGGTACTCGCAGAATTTGGATGTGTCAACGTTGCGTCTTCTCCTGAGGGCTTTGGGCTCCTTGAGGGTGACTTGTTCCGTCTTTAAGACTTGAGACGGAGTCTTGGTCAACGGGGTCCAGTCTTGGTTTTTCTTGGAATGACCCCGCTGTTCTCTTGATTGTTTGCCGCTGATGATGTTGCGAGCATCATTCGTGGGAGAGTACTTCCCCTCGTCTGTTGAGCCCGAAATGTGGTTCCAAACTGACTTCCCCTTGTTTTTATTATTATTATTATTATTATTATGGTGATTTTGTTGAAAGCCATGCATTTGGTTAAATGATTTTTCTGATGAGGCATATATTTTGGCGGAATGGATGACTTCATCCTAGGACTCCGGGATGCCTTCTTTGCCTATGAGGCACTTCATGAGTTTCGGGCTGCGCACGTTGTGGATGAACGCAGCGCGGGTGAGTTCTTCCCCGCAGCCTATTTGTAGTGCCTCCTTGTTGAAGCGAACGATGAAGTCCTCGATGGACTCATGGTCATATCGGCAATACAAAAGAATGTGTGCCTTGTCTTTCTTGTGTTTTCGAAGATGTGAGAAATGATTACCGAACTTGTCGGTGAGATCATCAAAATCAGCGATGCTCCCTGCGGGGAGGTTGTCAAACCAGATTCTGGCTGCGTCGGTCAGCGTTTGGGCAAAGAGGTGGCACCAAACCTGAACCGGCCAGTTGACCGAACTTCCCGCACATTCGAAGTTGTGAATGTGATCGTCTGGGTCACGCAGGCCGTCGTACATGCCGACACTGCTGGGAAGTTTGGCTGTTCTTGGGATTGCCGGTGTTGCTATGCGAGCAACGAGCTTCAATTTTTCCGCAAATGATTTTGGGCGGAAAGGTTTGACCAAGTCATCGTCCACATCTTTGCGATGTGAGCGGCGTGTGCGGTCCCTCCCTCTGCGGTCAGAATCAGTGCTTGACGACTCGTATCCGTCCGACTCATCACGGTTGTTGGCGCGACCCCGAGCTCCGGCGTTTCCGCCGGGCTCCCCGCCGCGACGACTGGAGGTCTCTTTGTTTTTGTGGGCCTTTTTTGGTGAGGAACCATAGGTGAGGGTCTTTCCTTTCTTCTTCGCCTGTCGCACGAGCATCCGCTGGTAAGTAGCGGCGCTTTTGGTGCTCTGACGCAAGAGCCACTGGTCTGGGTCTTCGTCTGAGTCGTCTCCATTACTTTAGTCTGTTACGTCGTCATCAACTTCATGAGCATGTTTCTGGATGCGTGAGGTTGACTGTTTTATGACCGTGGCCGGGGTACCGTCGTTTCCTGTGGGTTGGACGTCGACGTCCTCAGCCGGATTGATGACAGTTATGTTAGGGTTGGGCTCAGCCATGGGTGGGTTAAAAGAAGAAAATGTTGTAACCGAACGGATGGCGCCAATGAAGAAACAATAAGTTCCTCGGGGATTATTACTAACCTCCGAGGGGTTGCACTTATGTTACTGTACGTACGTTCCTTTACCCAAACCGTTTGGATTACCCGAATGTGTAGATGAGTGAGTGTGTGGTGAGTAAGTGAGTATGAGACCCAAAGATGTAAGTGGTTCGGTCGAGTATGACCTACGTCCACTGTAAAGAGCCGAGAATATTATTACTTTGGAGAGTACAAAGTATAAGAGTAATTCTAGCCCTAGATACAAGTGATTGATTATCGATCCCTTTGAAGGGAGTTGAAGTCTTCTATTTATAATGAAGGTCGTGGGGTTGAGAAGAGGCCCATCACGAGTCTTGTGGTCTTTGGGCCTTGATTTGGCCCAACTGTGCTCGGCCTCTGAGAAAGGCGGGAAAAGGACGTCTACTGTAGATGACGTCAACAGCGAGAGCACCGGTGGACACGTGGCGGCTTGCGACTGGTCCTGGGCGGTATGTCGTTCTGCAACGGCATGGTTGACCTATCTACCGGCGTCTGATGTGACTTCTGGTAAAAGGTGAGCATGCCTGGCCAGAACAGTGATGACAGTATGGCTGAAGCATGGGACCAATCACGTCACTGTTGAACCATAGTGGTTGTTGAGTAACTACAGGCACGTGTCCTTATCCACTTGATGGTGTCAGTGATCCTTGCAGGTAGATCACTGACTCTTGATCTTCCGTACGTTGTACCTTGGGAATGTCTGCGATGTGGCCAGCGCGCGCGTTGCTGGATGCGCGTGGTTGGCATAAATATGTGTCGTAATCCCAAGTTTCTTCCGCCTAAGTGTTGGTAGGCGGAAGTTTCCGCGTGTGTTACGTTAAGCGGGGGATAGGGAGGCCGCCTCAATCTGGATTAGGCTCCCTATCCCTTCAAGTCCCCCTGTGAAGCCGTTGGGTTGACGTAAACACAACGCCTTAGTAATCACATCTCTGTATGACCAAAGATAAAGTAAGTATACCAAAATAATTTATGAGTTGAGAACAATAAAAACAAACCTTTTCGTAGGGAAAATCCCCAGAACTCTAGAAACCGGAGCACCTACAGTTACTGAATCAACAATATAATCAGCCTAATAGCCAAAACCCTAGCCCAGAGCAATATGCAAGAGAAAAGAGGCTTACCTCACAGCACCGCCGCTGGCGCAAGACCACCATGACTCCACCACAGAGGCCACCCTTCTCTCCTAGTCTCCTCTGTCTCTCACCTCATATTAATGAGAGAAAAAAATCTAAGACTTCTAATAACAAAGGCATCCAAACACTCAACTGACGTGGTTTCTCAGTAAACAAACCCCAATAGATTGTATTCAAATATGCAAGAACACCGTAAAATACAAACCGAAAGCAAAACCCAACAGTAGTTCGTAGTTATTGTGTTGCCGAGTAAGATGGCCTGACGGAGGAACGACTACGTTGGGACTAATGTTTGTAGCACTATCATCGGGGAATGAAGGGCTCTTTCATGGAATATTGCTAGTAGTGTGGGAGTAGATATGGTTTTGGTTTAGGTGAACAGAGGTTGGAGGTGGGGAATTGATTGTGGAGGCCGGCGGTGGTGTCGGGTTTGCGGTTGTTTTGGGTGGTGGTGGTTTGTGGTCAGAATTGTAGAAGATGGTACTGGGAGATGTGATGAAGTGGGAGGTTTGGTAAAGAGAAAAATCTAGAGAGGAAAGATATGACAAAAAGCAAGGTAACAGATGAATACACTGTTGAGGATGAATAAGATGAAAAAGAAAGAAGAAAAGGCCACGTAGGGGATACGTGTCTCAAGAAGGCCCACACCACCAGTACAACTCATATTGCACATTTTACAATCAAATAATGCACAGAAAAGCTTTAAAGCACACATTACAATCAACCACTGCATAAATGTGTTGGTTTTTAGTATTATATAAATTTTTTTTTTGAACGGCAAATTTCTAGTCCTTATTGGACTTGAACCCATGATCCTCCCCTTAGATGTTCCTAGAAGCTTTGCTTCTACCATTGGGCCACCAACCCCAATGGCGATTATTGATATAATTTTTATAAGGATATTGTAGGTGGCGGGGTTGCCAACCGGCAACGGTACCTGAAAGACAATAGCCGGTGTGTGCCCCGGGTACAGTACTACTAGAATGGGTTACGGACCTAATCATTCTATAGGGTATTTCGGTATTGTCTGTGTATTAATTATTTATTTATTTATTTTGAGCAACGAAGTATATAACTGGTTTAGACCATACCCGAAATTTGTTTGTGTCACACCCTGTCAAGGCGGAAACACGAGGGGGTGTAACCAAAAAGGTTTTCAGAGTATATGATTAAGCAAACACTTACATGACATTAATACCAAAGGTTTCACAAATCGTTTTACATAACTCAAATCGTTAGATTTAGAAGCAACCCTACACTAGTAGGCTAATGGGTAACTCTTCCAAATATTTGGTATCCTAGTATGCATGCAAAATCGAAAATGAGACTATCCATCATTAAACACCTGAAAAACATGCTAAAAATCGTCAACATAAAGCTGGCGAGTTCACATGTTTGTCGACTCATTGTAAATTGTTCTTGAAAATTCATTAAGAAATCTCGTAAATCGTTTGAGAAAAATTATCGCAAATCACTTAAGAAATCTCCTAACTTGTTTTAGAAAATCCTCATTCATTTCTTTGGAATCCTTATAAGGTATTCCTTGGATTACGAGTTGAAAATTAGTAAATCATTCCCTTAAAGAATCCCTGTAAGGCATTCCTTAGAATTTTTTGGAAAACTCGTAAATTATTCCCTTAGGATCCTTGTAAGGTAATCCTGAGAATGTTTTGGAAATTATATGTAAACTTAGTGAAATCGTGAGTAACCAAATCAATGTCTAATTAGGACAATGACAAAATGTGACTTACATGAGCCCATAACCAAACCTTGACGTGTTGTGCCTCACACATCGTACACTAAAGACAATGTATCATCGTTCGTGGAATAACATGCACTCTTTTTCGTATATATCCGAGTTAGCACGACTAACCAAGAGTGGGGGTGTCAAACCCAATAGATCTATTCAAGTGTTCCATGGCTAAGTCCATAGCTAATGGTTACAGTATAGGAAATAACACGAGGGCTTTATGAGTACTCTAAACCAATTGTCTCATGCACACATAAAGGTCTAATAGAATTCACTCTAGAAATATCGTAAATGAAACAAGTATGACATGTTTTTCCCCCAAAGTATGAAAATGATAAAAAGGGACCCTGAAACTCACCTTAAATCCGTGCAAAAGCTCAAAATACTAGGAATCCGACCTATACGTCCTATATACAAAACACATCTTATGTCTAAAATCAATTATCTATCATACAAGTTGTTCATTCAACTTACAAAACTCATTGGAAATGTTCTCGATTTAGGAAAGATGTGTTAACTCGTCGAATCGTTAATGACTTTTATGTTTTGAGAAAATCACTATGTACACCATATTTATCCCTTTTTATCTTCTAGAAAACTATACTTATGTATACTTATTTAAGATTTGTTATAATGTTGAGAAACATTATACCAATACTTCTATAGTTCTATTACATATATTCTAAGAATGACCCATTTGGTATATTTTAACTCAAATGACTCTTAGGTAACCATTCTTAAAAAATATTAGATAACTAGATATTTGCCCGCGTTGACACGCAGTTTACCAACGTACGATTATTTGGAGTAGTATAACGTATAAGAAAAATAAAGTAGAAACAGTTTATTAAAATTTAAAAGCAACGAATACACATTTATTCAAATATCGCTGAAAATTTCCTTATAAACAACATTTTTTGTTTTAGTCATCACTTTCCCATCAGCATCCAGTATAAGTAACTTCACGCCTGCCCTGCTTTTAACTCTTGACAATGCGACATAAAGCTGGCCATGTGAGAATACAGGGTTTCTTAAATACAATCCAACCTGAATAAGGCGACTTAAATGGTATGTGTTAAAAATAGACTTATGGCATATTCAACAATAAGAAAGTAATAAAAATAAAAATAAGAAACTAACTACCCAAATCGACCCGTTAAGAAAAGGGAAGATTGCCCCAATTCACCTATGGCCTATGTATAAGTAAAAGGAACATCAATCTAATCAAAACACCATAAACACACTGTTGGTGGCTTTTACCCTATTTGACCCATTGGAAAAGTTGAACATTACCCAAATCGACCAATTTATAAGTAAACAAACATGAACCTACACCATTAAAACAACATATTAACCGACTATTACCTTATTTGACCCGTTTATAGGAAGGAACATTATCTAAAGTGACCCATGTATAAGTAAAAGGAGCATTACTCAATAATTTTAACCGACTATTACCTTATAGATGCTATTTATACGCTAAAAATAGTAATGTGACAAATGAAATAATTCAGCATTTATTTTGTGTTTAAATGTCTTTAATTTTAAAAACTGGATTTTTTTTTTTAAATTTTGATTTTGAATGTTTAAAAATAAATTTATAAATGTATTTATATATGATTAATAATTTTATGTTTAAAGGTTATTAATTAAATGGTAATCATAATTATTAACATTAGATGTTTCCAATATTGTGTAACTCACGATAAATGCTAATTATACGCTAAAAATAGTAATGTGACAAATCAAAGAATTAAGGATTTATTTAGTGTTTAAATGTCTTTAAATTTAAAAACCGTATTCATTTTTAAATTTTGATTTTGAATGTTTGAAAATAAAGTAATTCAATTGAAAATAGACGTATTAATTGTGATGAAAAAAATTCAAATTTAACTTTGTTTATAAATGTATTTATATTTATATATGATTAATAATTTTGTGTTTAAATGTTATTAATGAAATGGTAATCATAATTATTAACATTAGATGTTTCCAATATTGTGTAAATCATGATAAATGCTATTTATATGATAAAAATAGTAATGTGACAAACCAAATAATTAAGCATTTATTTGGTGTTTAAATGTCTTTAATTTTAAAAACCGTTTTTTTTTTAATTTTGATTTTAAATGTGTAAAAATAAATTTATAAATGTATTTATATATGATTAATAATTTTGTGTTTAAAAGTTATTAATGAAATGATAATCATAATTATTAACATTAGATGTTTCCAATATTGTGTAACTCATGATAAATGTCAATTATACGCTAAAAATGGTAACGTGACAAATCAAAGAATTAAGCATTTATTTTGTGTTTAAATGACTTTAATTTTAAAAACCGTAATTTTTTAAAAATTTTCATTTTGAATGTTTGAAAATAAAGTAATTCAATTGAAAATAGACGTATTAAGTGTGATGAAAAAAATTCAAATTTAACTTTGTTTATAAATGTATTTATATTTATATATGATTAATAATTTTGTGTTTAAATGTTATTAATGAAATGGTAATCATAATTATTAACATTAGATGTTTCCAATATTGTGTAAATCATGATAAATGCTAATTATACGCTAAAAATAGTAATGTGACAAATCAAAGAATTAAGCATTTATTTTGTGTTTAAATGTCTTTAATTTTAAAAACCGATTTTATTTTTTAAATTTTGATTTTGAATGTTTAAAAGTAAATTTATAAATGTATTTATATTTGATTAATAATTTTGTGTTTAAAGGTTATTAATGATATGGTAATTATAATTATTAACATTAGATGTTTCCAATATTGTATAAATCATGATAAATATCAAAATGCAAGAATTGTTAACACTAAAGAGCAAAATCATGTACCTTCTGTTGATATTTTGGATCTCCAATCCTTTGTGCCCGTGCAACAATAAACTCCAATTGGTCTATGCAAGAATCTGCCAGAGTACTATTACCCTGAGCAAACAGCCTCCACCGTTGCTCACTGGTGCAACACAATCGTTATACACCTGCAACCGCCATAAAAAAGTATTAAAAAAAACAAATCAGAATTTTAAAAATGTATTAAAATTAGTGCAATAACTTTACAAAACCAATTCCACCATCAATTCCATTCAACAACTTTCCAAACCAAGATTCATAATTATAGCAATTATAGTTAATACATTTGACTATGCAGTTAATACATTTGACTATGACTATATGGAAAGTGTACAACTAATTGTGCTATTAACTTTCCTATAATACAATCAATCAATCTCTTACCAAAAAACTCGACTCTTCCTTTTAACATCCAAGACTTTTCAAACCACCATTTATAACAATTAATTCTTATAATTATCCTTCCAAACTTTAAGCCATCAACTTAGGAAACAAATAAAATGCTAATAAATGAGACCCGAATCAACAAACAGGACCCGGACCCGAATAGCTTTCCTAAGCGGATTAATCACTAAAAAATAGCCAACATTCTTTTACCTTTCATCTAATATTATGATCCTCAAGAACACCTCGAAGAACATATGAACATTCAACCTCACCCGAAGACAAACATCATCGAGCCAACATAATATCATGAAGAAATATATAATACACGGGAAATTTTCGTGTTTTTACTACTGAGAAAACATGAAGGATCATATCACAAATCTGAAAATTATTAAAATCTAATAATTTTTGAAAACAACAAACATAATACCTAATCATTGAAAACAAATAACAATACCTAAACACTGAAACTGATCATATCACAAATCTGAAAATTATTAAAATCTCATAATTTTTGAAAACAACAAACATAATACCTAATCATTGAAAACAAATAACAATACCTAAACACTGAAACTTAAAAGTCACAATATAATCTCATAGTAGAAAATAAGAAAGATGAAACCTAAAGCCCCAAATCTGAAAAATTATTAAAAACCATCAACAATACAAAAATAAAAGTTTAATATTAGAATCTGAATGAAATATTAGAATATAAATAGGCGACGATCAGAGAAAAAAGAAAGACCTAATATCATTCATCACTTAAATCTGAAAATAATTACAAAAAAAAAACAATATATAAAAGGAATCGTATCAAGAAAGTAGAAAAAATGATTACCTTGAATGAGAGATAGAGGAAGACGAATGATCGGTGATGGAAACATAGAAAGAAACAGAGAAACATAAAAATCGATTAAATCAGTAAATAATTATAAGAAACAACGATATTTAACAGAAATCGTATGAAAAACAATGAAGAAATCGTTACCTTGAATGATATACACGAAGAAGATGAACGATGATGATGGAAGCTTTTGATCGGATGGAGATAGAGGAATCACCGAGAAGAAAGAATAATTGGCGTGTGAGAGAGAATGAGGGTAATTGATTGAGTAGGTTAATTAGATTAGGAAAGTAGTAAGTGATAATTGTTACCATATGTATAGATTATTACTCTATTTTTAATTTTTTTTAAATGAAAAAGTTTATAAATTCTCACAATGAGACACTTGGCACAATATGATAGGCTACACAATTGAGGATGAATGTGGGAGTGCCAAGTGTCCTCATGGACTTTAGTTTATTAGATGTATAGATTTTCGTAGTAAGCCTTTAAAAAAATAATTATCTATGAAAATATATGTGTTTGTCCCACCTTTAACTTTACGAAAAATGCATAAACTATTCTTGTATTTAAAGTAAGTTTTGAACTTCTAAAAAAAATTGTCACTTTTTACTAACATGCCCGTTTGGATCGGGACGGTCCGTATTGTTAACAGGTCTGTCAGGTCAAAACGATCTAGGTCGTTAATGGGTCGGGTCGCATTGAAACGGACTGGTTCGTTAACAGGCTGTTCGGATCGAAATTGCCTGGGGTTTTTACGGATCGGTTAGGTCAAAACCAACTGGGTCATTTTCGGGCCTAGTTGGGTCAAAAGGGTTCAGGTTGCTACTAAGACCGACCGGGTCAAAAATTTATGGGTTATTAATGGGCTCGGTTAGCTCGAAATGGTTCGGGTCATTAACTGGCCCAATATGGTTGTAACAGTTTGGGTCTTTAACTGACACGATTTGGTCAAAACGGTTTGGGTCGTTTAAGGTTTGGGTCGTTAATTGGCCCGGTCTAGTTGATTTTACTTTTTTTTTTTCAATTTTTATTTATTTTTAATTTTTAAAGTTTTTTAATTTGTTTTTTTTTTTCATTTACTTAGTTAAATATTTTTAAGCCATCCTAATTCAAACCTAAACCCATCCTAACCCCTTTTCTAATTTACCGATCTTGACACCAACCCAACCAAATCCACTAATACAGACATGGTAATGTATGATGATTCAAATTTTTACAAATGATGAACAAGTTAGATTAAATACGCACCTTATAAATTAATGATATCAGCTTCATACTTTTGCTCTATTTTATAATACCATGAAAAGTGATTAGTACAACTTCAATAAAGTGTATCAAAAAATGTATCTTACTACCTATATTATTACATCCTCACATATTACCAATGCATTTGTGCAATGGTAAATTGTACTTGATTCTTTAAATGTGTTTTGTGCATTGCTTGGTTGTATCTTAGGCTTGGACAGTTGTATGTTGCTACGTGTCTTCATTTGTTGATGGTGTTTTTGCTACGTCTCATTTTTATGTGTCATCTCCTTTGCTTTTTGATTTCCATTCATACATGCAAAATCTAGAGAGAGATCCAAAGGTTCAATGGAACTGTGATGGCCGGCCACCGTCTGAGGTGGTCCGGCACGACGATTATTATCCATTAAAACATAATGTATAAGTCAGTCTCGCATTCTTTTATCCTTTTTTGCCACGTGTGTTCTCACTTTACACCTTCTCTGCCTTATTTTTGGCCTCAACTTACACCCACATACATATAAAACAAAGAGAGCAAGAGAGACGTGTGAGCGCGCCCGGGGGGGGGGGGGGGTGGCGTTCGAAAGATAACTATTGAAAGACAACTTTTACTCCAGAATCCAGATGGTAAGGAATTGATGAATTATGGATTATTTTTGTGGTTTTGTAAATCTAGCTTCTTATATTTTAATTTTCTATTGTTGTGTGGTGTTTTTGTGATATTAGCTGGTTAGAAATTAAGCTGACGATGATGCGAACAAAGATGATTAGGAGAAAGAGGAACGCAATGCAGAAGCTTTTGAGGAACGAAGTTGCTGATCCTATTAAAACATGTCTTGATTCCAATGCATATTATAGGGTCGGTGGGTAAATGTTTTATTTGATGACCTCGATTGCGTATGAACATACTTGTTTCTAATCTATATCTATATCTATATCTATATCTATATCTATATCTATATCTATATCTATATCTATATCTATATATATAATAAACCAAAGCATTTTTAATGACATGTCATAATATTATGCAATCTCTCTTTTGAGAGATGCCACATAGGATGTGATGTGGCAACTCTAGACCAATTAAAAAAAAGAATAAATATGGTTTAAATATGATTTAACATAATCTATTAAATGCCTAATCTACTAAGACCATGCGTAGTGGGGGGCTTTATATATAAAGCCCCCTTCCTGATTGGTCCACGTGACTGCTGAGTCAGCGTGGAGAGAGAAACTGAAAAAGGGGTGTAGTGGTGGGGCTTTATTTATAAAGCCCCTGATGCTGATTGGTTGATTTTTTTATTATTTTTTTTAATCTTTTAACTCAAAATAATTAAAATAAAAGACAAATAAATATAAAAAAATTACAAATACAATATATATTTTTTTCTTGTAAATAAAAAATGTATTACATTCATTTTATTAAAAAAAGATATACTTTTTTTATTAAATTTCTATGTATTTCTAAATAATAGATATTACAAGCCCAACTATTAACCATAAAACAAGGCCCAACTATAGTTATCCAAACCCTAGGCCCTCTTTATATACAACCAAACCCTAGCCCTCTTTTTTTTTGTTTCATATCAGTAGCAGCAGCAGCCAGCAGCAGATAAGTAGCAGCAGCAGCAAAACGTTTTTTTTTGTTTCAGATCAAGTCCTGGCTTCAAGCACTCAACCATGGTGATAATATAAACCTTTTTCCCTCTCTGCCACGTGTCACGTGGGTATTGGCCCGAGCAAAACGTGTTGAGCGTTATAAAAATCACGCTGGGATCGGTTTTGAGAGAATCGCGCCCCGCCGTTTTGGTGTTCCGGGCGCTATTTCTCATTTTAGCGCCCCATCACGCTTCCACTACGGTGGGTCTAAATGTAAATATTAAAACTTTATTATTTTCTCTCTCATGTTTCCTCTCATAACTTTTAAATGTTAATATCTTTTATATACGAGATTTTTTAAAGAAAAAAATTACACCAAATTAACGAGCGTTTTATTATCTTTCCAACGAGTACCATAGTGCTATATAAAAAACGGAGAAAAAACGACTATTTTTTGTAACCCGACATGTATTGTGTCAGGTTTGGAATTAGTTTAAAAAAAATTGTGGGTTTGGGTCGGGCCTGGGATTAGGTGATATCCGACCCAATTACCCTTTTTTTATATTAGAATATGATAACTTATGGCAGAGATTTGTTTAAAATAATAATAATAATAATAATAATAATAATAATAATAATAATAATAATAATAATAATAATAATAATAATCATTAATCATATATTGGCAAATGCCATTTTTATAGTTTAGATACTTCTAATTTTATTCACTTTACTTTGATTTCTTAACCCGGGACACTCCCGGGGTATAAACTAGTAAATTATAGATGAAACTTGAACGTCGATTGCGTAACAACATCTGGGAATTTAGGTGGACCTCCTCCACAGTAAATATTATGTGTAACTGTTATCCTTCATTCGCTATTAAATACTAGTGGGATGCCTGCGCGATGCGGCGGAGCGACTTATATTGAAGCAAATAATGAAATGTTAGTGTCACGCGATGCGGCGTTGATTATAATTTGCAATGCGACACTTGTTTTATGTTAATTTATCAAGCCTCTCGTAAATATATTGTATAGCACTTATGTTAATTTTCTTTTTCATAGGATCGTTGTGGTATCCAGATGTCATGAGCGTTACATATCACAATTAAATAATAAAAAACGCATGACTATCAAAATATTAAAATTCAAACACAAGAATAGGAAAATATCAGTCATGAAGATAGTAAGTTAAGAATAAATTTCGTATGTCAACCAACTGCATCGTAATGAAATCAACTTTTGTTACATACACCAACTACATTGTTCGATCACCAGTCTTCATCATTGAGACTCTCATAAAAAAAGCGACCGAGAGTTTCAACTTCCTACATCACTACTCCATCTTCCTCTTTTACCGAGAGTTTTATTTTCGCTTTATATTCTGTCAGTATTACATCTACCACAACAGCTTAGAGCACTAAAACAATACAAAAAATTAAACTATACAAAGCATGGTTAACTTGACAAACTCTATTTAGTTATCTTGATGTTGAGATCTAGTAGTTTAGTAAAAAAGAAAAGAAATAAAACACTTGAGTTATATGAATAAAACCGTCTTCCAACCTGTTACTAAATTATTCTAACAAATTACTTTTAATAAACCCTTAATATTATTATTATGGTTGCCGCCTAGAAAACAAAAAAAAAACCATTTTGATGCTATCCAATTTAAAAGTTTTCATGAACCAAATTTTATGATAACGATCAGAAATAAAAAAATAAAGTTATTAGATATTGATAAATATTAAAGTCATTAATAGGTTTTAACATGCATGGATCAACATACTTACAAGATTTGTGTTTCAAAAATGTCACAACACTTTGGGTATTGCTTTCAATGTGGTTTGATGTCAAAGAGCATGAGAAAGTGTTTTATGATTTTCAGAGAAAAATCATGAGACTATCAATAAAAGATGAACAATAGTGAATAAGATATATGAACATATTCTATTTACTTACCAGATTAAAGATCGTTTGGAGTGTTCCTTCCCTTGGTCATTGTAGAATGAAAGAGAGAAATGTGATGTTAATGTACGAGGGAAGTGAGAAAAGTGAAAGGTTATCATCTATATTTATTTACTATTTTCCCTAGGACACGAAGAGTCGGAGGTTAGCATTAGTAAGGAAGAAGGTTTTAATGGTTATGATTAATATTTATTTGAAATTTAATTATACATATAACTTAAAAGGTTTGTACAATGTGCATTATCATTTGTAATTACTTAAGAACAATTAATCTTATGTAAAATGATTATTCTCTCCATTTCATCTAATTTAATACTCATGTAGAAAGACGATTTTGGCCGCATGGATGAAGATACTTACAAGAATTGTGTTTCAAAGACGTCACAACACTTTGGGTATTGCTTCCAATGTGGTTTGATGTCAAAGAGCATGAGAAGGTGTTTTAAGATTTTCAGAGAAAAATCATGAGATTATCAATAAAAGATGAACAATAGTGAATAAGATATATGAACATATTCGTATTTACTTACCAGATTAAAGATCGTTTGGAGTGTTCCTTCCTTTGATCATTGTAGAATGAGAAGTGAGAAAAGTGAAAGGTTGTCATCTATATTTATTTACTATTTTCTCTAGAACATGAAGAGGGAGGGGGGTTAGCATTAGTAAGGAAGAAGGTTTTAATGGTTATGATTGCATATTTATTTGAAATTTAATTATACATATAACTTAAAAGGTTTGAATAATGTGCATTATTATTTGTAATTACTTAAGAACAATTAATCTTATGTAAATGATTATTCTCTCTATTTCATTTAATTTAATACTCCATAGGGCTGTAAACAAACCAAATGTTTGGCGAACAGTTTGTGAACTGTTCGGTGGGAAGTTCGTTTGTATTCGTTCGTTTAATAAATGAACGAACACAAACAAAAAGTTCAGTTCGTTTAGCTAAACAAACGAACATGAACAGAGGCCGCGTTCGTTTGTTTATGTTCGTGAACATTTGGTAATGTGTTCATGTATGTTTGTTTTTGTTCGATAGTTCATTAGGGTTTTTATTTTTTTATATTTAATTTAAGTATTTCAAATTTCCTTAGTGGTAGATTATTTAACATATGTTAGTGTATCACATGTTAATATTACTTTAACTATTTTGATTAACTGTTATTTTTGGTGGATTAAACGAGGATTTCAAGTTTAATATGATACCTCTGTGTTTTTATAAGACATTATGTAATTAAGATTATCTATACATATAATAAACCAAAGCCATTTTAATGACATGACACTCAAAGAGAGTATTCTCTTCATTGAGTGTGCCATGTGTTATCCCATGTGGCAAGGGCTTTATTTTAGGAAAATAATAGTTTAAAATTTAAAAACAAAATTAGATTTTTATCTCTAATGTTTTCTCCCATAACTTTTAAACGTTAATATCTTTTATATGCGAGATTTTTTAAAGAAAAAAATTACATCAAATTAACGAGCGTTTTATTATCTTTCCAACGAGTACCATAGTGCTATATAAAAAACGGAGAAAAAGCGACTATTTTTTTTGTGTGGTTTTGTTCATACATGAAAAAAACACAAAGTGTTCAGGTTATTCATTAATTATGTATAGGCAAGTCATTAGTTATGTTCAAACCAGTAAATATGATTTTTATTTACAACATGTGTTAGTATTGGAGTTGTACATTGTTTTAGGTTAGGTTTTATTATTAGAGTTATACAGTGTTTAAGGTTATGCACTAACATTGAAGATACATTGTTAATTGTTTTAGGTTAAGTGCTACCCGAAGCTTTCCTGCATGTAACTGTAAAACGCATCAGTCTATTTCAGGTGTAAAATTGATATTTCAAATTAGATTTCTCAACCCGGGACGCTCCCGAGATATATTAGTTTAAAAAAAATTGTGGGTTTGGGTCGGGCCTGGGATTAGGTGATACCCGACCCAATTACCCTTTTTTTATATTAGAATATAATAACTTATGGCAGAGATTTGTTTTAAATAATAATAATAATAATATTCATTAATCATATATTGGGAAGTCATTAATTATGTTGTCATATTAGATATTTTATTATGTCATATTAGATATTTCAACCCGGAACACTCTCCAACAGGTAATTGCTATGTTTTCTTTTTCTACCATATTCTGAAATAGCTCAAATCTTATTGTATGCAGTTAAAGACCTTTGACTAAATGTATTGGTGCTAAACAATCTTTGTCCCCTTGAAGTGCTTGGGATCTTAATATTCTGTTTTAGGTGTTGATGTTGTTCAGTAGTGCCTATTTGTGTTCGTTTACATTCATTTGTGTTAGTTTATGCTTGATTTTGTTCAGTAGTGCCTATTTGTGTTCGTTTACATTCATTTGTGTTTGTTTGTATTCGTTTTTGTCTAACACCTAAGTTTAGCAGATAAATACAAGCGAACATGAACAAAAATCTCGTTCGGTAAGTGTTCATGAACAGTTCGTGACCACGTTATTTTCTTAACAAACGAACACGAACAAAAAATCTCGTTCGGTAAGTGTTCGTGAACAGTTCGCGAACACGTTAATTCCTTAACAAACGAACACGAACAAGGTCTTGTTCGTGTTCGTTTGGTTCGTTTACAGCCCTAATACTCCATGTAGAAAGACCATGTTGGCCCTTACTAACTTCACAAATTGTTGTACCATAAGCATATAAGGTTGTAATTACATAATTTTGGTTGGAATAATTCCCTCATACTTTATAGTATTATATATAGATAGTATAGATTTCACTAATGCTTATGAGCTTTAATACAAATTCATATTATTTTGAGAATTGTTTGAACAAATATCTGTCATAATATTAAGCATGGTAAGTGTTTAAATGTATAGGTAGATTTACATGCAGTTTCAAATGGTATTGGCTTTCGTTTATAACTGAAATCTATATATATATGCACGTTTTGTCATCAAACAAAATAAAAAGTTTTATATTTGTATTTCAGAAAACAAACTATTTGATTTCATTCATAAATGAAATCTATATATATATATATATATATGCACGTTTTGTCATCAAACAAAATAAAAAGGTTTATATCTGTACTTCAGAAAATAAACTATTTGATTTATTTTAGTTTATTACATTTTGGTTTATAAAAGAAATGTTTGGTTATTTTTTACATAATTAATAGCTTTAATTTACACTTTCATATTTACCCCTAGATTATTAGAAAAATTACAAAACAAACCTTCTATATTGATGATCACTTTAATATTGAAATTGAAAGACCATTTTGCCCATAAACTAACCTCATTTACTATTGTACCATGAGCATAAACACTTGTATTTACTTAAATTTTACCGGCATCCCTCTTAGATGCTTTATATATAGTACTAGTGAGGAGCCCGCGCGATGCGGCGGGTTGAAAATTTAGGAGTATGAGTATAACTTCTTAGTTGATAATTCAACGGGATACCCGATGACCATTCGAATAGAGAACATGGACTTTGTGACAACTTTGTTTCTATAGGCAACTGTTCTACGAAGGTTTATCAGAGAAAGCAGGGACCAAAGGAGGTTTAGCTAGGTAGGTAACACAATATGATGAACAAATGATAGGGATATCAAGATAAATTTACAAAATGAGAAGTCTTTTAAATAATGAGATGGTAATGGTATCTCTTTAAGGTTATTCAATGATCATCTTTAACTCTAGGTGTTTATTAGTAATGAAAACCATATCCCCCACTTGTGGCTTAATAGTTGTTAGCTCAAATCTCCTTTGGGAGACTTTGAGTTCGATTCCCATAAGCTCCATTTGGGGGTATTGCCAAGTGATGGTCGAAACTAGCCTACTTGTAGGTGCCAGGTTCGATTCTGATGGCCCCCCGGTTTTCTACTACCATGCATTTACTCCAGAGAGGCTTGCCTCTTGTGGAGGGTGCAACATCTGTCAAGTGGCAGGTGGCGGAAAATTTTCCGGGTGGAAGCCTTAGTGCCCCTTATGCGCAGCCTCGACTCGCTTGTGGGCCGGCCACTCTCATGTCAGCGTGGGCCTGGTTAAGACAACATAGTCTGACCATTGGAGAGTGGCTAGGGGACTCCCCTTCTGAGGAGTTGTGAAGATCTCTGCCACAACATAGAAAATTCGCCTTCTAAAAAAAAGTAATGAAAACCACGGTTTCATGTTAGGCAACAAATACACTGCAGTAAAGATTATTAATGCAATGGCTTCGTTTGAGTTGCATTGGTGGTTACAATCTACAAGTAAAGTTACATTTTCTACTTATAAACTTATAATATTTATGATGTTAACATTTAACTATTGTCATTTTATTACTCTTTAAGTAACCAAAAGTTAGTAATTTAAAGAGTGTAGAAAAGACAACTTTGCCCTAAACTAACCTCATTTATTATTGTACCATAAGCATAAAGACTTGTATTTACTTAAATTTGACGGTCATCCTCCTCTCATGCTTTATATATAGAATATATAGATATAGATGCATGATACCAAATTAAAAATCTAAAAAAAAAGTTATAGATTTCCACCTTGTAATTTAAGCCATCTCACATTAAATATGACCTTATTAACTGTTTCCCCCTCCAATTTTACCAACAATATTAATGAACATTTCCATATCTTTATTCATATCTACCTTCTAAATTAAAAAAAAATCAAAACATTCAAGCTTCGGATGAACCAGACCGTAATTCAAAATTTTTTAATAAAATCTCAATTACTAATTTATTCAATTTGAGTGAAAAAACAATAGGCTTTTAAAGAATAATAATAGTATTTGAGATTAACAATACATTACAAGTAAAACATAGTATTTAAGCAAGAAACTAAGAATTAAGTGACTTTAAAAACAAACCTAGCACTAATGATTCTAAATATAATAACTTGTCAAGGCAGAAGGAATGTTGATTTCATTAAATCTATCTTGTTTTGCTGGCAACATGTAATACATGGTTTCACCACTTGATCTTCATGTATCATACTTTTCAGCCTGTTTGCAATCCTTCAAATACGATTTTAAGACTGCATTATTAAGATTGCTAAAACGAAGAGCAACAAGAAAACTCCTGCTAATAACGTGTTGGAAAATAACAATCTAGTAGTAACCTACATACAAGTTATATAAACATGAGAAGAAGACTCTAAACATCATGTATGGAAAGAAAGAATGAAGGAATAAATGTCGATTTCATTAAATCTATCTTGTTTTGCTGGCAACATGTAATACATGGTTTCATCACTTGATTTTCATGTATCATACTTTTCAGCCTGTTTGCACTCCCTCAAATACGATTTTAAGACTGTATTATTAAGATTGCTAAAACAAAGAGCAACAAGAAAACTCGTGCTAATAACGTGTTGGAAAATAACAATCTAGTAGCAACCTACATACAAGTTATATAAGCATGAGAAGAAGACTCTAAACATCATGTATGGAAAGAAAGAATGAAGGAAGAGAGAACTTTATTCATTGATATGTTTCATATACCAAATAAAAGACCACTATTTATAAGGCTATAAAAATTGAAAGATATGTAAGTTATGTATGTGAAAAGTCACCCCATTATTTAGATACCAAATAATATTTATAAGACTATAAAATTGATACAAACATAATAAAGACATGGAGGTTATGAATGTAAAGAGTCACCACATTATTGTTAATTTCTTCATCAATTTTATAAGTATGCTTAAATTAACTTCTTCAACAATTTAATATTTGGGTAGAAAGACAATTTTACCCCCTAAATGACTTTAACAAGCATTGTACTATAAGCAATAAATGTTGTATTTACTTAAATTTTGCGGGTATCCTTCACTCATTCTTTATAATATAGTATAGATAGATTTAGGTGGACCTCCTCGATTGTTTAATTACACACATATATTTACTGATGATACAATATACATTACCACGTGCTTTTCATTATATGACTAGATTATACCCCGGGAATGTCCCGGGTTGATAAATTTAATATGATACATCAATTTTACATATGAAATAGACTGATGTATAACTCTAATATTAATATCTAACCTAAAACAAATTAACAATGTACAACTCCAATGCTAACACCTAACCTAAAAGAATATAGAACTTTAATGTAACTCTAATATTAACACATATCCAAAAGACTAAACAAATGTACAACTCTAACATACTAATATTGATACCTAACTTAAAACAACGTATCCTATTCAGCTCTGGTTGAAATTTTTTTTTCATATTTACTGATTTAAACATAATTAGTGACTTGTCTATACATGATTAATGATTTACCTGAACACTTTGTGTTTTTTTTCCTGTATGAACAAAACCCTACAAAAAAATTTCTCCGTTTTTATATAGCACCATGGTACTCGTTGGAAAGATAATAAAACGCTCGTTAATTTGGTGTAATTTTTTTTCTTTAAAAAATCTCGTATATTAAAGATATTAACGTTTAAAAATTATGGGAGGAAAGATGAGGGTGAAAAATCCAATTTTGTTTTTAAATTATTTTTTTCCTAAAATATCTCAATGCCGCATGGGATGACACATGGCACACTCAAGAAAGAGAATGCCTCTTTGAGTGACATGTCATTAAAATAGCTTTGGTTTATTATATGTATAGATATTGCCTTCTGTCTTTGCAGACATAAAGGTGTTAGAAAATGAGATTGTTTGGGATCAGCTTTGACATCATTTCCCTTTTTAAAGTTTCCTCACATACAGCCAATTAAGGACCGTTGCTTCAATCAAGGAGGGACGGCTATTTTTCAATTCTTGTTTCCTTGTATGGTTGAAGTCAACCATCTATTTATTTTGCTTCTTTCAGTATTGTAATACACAACAAAAATATTCAAAGCAATAACATATTCAATATTCAGCCCCTACGATTCCATTTAATCACATGGTATCAGAGCAGTGTCGATCTTAGGATTAACCTGCTCATCATCTACCGATTCAAACCTTTCACCCACAAAAAGAAATGTCCGGTGATGCGAGGAATGATGATCTTGCATTACAGATCTCTAACCTTCTCAAGAATAGTATAAACAACCAAAATCAATCCCAAAAACAGAGCCTTTCCGACTCATTGAAAATCAGCCTCAAGTTAAATAGCCAAAATTATGCCTTGTGGTCTCGGATGATTCGAGTTGCAATCGGTGGCAAGTCGAAACATCTCTTGAGTCACTTAACTGCAGATCCAAAGCCTCCAGAACCAACCGACGATCAATATGAACGATGGGAACAAGACAACTTAGTCGTGTTCTCATGGTTGATACAAAATATAGAGCCTTCCCTCGCCAGTAACCTAACCGAATTCCCGACAGCCAAAACTTTGTGGGATGCGTTAGTTGTTACCTATAGTAGCGGCAGAGACAAATTGCAAACCTACGATCTTCACGTTAAATCAAATGGCATAAAACAAAATGGTTCTCCTCTTGAAGATTTTTGAATTGTTATGCAAGGAGTTTGGGGAGAGATCGAGAGGAGAGTCCCAAACCCTATGACTTGTGTCGTGGACATATCCACATATAACAAGCTCTGGTCAGAACAAAAACTTTTTCAGTTTTTGAACGCCCTTGATCGACAATTTGACCCGATAAAGAGAGAGATTCTCCGGTGGGACCCACTACCCTCAGCCGAGGGTGCCTACGCCGCCGTGAGGAAAGAAATGGCACATCAAGGGATCTTAGGAGCCACTGATAATACATCTTCCCCAACTGGCGTGGCGGCAGAACTACATACCAGCAGGTCACATGAATCCGAAGGTCTAGGGTTACTGTCAAAAGGGCGATCAAATCAAAAAATTACTAACCTTGGTTCATCATCCCGGGTTGATAAGACAAAGCTAAAATGCGAGCATCGTGGTATGACTAGACATACCAAGGACCAGTGTTTTCAACTCGTCGGCTATCCAGAATGGTGGACCGACGGTCACAAAAAGGGGAGCAAGGAAGGGGGTAAAGCCGCTGCAACCATCGGAAAGTCAGGAGAGACCAACCGCGGAGGCGACGGACAGAACGGCACCACCGGTGGCTTTGGAGGTTTTACTTCCACCAGCAGCGAGGCAAACGAAGGAGGTACAGGGTTTGAGAGCATATTCTCAGACCCCTCTTCTCTTGACTTTAGTTTCTTTAAATTTGACATTTCTAAAATAATGACAAAGGCCCTTTATGCTTCAAGTAAAGAAGATGAAAATGATGATTCAAAAAGGCAAGCATGCTCTGACCAGTTTGCTTTGTTTAAAGGAAACAATTATTTGAGTAAAGAAAAGTCTTTGAAACCCTTTCCAAGAAATAATAATAATAAACCTATTGTTGACACAGGCCAGTACAAGTCTAGTAATTTTTTAAGAAAAAATCATATTTTAAAAGTTTTTCCTAAAATGAATATAAAGAAGGGAAAATTGGGGACCAACAAAAACGTTGGTCTAGTCAATATGGCCAAAAATTATAAAAATTTTAGTAACTCTTGGATATTTGATTGTGGTGCTACTGACACTATGACGTATGACATATCAGATATAATATCACAATAAAAACCTAGGGTTAACTATATTAATACCGCTAATGGGGGGAAGCTCCTGTAAAAGGAGGAGGAACAATTGAGATATCGCCAACTTTAAAACTCTCAAACTGTCTCTATGTTCCTTCTTTATCACATAAATTATTGTCCATAAGTCATGTCACAAAAGAATTGAATTGCACTGTTATAATGCACACTACGTTTTGCATCCTTCAGGATATCAGGACGGGAGTGATCATTGGGCGTGGCACTGAATGTAGGGGATTGTACTATGTGGAGGAAGTGACTCAACACGGGAACGTAATGCTTGCACACGGAACCGTGGATAGAGAAGCTTGGCTATGGCATAGGAGATTAGGGCATCCTTCTATTGGTTATTTACATCTTTTATTTCCGAAATTATTTCCTTCAAATAAACCTTTTAATTGTGAGACTTGTGTTTTGGCCAAAAGCCATAGACATACTGTCACGCCCTCAAATTTCCACGTGCGGGGTTTTACCGCGAGGCGCGTGACACACCAGGATCCAAGTCAACGGTCACAATAAACGACATCTATATGATAAGACTACAATGTAAACTACCATTGAGTTTCAAAACCGTTCTACACAGCGGAAGCAAAATGTATTATTACAACTTAAAAGTAAAACTCAAAGTCTGAAATGTTTAACAAAACATGCATATGATCCCTAGACGCCGTGAGACTCCGTGCACCTATACTCAATGCTGCTACCTTAGCGACCTGAGAAAACATGCCAAAAAGACGTCAACATATAATGCTGGTGAGTTCACAGGTTTTAAGTTCGTAAACGTTTTCATGTGTAAAGCGATTCCTCATAAAGTGCCAAGTGTGCAAAAGTTCCAAGTAAATAACAAACGTTCCCTTACTACTACGACTGTGTTGCTAAAACCATTACTGACAAACGTTGCTCGAGTTGCTGCCCATGTGCCAAGCGTCAAGTGTCAAGTAGAGACAATATGCACCCGCCCGGCTCCCAGCCGTCAGGTGGGGTTCGTCACACCCGATAGATCTATCCACATTTCCCTCGTTGTGCCCTGCACATTCATGGTTTCAATAGGGACTTAGGTTTCATCGTATAGTAAATAAGTGCCAAGTGCCAAGCGCCAAGTGCCAAATGCCAAGTGTCAATGTTTAAAAGTGTCAAGTGCCAATGTTTAAATATGCCAAATGCCAATGTTTAAAAGTGTCAAGTGCCAAATGTTAAATATGCCAAGTGCCAAACGTGTCACGTTTCTTAAAGGAGTTACATTCCCAAAAGGCGTCATGTTTCTAAAAGCGTTGCATTTCAAAAGCGTTGCGTTTCATAAGTGTTGTGTTTCAAAAGCGTTGCGTTTCAAAAGCGTTGCGTTTCAAAAGCGTTATGTTTCATAAGCGTTGCGTTTCAAAACATAAACGTTGTATTTGTTAAAACGTGTGGCATGCTTCTCCCCCGAGAGAAAAGTGTATAAAAGAGGGGCCATGAAACTCACCTTAGAGTGCGTCTTCTGATAACTAGAATTCCAACACGTGTATGATAATCCCAATTAATGACAACCTATCAATGAGTTTACATAAGTGTGATGACTATTAACCCGAAGGCTAACTAGTCCCCGATTGTCCAGATCTTGACTACGTGTGTTAAAAAGTGTGTTTAAACGTTAACCGGACATCCCAGACCGACCCGACATCCCGTTGGTGACCCATTACATCAATTAGTCATGCACATAAGTTTAACACATAAGTTTCAAGCATAAAACACTTAGTTTGCATCAAAAATCTCATTTCAGTAATCGTAGGGTCGAATGTAGCTCTAAGCGGTCGAATGAGGCTTTAAACGGTCGAATGTGGCTACCTTCGCCCCTTTTCTCCCTCCTTCGCCCATTTGCAATACGTTCGACCATTTAGTACCAGGTTCGACCCTGGAGATCCTCCTTCGACCGTTCAACTGGTCGAAGGTACTCCAGGTTCGACCCTGTTATTCGGTTTCCTCAAAAACGCGTCAAAAACGTCCGAAAACATCACGAAACATCATGAGTTACAGCAGTCAACTATCATTAACATACCCCTACGAAACCCTACCGATTTTACACCAAAATCTAGTCGTTTTACAAGTTTCCCAAAATAGTAAATTATGGAGATGTCACATCATCTTGCATGCAATCTTTACCCAATTAGGAAACTTTATGAAATCAATCAATAATCAACTTAATATACTCAGATCATCATGAATAATAAATCCCCCAATCATATCCTTATCACTATCATCAAGAACAAGCCCTAGATCTAACCCAAAATCCCTAAAATGAGCATAACATCATCAATAATCAATTGTAACCTATCTCAATCATAAATCATCATCAATAACAGTCCTAGATCATTGTTATAACATCTATACAACAATCAATCATCAAACAATACATAACATCACATAAAACACCATTAACACATGTTAATTTGTATGAAAACTCATTGTTTATAAATAGGTTTTGTTTAGAAAGACATTAGGAAGGTTTTTATCCATGAAAACATGTTTGAATCAGATCTGGACTCTTGGGGTTTAATGAAAACAAATTGAAATGCTTTAAAAATGATTTAGAATAAAGAACACACCTTAGATCTTTGTGTAGAAGATGTTTGTAGGTTAGATTATAGAAAACAAGGGCAAAAACTCCTTCCCCAATGTTTAAAGTTGCTAGAGAGTGTTTAGAGACGTTTAGGGTTTGTGAAATGGTGAAAAATGACAAAGTGTGGTATTTATACTATGTCCACATTCGCCCCTTTTTCCTGGGCGAATGTACCCTCCTTCGACCCTTTCACAGGGTCGAACGTACCCTGACTTGGTCGAATGAAATTCTTTCAATTCCATATCCCAGGTTCGCCCATTTACAAAGGGTCGAACCAAACAAGTTTCCTCCTTCGACCACTCGAAGTGGTCGAACCAGAGTCCATGTTTGTCTAGTTTTCCAGTTTGTCGTGTTTAACGCATTCTAACGCACCCTAACATACGAGCATGCAACCTTAGTCTATGTTTAACATATTTAAGCACGAATGATTATCTACACATCATTTAAACACATCTAAGCATATAGTCCACCATATGACAATAATCTACACATACACTTAATTAGTTTATGTAATGTCACCAACAACGGAACCCGGTACTAGTGTATTCCCAAAACGACTCCCAATGATCCTACAGATCATTGAACCCTGGACAATACGGACTGTGTTCCGACTCTACTGACCCCGTCAAGTATGTTTTAATAAACGATTTTCGCTAAGGTAGACTTATGTGTTTATAAAATGTTGACCCAAACATGCCGGGTGTCACACATACTTATAAACTTAATAACACCAAAGTTGATTCTCCTTTTTCATTTATTCATTCTGATGTTTGGGGGCCCGCAGAGGTTACTGGAGGACAGAATTTTCGCTACTTTGTTCTTTTTATTGATGATTGTACCCGTATGACATGGGTTTATTTTTTAAAGAACAAATCAGAAGTATTTGATAAATTCTCCATATTTTATACAATGATACAAACACAATTTAAAACCAACATCCAAATCTTTCGATCCGATAATGGGGGAGAATTTGTAAATGATTCAATGAAAGTTTTTTTGTCAAAACAAAGGGATTATTCACCAAACCACTTGCCCCCATACTCCCGAACAAAATGGGACAGTCGAAAGGAAAAATCGTATTATCTTAGAAATAACTCGAGCTCTTCTAATAGAGTCTCAGGTTCCTAAATCGTTTTGGCCCGAAGCTCTAGCCACTGCCACCTATCTTATTAATAGACTTCCTACCAAAGCCCTTGACCTTAAAACCCCCTTAAAAGCATTGGCTGACTTTACTAAACTCCCACCTACCCTCACACTTGAACCACGGGTATTTGGATGTTCCGCCTTTGTCCACCTACACAAAACAGATCGAGGAAAACTTGGTCCATGTGCAGAAAAATGTGTATTTCTGGGGTATGGTATCAATCAAAAAGGATACCGTTGTTATAGCCCACAAAGACGCCATATGTACACCACCATGGACTGCGATTTCCTTGAAACTGAATTTTTCTACATCGCCCAACACAGGGGTCAGGGGGAGAAAGACATTGACACCCTTAGTTGGCTACAGTGGATTCCTTCCTCGCAAGAAGCCGTTCCCAATACCCAAGATGAGTCACTAACCTCCCAAGAAACCGACAAAGCCCCTAGTTTCACCAACCAAGATCCTCCTGTCTCGGTGCATGAGGTAAGTGACTCTCAGACCTTTGAAGGTAACCCTCAACGTGACCCTCAAAATATAGACGCTCAAGAATTTCACAATGATAATGCCTCTGATGATTCCCAAAATAATATATCTAATGACAATGAGATACTTGTAGAAAATCATGTGCATGAAGAACTAATACAAGAAGAAACAGTGGGAAGATATGTTTTACCACCCAGAGCCAATAGAGGTGTTCCCCCAAAACGTTATTCTCCAGAAAAAGAACCAAAGTCATCTAGGTACCCCATGGCGAACGTGGCCATGGGCAACATTTCCAAAGAAGCACAAGCCTTTACTACATCCCTATATAAAGAAGAAATTCCCAACTCGATAGAACAAGCCTTGAAGTCACAAAACTGGAAGAAAGCAATGGAAGAAGAGATGGATGCCCTTACAAAGAATAAAACATGGGAGAAGAGTGTTCTTCCCTCAGAAAAAAAACCTGTAGGGTGTCGTTGGGTTTAACACAAACCCGATGGAACCATTGAAAGATATAAAGCTCGATTAGTCGCAAAAGGGTACACACAAACATACGGGATTGATTACTCTGAAACCTTCTCCCCAGTAGCAAAAATCGATACAATTCGCGTCCTCTTCTCCATTGCTGCAAATCAAGGATGGCCTCTTCACCAATTTGATGTCAAGAATGCCTTCCTACATAGGGAATTAAAAGAAGAAGTGTACATGGAACCTCCGCCTGGGTTCACAAAAGAGTTCAAGGATGAGGAAGTGTGTCGACTAAAGAAAACCCTTTACGGGCTCAAACAGTCCCCTCGAGCTTGGTTTGGCAGGTTTACCCTAGCAATGAAGGGTTACGGTTTCCGACAAAGCAACTCTGATCATACATTGTTCCTCAAACGCAGAGGTAAACTTATAACATGCTTGATTATATATGTTGATGATATGATTATTACAGGAAATGATGAAGAGGAAATGACAAAGTTAAAAGCACAGCTATTCAAGGAATTCGAAATGAAGGACTTAGGGAGACTAAAGTACTTCCTCGGTATTGAAGTCTTGAGGTCCAAGCAAGGGATCTTGATATGCCAAAAGAAGTACATCCTTGATCTCCTAGCCGAAACGGGAATGATTGATTGTAAGCCAGCTGATACTCCAATGATAGCCAACCAAAAACTTTATATGGAAGACGGAGCAAAATCGACCAACAAAGAAAGATACCAACGTCTAGTGGGTAAACTTATATATCTCTTGCACACTCGCCCAGATATTGCGTATGCGGTCGGAGTTGTTAGCCAGTTTATGCATCAACCTCAAGTTGACCACATGGAAGCAGTATTGAGAATTATTAGATACTTAAAGGGTACAGTAGGACATGGGGTTATCTTCCAATCCAACAAACATCTTAAAATTCAGACGTATACAGATGCAGACTGGGCAGGCGATAAAGGAGATCGAAGGTCCACATCCGGCCATTTTACTCTAGTTGGTGGGAATCTCGTCACTTGGAGAAGCAAAAAACAAAAGGTTGTAGCCCTATCTAGTGCAGAAGCAGAATTTCGAGGAATTGCACGAGGTGTAGCAGAAGTTTTATGGATACGCAAACTACTAAATGAGATTGGCTTTCTTCAACACGAGACTAGTGCAATAATGTGTGATAACAAAGCTGCTATACAAATCTCAGAAAACCCTGTCCAACACGATCGAACGAAGCATGTGGAAGTTGACAGACACTTCATCAAAGAGAAACTCGAAACAGGGATTATTAAACTCTCTTTCATTCAATCAGGAGACCAACTAGCAGATATTCTAACTAAAGCCGTTAATGGGAAAAATTTTCATTATTGTCTTAGTAAGTTGAGTATTGGAAACCCGACTACTCAACTTAAGGGGGAGTGTTAGAAAATGAGATTGTTTGGGATCAGCTTTGACATCATTTCCCTTTTTAAAGTTTCCTCACATACAGCCAATTAAGGACCGTTGCTTCAATCAAGGAGGGACAACTATTTTTCAATTCTTGTTTCCTTGTATGGTTGAAGTCAACCATCTATTTATTTTGCTTCTTTCAGTATTGTAATACACAACAAAAATATTCAAAGCAATAACATATTCAATATTCAGCCCCTACGATTCCATTTAATCACAATAGGTTGGTCATTCAATGATTCCTTGCTGGCCTAAATTTTTTGTCACAAGAAGATATACATTGTCGCACCACCATCGTGAGTTAAAGTTTTACATAGGTTCTAACGTCCATTGTGAAATATAGATTGATGCCTATGCTATGCTGCTATATGAGAACGGTTCTTTTTAACCATTTACACTTACTAAGTTTTGAAACCGATTCATAGCATTAGTCTGGAAGTAACAATTTTTTTCTCTAGAGAAGCATACTTTCATGGCCAGTTAGAGGTGTTATGCGTGCGCACTGATATTGATATACATTATTTTCCACTAATCTTTGGGAATATGTTTATCTGTTTTTTTGACAAAGTTATAGCTTTTAATCTAGTTAGGCAATAAGGCTACCCGGTGTGCAGACAAACCTAACCCCCGTCCCATACCTTTTTGGCTTGTCCCAGACAAGAACACCACCCCTTGGTTTTGTCTCACCCCTGCCCCGTCCCCCCCGGTCCCCCACGAGACAAAACGTACGCTCCAATGGGAGCTTTTCTTCTTCTTCTTCTTCTTCTTCTTCTTCTTCTTCTTTTTTGAAATTGAGCTTTGACTGGATGGTGGCACTTAAATAATTAATGTTAGAGACATAATGTGGTTTAGTCTCCACACCCCACTCAAATCACAAAATGTTTGAGACTAAACTAATCCTATGTGGCATCCTAGTAGCATTGAGACAAAACCTTGGTTTAGTCTCCACACCCACTAGCCTAAACACCATGTATCAATCAACCAACCAATAAACCACCAAGAAAGAAGGTCAATAGTCTGAATATTAACACATGCATACCATAATTATATATAGATACAATTAGAAGATTTTCATGTGAGGGGCGGACACTGTAGCTAAACGTCACATCCAGCTACAGTGTCGCATGGCAGGTTCGTAATTTCCATTTGTTGGCAGGGTTATTTCCGTCATATACTTATTTTTTTCCTACTAACTTCTAAAGACGTTGTCGCCGATGATATTGAAGGTCGGATCTACTCGTCGGAGTACTAAAACGGTCGTCGTCCACTGTCGTTCCTGCCGTATTGAACCAAATCCCAACCGCATTCGAACACTCGCCGGTGCGGCTTGAGAGAAGACACAGAGATGAGAGACAGATCCTCTCGACTACGAAGGCGGATCTAGAATTCGCCACAAACTGAAACCCATGGACAGTGTTGGAAGTTAATCCTAAAATGAAGTTGAAAGAAAGTTGAAGGGTCTAAAGTGAAAGTTTATTTAATTAGTTTGAATCAATTAGTTGAATTATCTAGTAAGGTTATGTTTTGATTTATCTAGTAAGTTTTAATTAGTAGAGATAATTATGTAAGTTAGTATTAGATTATGATTAGGAGAAGTATTTGAGTAGGATTCATATGGTTATGTTAGTATAAATAGATGGTTAGGGCCTATGTAATTGGTGTGCCAAGAATTATAATAAAAAGAAAGAGTCGATCTTGGTTAAGATCAAATTTGGTTGTTCGTATTCTTGGGCCTGATCGCCAACAGACAGAGGGTGTTTTTAGATAGAGAGAAAGAGATAGAGAGAGTGGGAGGAGTGGTGATGGTGGTGGCTACTATTTTGTTAGAGAGAGAGAGAGAGAGAGAGGGGAGGGGCCATGGTTGTGTTACTGTGTTTGAGAGAGAGAGAGAGAGAGAGAGAGAGAGGTGGGGTGAAGAGAAGTAGGTGAGTTTTTAGAGAGAGAGGGGGACCAGACTTTTCTTCTATGCTTTTGTTCTTTATTGTTCTCTTATAAAACCACCTAATATCTTATCATCTTACTTTTTTTTTGTAGTTTCAAGTTTTGGTCAACAGCAAAATCAAATTGATGTTCCATTAAAGATAGATTCGTGCAACATATTCTCTATGACATGTTGAAAAAAAAAATGTTTAGAAACATTAAAATATAAAATCGCAAATTTCATGTCAAGGCAATTTTTAGTCGGGGTACGCCGATACAGGTTGCGAAGGTATTCTCGGGATGCTCGAGAACGACAACGAAGAAAATCGTGTATCCGCTGCAATGTGTGGGGAAAAATAACTATCACTATGTGTTCGGATTAAAAGAGACAAATGTCATCAACGTAAAAATGTTGTATCACGGCTAGCAATTTATGTGTTATATACCAAGCAAATAAGAAAGTCGAACACTAATATTATCGTACCGCGTGTGACAAAGTAGCAAACACTAGGCTGTTGCAGCAACGCGCGACCTTCGGTAAAATACTAGTTAAAAACATATGTAACTTACTTCCAAAATAGAATCTGAAACAAAAGGACCAAAAACATATTACATATCCAAGTAAAGCTCACCTATCGATTTATTCCAATCTTCTTACAAATAAATAAAAATAAAATTAAAAAAATGGCTGTTATGACGTTATATGACATCACCCCTGATGCACATGTGCATTTCGCTGTTATATATACAGAAATACACCGTATGCACATGTGCATTTCACTACGTGTATGACAACAAACATGAATAAACTTAAAACACCTCTATATAAGACATATAAAATAAGAAACGTGTACTGCATGCACATGTGCATTTCACTAATATTGTTAGATTTTTTTAGTGGCTTAACTTTCGAGCATACATATATGCATGCATCATCATACAACTACATGTAGTCTCTACCAAAACGTATTAACTCAATAAAACAAACGATAACAAAAAAATAACCATATTACAAACCAACTATGTTAACCACCTACATATAAAATTCCAATTATCTTACAATCTCACGTTCAGCAACATAACAAAATGTTAAACCAAACATACATTACACAAAATGTTATACAAACTTCTTTGTTTGTTTGACAATTTCCTTATCCCCAACCAAAGTTGATGTGGTGTAACGTGTGTTTGTTTCAAACGCCAATTTGCTTTTTTCGTAACCTTCTTTTGAGCTGACTTTGTTGCCACCGTTTTAACACGCTTTGCTGTTTTTTCTTTATTATACTTGCATCTACACACACATTTGTCATAAAACACATTATATCACGTTCATCCATAATTATGCACATGTGCATAATCAACAATGTATGTTAAATATTGCGCAAATCAACATACCATCATTATTCACTGTTTCAATATGTTTTTGCTTGTTTGACCTCATTTGAACCTTCCTTTTTAATTCTTTATTTGCATATAGGATATTTTGTGTTCAAACATTCAACATTTAATATTTCACAATAAAAAAATGCACGTATGCACATGTGCATTCTATATAAATGAACTAAATAAACTAATAACCTGATTCAACTTCCTGATAAACAACTGTGCCATCACAAGCTTCTGCTTCTGGGAGATAAAGCGGAACTCAATCAGGTTCTGGTATATAATAAATAAAAAACATAACATGGAACAAGGGAATACTAATTACATTAGCACTAAATAAATAATTGCAACCTGATTCAACTTTCTGATTAACAATTGTGTCATCATCTTCACTTGCATCCGACAACTTTTTTGTTCCTTTCTCCCTTAATTGTAATACAAATTTTACCTTTTTTGCTGTTTTCTCCATATATTAACAACAAATAATAAATAACACATGAGAAAACCAATATTTCAACCTGAATGCACATGTGCAACAACATCACTTTCGTAATTATAACAAAACATTTGCACATGTGCATTATTGTTAATCACTTACTTATAACAGTTTGTGATTTCACATTACTTTTAACTTTGTAAACTACGTTTTGCACATGTGCATTAACCTGGTCGGCTTGTCCAATATACAATGCTAAACACAAATTATCTTCCTATATAATAGATGCAAACATTTTACCAATAAACACACTTCAAATATAATTTATCAAGGAAAAACAATAAAGAGACTATTTCACACTTCCATGGTCAAAACCAAAATAATTTCTTTCGAGTTGTCCTATACTTTTTGCATTAGCTTCGTATAATCTTTTCATATATTTCAAAAAAAAAGTAACAAGATGAACAACTCATATTATATAACACATATCGTTCAACAAACATAAAAAAATCACTAAAATATATATAATATTTGTAAACTACACCAAATCACAAGAATGATACGATCTCTAACTATTTAATAAAAAGAAATAATAATAATCAACGCACATGTTACAAACAAATTCAAATCTTACGTCTCCCACGTCATCGATGAATAAACTAAAATAACATGAAAAACTAAAAACACACAATAACGATCGATGTATACACTCAATATCATGTATTTAATAGACTAATAACCTGCAAAACAAATAGATATGTGGTGCAATGAAAGAAGAGAGAAAAGGTAAGAACCTCTTTTTGAAATAGATCTGTGGTAGACGGTTGATTGTTGATGGTGGACGGTGGTATTACGTGATGGAATTAGATGGTGGCGGTTATTGTTAATCTATGTGGATCTAAGGTTTTTTGAAAGGAAAATGGTTGAAGGTCACCTCTTTTTGATGAAGTAGCCTATTATTATATCCGGGTCAGAATATAACCCAACTATCCATCTAAATATGACCCATGGGTAGTTTTTTAATTATCCTATGTATTTACAACAATGCCCTCAGTTCACACTAGTTCTTTGGTTCTCACCCTAAAGTTGATTCTCGTATGATCCTTACCCTATATATATATATATATGGGAAATTTATTTTGAGAATACCTATATTTCGTGTGAACCGTGAGAACGGCATATAAAACCATTCAAATTCAAAATTTCTTTTTACACTTGTCTTTATTACTAAAATACAATCTCAAAAACACAATTTACAGTTAAAAATTCAAACGTATACGAAAATAATTTGTTTTTACACATGTGTAAATTTACTGTTTATAAATGTGTAAACTGTTTCATTTACACATGTGTAAAAAGTTAATTTGAAAGTGTATTTGAAAGAAAAGATGAATTATTTGGAAAGAAAATTCATTTATTAATGTTGTATTTTGATTATAATGAGGTTTGTATTAAAAAAATTGATTTTGATTGATTTTTTACTTGCTCTCACGGTTCTCACAATATTTAGCGTTTTCAAGATAACTCTCTCCTATATATATATATATATATATATATATATATAGGGAAATTATAAACAAGAAACTCATTTGAGTTAAAGAAACTTTAGAAACTCAACTAATGGATCACATTCCTCCACGTCACTTTATATGCTTTTTGATGCAAGGGTGTTTTGGACACAATGGTTATTTATCTCTCCTATTCCCACTGACACACACAATAATAAAGTACACATCTCTAATCTTTTGGCATTTTGTCTTTCTTATTTCTCTCTCATCAAGAACACATCAGTAATTTGTGTCTTGATACATCTTCTTCTTCTTCTTATTGGATTTGGGGGTTATACTTTTCAAAATGGAACAAAGAAAGTTGCACGAGGAGAGATAAAGATTAACCTGAGACTAAGAGAGAAGAAGAAGTGGCCGGCCATGGCTCCGGCTAGCCTGAACCAACAAACGAAGACAGTGGTGGGTTTCAAACCCGGTCACCGTACCAAAGGTCAGGAAATGACAGCGACGACCCTTAATGGTGACTCGACAGATCGTCACCATACCACCTCTACCATCGTCTCCATACCACCGTTTTCCCCTCCTTCGACAACCCCAAACAACCCCAGCCTGTGTTCCCCTACAACCTTCTGTTTTCAACTTTTTCCTAGTAAATGACATTTTTTGGGTATTTTTTAGTTAATAAGAATGGTTTTATTCTATCTTTTTTTTCTTTAGTTTATTTTGTTTAGTGGATCTTAAAGATTGTTGGGATTTAAAAGTTGAAACATACGATAACTACAAAATTATTTTTATGTTATGGATTTTTGTGTTACTTTAAAAGCTTTTTGTTTTAAAAGTTGGAGTACATGCTGTACAGCATGAATAATTTTTTTTGTTTTAATTTTTGTTGTTACATAGATAAATTAATTTTATTTTTGTTTTAATTTTTGTGTTAAAATAAGTAAAAATGTTTTTTTGGTAATATTTGTTTTATAATATGTTTCAGCTCCAGGGATGTTTACGAATGACGATTTTGTGAGTCAAGATCCATTGTCCAAGTTGTAGAAGTGGTTTATAGAACATATGTGTTTTTTATTGAATAAAGTGGGTTGTTCTTATATAACTTGTCTTGTTATAATGTAACCATTTTTATTTTATCATATATGTTTTTTTTTACGAAAGACAATGTTGTTGTTTATCGTATGTTAGCCGTCTTGTTACAATGTAAAGATTATTTAACATTGTAAAAATTATGTAACATGTCTTGTTACATTGTAATCTTGTTTATTTATCATATATGTCTTTTTATGAAAGACAATGTTGTTGTTCATCGTATATTAACCGTCTTGTTACAATGTGAAGATTATCAACATTGTAAAAATTATGTAACATGTCTTGTTACAATGTAACCTTTTTTATTTATCATGTATGTTTTTTTTTATGAAAGACAAATGTTGTTGTTCATCGTATGTTAACCCTCTTGTTACAATAAACATTTTTAGTTTGGACATGCTATTATTTTTTTATTCTTTGTCACAAATGTATATTCCTTGTCACAAAGGATTTTTTTTTTTTTTTTGTTACAGAAGTAAGCTCGTTTGTTACAGGAAACGTTTTGTAACTTCTAATAAAGTGGGGTTTATTTATGATTGATATATTGTTTTATATTTAACATTTTAGCCTTTAACATATTTGTTTTGAATCTAATGTTTTTTATGTCTTTGAATCCATATCAAGTTGTAACATACTAGAAGTATAAGTTGTAACACAATTTCAAAAGCTGTAACATTGTCGTTACAGTTACCATGTTTAGTTTATATACTATGTTATAAAATAATATGAATATGAAACTAGAAAAATGTTAAAATTAACTATTAAAAAATGTTAAAATTAACTATTAAAACTAGAAAAGAGAGGAGAGAGAGAAGATAGAGGGTAGAGAAAAGAGAGAGGAAAGTGAAAAAGTCTGAAAAGTAAAAAGTATGGTAATTTGTTTTCCAAAAGTACCCTTATGTACTTTGTTTGTTAAAAATAAATCAAAAATAAAATTACAAAAAGTGACTTTTCATCTCATCCATAGATCACATTCTATGTATGGTCAGGATTGGGTTTGCAAAGTTTCTTTAACTCAAGTGGGTTTTCAATTTATCCTCCCTATATATATATATATATATATATATATATATATATATATATATATATATATATATATATATATATAACGGTTGGTTCAATAGGGAGTCTAGAAAAAGTGAGAAATCAGGAAACCATCCATTTAACATTTTAGATATAACATAAAAATTCAATCTAACATGTAAAAAAAATAATTATCAAAATTTCTTTTTGAGTTTTGCATCTAAATAAAGAAGCCTTTTCAATAAAATAAATAAAATAAAAAAACGCTTAAAATGAATTAAAAAAAATAGAGATTTAAACTTTGTTTTATTGGTGGCAATAATCGTATTCGTCCTTGTGATCGACATGCCATGAAACGTGTAATGTGAATGCCATAAAGTTTTATAGTAAATGATAAGAAAGTGTTTCACTCAATAGAAAAAGTTTTGTCCCATCATCTTTAGGAGAACGCGTAGGTGATAATTGGATTCCGGTTAACCTCTTCTTTCTTTCTGGGTTAAATATATCATGAGCACCATTTATTTTACTAGTTTAAAAGTGAAAGTAGAATAGAATTATCATATAAAAATATTACTTTGCTTTTAGCAACTTTTAAGTGCGTTATGTTAAACTAATAGTATCTCACTAATCAATGTAATTAGGTAAAACGTAGATTACACAGACAAGAGGCTGTCAAGTGTACTGTTAAAAGCAAATTGTGAGGAAAACAAACATTAAAAACTAGATTCAAGCATCAAAATCTGCTAGAGACTCAAAACGCTAATCACAAACATTCAAACCATCTTTAATAAAATTCAATAAAAAATATTATCATTTTTAATTCAAATAGCAAGCTGTTGATTATATTAATAAGAATATAAGGCATAAACATAAGATATAATCATGTGTACCTGATATGTTTAACCGTTCAGGAACCTTGGTAATGGAAGACACCATCATCTTGATCGGATTCCCTTTAGGGTATGCAGTTCTGATGGTTTATGTGTTCTTGAGTTATGAACACATTGAGAGAGAGAGAGAGAGAGAGAGAGAGAGAGAGAGAGAAGGGGGGGGGGGGTTAATGGTGTTATGTTTCAAAGACATATTTGTTATTGGGCTTAGGATAATATTAATAATTGATTATCATAATATAAATGATTATAATGGCTATCGATAAATATACAAACGTTACGTATATTTATTTCAACATTCTCCCACTTAGCCGAGTAACATTTATTATGAGTATTACGTAAGTCTGCAGAGATTAGTATTCATTTTAGTTCTGAACCCAAAATGTAGCAGAGAAATACAGCCGTTAAGTCTTTATTCAACTTAGGACCCCCATTAATCATACTACACCCAAATTTAAAACTTAACATTAGGATCAATTAACATTACGCCCTTAGTTGATTTGTTATATTATTGTCTTTATGCCATTATGCTAGCTTAGCATACTAATAGACAAACAAATCATAATGAGGAAAATTAGTCATTAGTCATTCATAGTACGATATGCAGTTGTACATGGTTATTAGTAATACCCTTTTCTCTTAGTTGGCCCGTTAGTGAGACTTATGGGTGATAGACCTTTAGTTATTGGATCCATAAGCATATCATGAATGCATTCGATACAAAATTCTGATTTCCTCTATTTGTTCTTAATCATAAGCGAACAATAATTTCGTATAGAACTCTAATGCAGCTCCTCTCAAACTGTTATTGTTCGAGAAATTAGGGCAGTTGACTTTATCACAGTAAGTCTTCAACTTAGTATTTACATGGAGTTAATAAGTTATGAGTCATCTGATAAATTTACCAACAACATTTAATGACCATTATGTTGTGATCAGCAACACATTATGTCATGATAACTTAGGTTGTTGTTAGCATTTCCTTATGACTCCTCCATGAGATAGTTATGTCTGCTAACGTTATGATATACCCCGAAATTGACATCACTTTAGGTTCTCACTTCTTCTTTAGATTATAGTCCCTTGTTTCTTAAAGATATTGTAATGTTCCATTAGATGCTTTTTATCAATCTAGACAAGTCTAGTATCAAGCAATACGAACAATATCATAAACAAGCATAGACTTAAATTTACATCAGTCTTCTAATTAATGAAGCATAAGGTGATAATCTCAAATTATCCTATTATCCTCTAAAAGAGAGCAATGTTGTATGTTACATACTTAAGGACCCGCTTAGAGTAAAACTTATGGGATGAAACTAATATCCCGTTGGGTCTATCTCGGTATATTTTGATTCCTATCACGTAAGAGGAATCCCCGATGTTCATCACGTCAAAATTATGCAGGAACAATGCTTTGACTTAGGTAACATATACATTTCAAGAGAAACGTCATCTATGTAAGGACAAGTTTTCATTAGTTGCTCCCACTCATCTTGAGGTAGGTTCTTTAATCCACTTAGTTCTTGATGAAGAGAATTTCATTATTATTCCAACACATTTTATGCTTGCATCAACCCATACATGGATCTTATTGACTTACAGACTAAGTGTTCTTATCCTTCAGTTTAGAACTTTCGGGTTACTTAATGAACATGTAAGTCATTGTTATGGAAAGTTGTCTTAATGTCCATCTAATGTGGCTCTTAGTTATTATGAGCTACTAGGACGTCAATGATCCTCAAAGAAATCTTTTCTAATATAGATAAGAAGATTCTTTGATAATCTAATCCCTCCTTGAGTGTAATCTTTTATAATCAATCTTATCTTACAACGTTCCCATTCGGATTTGGTTTAATTATGAATACCTTTAGGTTATTCAACCAAATCCCAAACGTTTATTCTAAATTATGGAATGAGTTATGCTAATAATAGCTTTATTCCATTTAGAAGATTGATTGATACTAATGATTTAATTAGAAGAGGTAGGATCAGTAACCTTTCCAAGCATCCATATTGTGTTAGTCAGGCAGGTTACATAATCATCAAATTTAATCGGCTTTTAGACCCAGATGACCTCCTGAGTTGAACATTGGGTTTATTATGATACAAACTTAACTTTAGTTAGGTGTTTTTATTTTCAGGTATATAAGGAGCAATATTAGTTTCTAAGTGTGTAAAAGTTGGAGCAGTAAGGTGTACAAGAGGAATAATCGAAGTTAAATTCGAAGTTAAACTTAATGAGTCTCGAATTTTAATGAGTCTCTCCCCCGCATCTTGTCCTTCCGAAAAGTCATAAGGACTTTTACTGCTCCCACTTACCTTAGAAATCTTAATGAATTCAGCATGCTTATGGTCTAACATTTGGAAGATCCATAGATTTTAATAGAGAAAACAACCTAATGATGTTTATTGTCGTTTCTCTTGATGAGGATTACTTTAGTAAGAAATCTAAGTTCGTGCATATTTAGGCATCCACAAAACTTTGTTAAGAGTACGTTAAATGCTAAGGAGACAAGTTGTGATAGAGCATTGTCCAGTGCAAGAGGTGTAATTTAAGGATAGATCAAATTGTTGTTCCCCCTACCTCTGTAACTTTTCAAGTCATAAGTAGGACATCTAATGCTCCCACTAATCTTTTATGTCTCTTAGTATCTCCGCATAATATGTTTTAACGATGCGTGTGAACGAGAATATTTCATATATTTTATGCTTGATTTCCCTTATCGTCCAAATTTCATAAGAAATTTTAAGGACATACTTAGAGGGAATCTTATTAAGTATATATGAATTGATTTCTTTAATACTTTTGGTCTGTAGGAAACGAAATAGATACAATTAGATATTTATCTAAGCTCCACTGATGTCAATTAGTTATGACTAATGATGGAAACCCATTTATTCCTTTCGCCATTTAATGTTTAGGGTGTTTAACACATGCTTTAAAGTCACTGAGAATGAGATTTGATAGCCAAGCATCCTTCAGTGACCTGATCATGATTTCTCATGAAATTTTGGTCTTAGTGGATGAATTGCATGGGTCTCATTTTCCTTTGTTAAATTCTCATTTTCATGATAACAAAGTTGTGAAAACGTGATTGGATCATCTAGTTTTATTTCATGAGGTTTCTATTCAGATAATGACAACAAACAATATAAGAGCTTAACTTAATAGTGGCTTTGGTTTAGTCATTAAAACCTTGTAACTATCAAAAAATTGTAGCTTTTAGTATTGATACTAAATTCTGAGTAATCTCAAGAATATCGTAAGGTATCATAAAGCTTCAACACTAAGATCAATTATTAATGGTTAATAGACCCTTAATTTTGCCACCAACTCTCATCTTAAGTATTTGTTGAATTATGGTGAGGAAATGTACAAAACTAGACTCAACCATCATGTGTTAATTAGAATTAATTAGCATTTGTGGAGTTAAATGTCCTTAATTATGCACTACATATCTTAGCCAGCTATTCTCTTTACTTATGGGTAATCTCATTTCTTATGCATATTCTTAATGGCATAGTTTTGCTTAGTAAGACTTTCCCTATGGAGAAACTTATGGCTGAAGGTAGTACTTGTATTTTGTTTCCAGACCTTATAATTATCCTCTCTATGGTAATTATTCTTCCTCTTTTAGGTTTAATGGTAGTAAGGTGAATAACATCAACTTTTCTAGTTTAATGCGTTCCTTTTCCTGTACGTAATTTTCTATCAACACATTCATTTTACTTTGATATTTCTGAGTGTTATAGTTGATTCATAATGCATCTAATCGTACTTATGGAAAAATTATTATGCACTAGAAATTTATTGATTTCCATGTGTAACCCTTAGCTTTATGGGTCATGTTATTCAATATTAAGATGTATTCACAGATCCCATTTAACCATAGAGTTAGACTTATTTATTTCATGCTTCTTAGGAATTCGTTATATTCTTTCATTTCCAAAGATAATACCTTAGTCTTAGGAATTTCAGAATCTCTAATAGCTCACCTGAGAGGAATCAGTAAAAGCGTTCTAGATTACCATAAGAGACATTTTGTGTATCCCATTTTCTTATGCTCAATGTTATTCTGTAATACTTTATCAGATAGAGCGTAGGAATGTTATGTCTTAAGAGGTAACTTAATAAGAACAAAAGTTAAGAAAACTCTTCTTAGTTTTGATAATTAGAGTGGATCATTTAGTTGAGACAGTAATTTATAGAAGAATGTGAGATTAGTTTCGTGTTCGGGTATTGATGTAAGGCAGACTTAGATTATGATCATTATATTAATGAAGGATCATTAATTGTGAGGATCAAATTTGATATGAAGATGTGATAATATAATAACACCAACATAAGCTACTTAAATAACATGCTCTAGCTTTGGCTATACGCTATTTATTTAAGTATTAACTTGCTAACAGTGAATGTAACACATCACCTTTGGGCAGAAGTGAGACACTCAAAATTCTAATGCAATACGCTCAGTTCACCAACATAATCTGTTACACATCACCTTTGGGCAGAAGTGAAACCTTATGGCACTTATGTGAACGAGCTACAATGCTTAACAAGATCTTTATAACGAACTAATGTGACACGTCACCTTTGGGCAGAAGTGACACCTCAAAATGTTATTGCAAGTTAAGTAAGGTTTTATAATGTTTTGAATAAACTTGATACATTAGGTTTTATCAAAACTGTAAATTTTATTAGAGATCCCGAAAAATAATGGGTTCTCAGTAATCTTATGAGTTCCCGAAAAAAGAAGAGTTCTCGAATTAGCTTATGAGTTCTCGAAATAATGGGTTCTCAAAGAATTGAGTTCTCAAAAGATTATATGATTTCTCGAATAGCATAAGGGGTTCTCGGAAAAATAACGAGTTCCCAGAAAACTTATGAGATCTCGAATAACATAATGGGTTCTCGAAATTATGAGTTCTCGAAGACTTAATGAGTTCTCGAAAGTGATGAGTTTCCGAAAGACTTTTGTGATCTCGAATAAATCATGAGTACTCGAAGACTTAATGAGTTCTCAGATATCATAATGAGTTCTCGAATGTCATGATGAGTTCTCGAATATCAGAATTAGTTCTTGATATACTGATGAGTACTCGAATAACTTATGTTTTCGGATAACTTTAACAGTTCTCGGATTCTTTAATAGTTCTAGATAAATAAGATGGGTTCTCGGACACATTATGGAATCTCAAAAAACATTTTCGGTTTTCGAAGTAGAAGACCTTAACCGATAACTCCTGTCCGTGAACCTGATCGAAAGCTTTAAAACTGAGAACTTATACATCGAGGACCATTATCCGAAACGTAACTAATAATCCGAGAACTAAATTCATTAACCTTAAAAACCGAAAACTTATTATTCAAGAACCAATACTAAATAAATATGGTTCGAAATTTTAGGGATTTACTAATATCTGTTTCCAGATTTAAATAATGACTATCCCCAAAGATATCATAAAATTTCGAAATCTTTGATTTAATCATAATTGATTTCGAAAATTCCTTGGAGATAAAGTTATGTCCTAAATTATCGAAAACAAAATTTCAATTCAATTTTAAACCAAAATCATAATAATTTTCGGTTTTCTTATGATGTTCTTGAAGAACATCAACCAAAAAAAACATAATCATATAATCTTTATCTTATGAATTCGCAAGTTATCTCCGATTGAATTTATGGAGTGGATTCAACTGATAAAATTATATTAGAAATTAACCTTTTTTTCGAATCAACCATAATGATTCATGGATTCATGAAAAATTTGTAGACTAATTTATGAATGTTTGTAATCCTTGTCTTTCAATTTGCGAAGCCTTTAGGCATAAGAATCAATTTGTTTTTTTATTGATTCAGTAAACAAATATAATATTCAAATTTGTGGAATTGAATTATATCCACCAAAACAATTTAGTTCCTTCATTCGTAATTCGTAACATTAATTGATTATTCACATTATTTTCTTATATTCAATCTACAAACAAATTTCGCAAATCGGATTATATGATTAAATAGATATAATCAACTTCGCTCTGATACCACATGTTGATTATATTAATAAGAACATAAGACATAAACATAAGATATAATAATGTGTACCTGATATGCTTAACCGTTCAGGAACCTTAGTAATGGAAGACATCGTCATCTTGATCGGGTTCCCTTTAGGGTATGCAGTTCTGATGGTTTATGTGTTCTTGAGTTATGAACACATTGAGAGAGAGTAGGGGAGGACGGTTAATGGTGTTATGTTGTTATGATTGTGTGTGTCAACCCTAATCTCATAATAACCTCTCTATTTATACATACCCAGTGGACACCCTAATAAGGCTTATTTAATGATAGTCCGCCCATTAAAGACATATCTGTTATTGGGCTTAGGATAATATTAATAATTAATCATCATAATATAAATGATTATAATGGCTATCGATAAATATACAAACGTTACGTATATTTATTCCAACACAAGCATCTAATACCGTTCTATATGCCTCTATGGTACAAATTCTCTTGACTCAAGTGTTGGAATAAATATACGTTATGTCTTGTATATTTATCGGTAGCCGTTATAATCATTTATATTATTTTTGATCAATTGCTAAATACTCTAAGTCCATAACTGATTTGTTTTTGATGGACGGACTTATCCTTAGTTGGGCCTAACTAGAGTGTCCCCTGGGTATGCATAAATAGGGATAGATTACTAGGGATTAGGGTTAACACATTATTATCAACATAACACCATAATTCTCCACCCTCTCCCTCTCTCCCATAACCGATTCCTCCTAGGGATCATTAGCCATCATAACTGCATACCCTAAAGAGAACTCAAACACATTGCAGTTATGTCGACTTAAACGCTCTCAGCATCAGTAGCATGTCTCACGAACTCTCAGGTATATGTTTATGTGTTTTCCATTACATACTAACAAAATTGATGCAACATCAAGTACGTAGTTGTTAGGCGTGTAAATAAATTGAGTTTTTCATAAGCTACTTAATATTACTAGGCTAAATCTTTGGATTAGGTCAACTTTAAACCTAGATTATCTATAACCTATAACTATATATAAAGGAAACTACTCATGATAACATGGCATTCATTAAGGTCATTCTCCCCCATTAAATGTGTCATGTGACATATTGTGATAATTTAAAAAAAAATCTCCCACATGTGCATGGCACATGCACTTTTCTCCACGATTTTTGAACATTAATAACTTTTTTTATACGACATTGTTTTATTCAGTGAAAATTGAACATGTATGTCAATCATTAACACATGCTGCCAATGACCTCCAGCCCAGCTGGGGAGAGGTGGGAGGGTTTACCTCTTTGGAGGGTTCCCGCCCGGGCTTGGTCTTGAGTTCGAATCCTGCACACCACGAAAAAATTCCCTGTAACGGTTTGAGATAACTTCAAAGTAGACACCGGTGCGTGGGTAGTGATTCGAACTCAGGTTGAGGGGTTGTCTGTCGATTGGTTTCACCGCTGAAGTACACCTTCCAAAAAAAAAAAAATCATTAACACATGCTAACTTTAAACATCAGAATCACCTACTATCATCATCATCATGACATTATCCTTTGATACCAATTTGGTTTTTTTTTTCGAGTTCACGTCACAACTTTATAGTATATTGAGAAAGTGACAGTTGTACAAAGACGGGTGTTGATCCTTTACAAAAAAAAAATCTAAAAACGACCTATTCATTTTATAGTTACGCATTTTATCACTTCATATTAGATTTGTCTATCTCGAAACGCTCCCAAAGGATAAACTAGTTATTAGATATTATATAACATACGAGCTCAACATTCATGAGATCAATACTTACACAATTTTAACATATTTGTATTTTTAAATATAATTTAATATTTATATCTATCTATTTATATCTATATCTATCTATATCTATATCTATCTATATATATAAAAGAAAACGTATATGCTGACGTGGCGTGCAATGGAGGCCTCAACCTCCCCTTGAGAGTGACACGTGGCATCATAATTAAAAGATTTTAATGTATTTGAACTATTTCCTTTTTTAATTAAAAAAAAAGATAAACATAAAGCCCTAAATTAAATTGAGTTATTTTAGGAAAAAAAGAATTTAAAAATAAATTTAAATTTTTCTCTTTCATGTTTCCTCTCATAATTTTTAAACGTTTATATCTTTTATATACGGGATTTTTTAAAGAAAAAAATTACACCAAATTAACGAGCGTTTTATTATCTCTCCAACGAGTACCATAGTCCTATATAAAAAAACGAAGAAAAATCGACTATTTTTTGTGGGGTTTCGTTCATATAGGAAAAAAACACACAAAGTGTTCATGTTATTCATTAATCATGTTTTTTCTTTTAAACCAGGTACTTATCTACGATGTTGAAAATCAGCCCAATCGCCATGTTATCATTAGAATTTTACTAGGTATACTTCATCAAGAGAAGTTAGGAGAAAGAATCACGCAACATTGCAACACATGGTGTCACCTTATAGCAAGGCTATTTTTTTATTTATTTAATTACAAGAGTAATAATTATTACTATTAGTATTAGTATTATTAGAATGATTATATTTTTCAACCTCGGGACGCTCCCGGAAAGAATTGATAGTTGTTGACGTGGCGTTCAATTGTGGCCTCAACCATCTTTTGATTATGCCACGTGGCATAATGAGATACAATGATTACAACTTCCAACTTAAGTGTTTGTTTAGTTGATTAGGTTAGGATTTATAAGAGCCATTAGAATGTGAGAAATTAGAGAGATGTGATGAGTTTTTGAATAGTTGCAGCTTACATAAGTGATTCTTTAGATGATTACTGATTAGGTTTTAGATTAGGGAATATGAGTTATTACTGATTAGAATACTATGAACATGCAATGATTGATAGATTTTGTGGTTAGTTAACTTGAGCCATTTGCAATAGGTTATCACGTAAAAATAGATTTTTCAACCCCGGGACCCTCCGGGGTAATCAGCTAGTATATAATAAACCAAAGCATTTTTAATGACATGTCATAATATTATGCAATCTCTCTTTTGAAAGATACCACATAGGATGTGATGTGGCAACTCTAGACCAATTAAAAAAAGAAATAAATATGGTTTAAATATGATTTAACATTATCTATTAAATCCCTAATCTACTAAATGTAAATATTAAAACTTTATTATTTTCTCTCTCATGTTTCTTCTCATAACTTTTAAACGTTAATATCTTTTATATACGAGATTTTTTAAAGAAAAAAAAATTACACCAAATTAACGAGCGTTTTATTATCTTTCCAACGAGTACCATAGTGCTATATAAAAAACGGAGAAAAAAAACGACTATTTTTTGTAACCCGACAGGTATTGTGTCAGGTTTGGAATTAGTTTAAAAAAAAAAATTGTGGGTTTGGGTCGGGCCTGGGATTAGGTGACACCCGACCCAATTACCCTTTTTTATATTAGAATATGATAACTTATGGCAGAGATTTGTGTAAAATAATAATAATAATAATAATAATAATTAATCATATATTGGCAAGTCATTAATTATGTTGTCATGTTAGATATTTTATTATGTCATATTAGATATTTCAACCCGGGACGCTCTCCAACAGATAATTGCTATATAGATGCCATTTTTATAATTTAGATACTTCTAATTTTATTTACTTTACCTAGATTTTCTCAACCCGGGATGCTCCCAGGGTATAAGCTAGTATCTATATATATAATAAAGTGATTGGGGTGAGAATACATGTTATTTGATGAGACCATCCTCATCCTTGAATTCCCGAAAAAAAATTAGGTTATAAATAACCTAATATTTATTAATTAATAATATTTACCCTTATCTTTACTATATAATAAATAAAAATTTTATGAATATCTCAATACTCTCTCATATGAAATAATATTATTAAATCATAATTTTATGTTTATCTCTTATTTATTTAATACTTATGTTCTTAACTAATTATTTTATATTTCCGCTTATTAAAAATCATTTAATATTTTATTGATCCAACCTCATTTAATATTAAATTTTCTAACCTAATAATAAATAAAAAGCAAAAACAAAGTTATAACCTGTGTGATACCCAAGTTTTTATGATTTTTTTTACACTAAATGAAAATGTAAATGGGAGGTTGTGTTTTCGTTAGGGGCGAAATAGGTCAAAACTAGTCATTTCTAAAAAAGTTACACCTTCAAGACCACCGTCTCAATCACGCCTTTATATTGGTTGCTTCTACCTCTGCTCCTCATCCAAACGTACGTTCTCTCTTTAATATATTTTTTCGTTCTTATTCACATTATTAAAATTGTTATTTTTTCATATTATAGTACATTAATTTCAATGCTACATCGTAACACACATTCGGTCACGTCATATTAGATTTATCTATCTCGGAATATAACTTAGTAATATATATTATAATCTATAATACATTATAAAGGAAGAGTGATGTACACATTGGTAATTTTCATATCCGTCCAACTTAACAAGCAACATGTACAACATATTTAAGCAAAAAAATTAAGGGTATTATTGGCATAGTTGTGACAATTAAGACACTTAGGAGGTAGATTAGTAAATTTAACATAATCAAATACCTCACATACTAAAATCTTATCCCAATTATGCCCTTATGTCCAACTTTTAAAACACAAAATACAACCTAACCTATGATGCATCTTAAATGTGAGACCTTTCAACCTCTCATCTATATTATTATATATACTTAATTATAATCAATTTCTTGAATGCTAATAGTCTTTTCATAACCCCAAACAAAATCTTAGAACTAATTTCATGCTTTGAAACATTGTTTTGTCCAAAAAAATGTATGTCTTCATTAGTTGAGAAGAGAAAAAAATCAATGAGAAGTTAAGACACTTGCAAGATATGGTTCCCGGATGCTACAAGGTATAAAGATATGAGTTAATCTTTATATATATATATATATATATATGTATATATATATATATTCAATTTTTCTACTTGTTCATATACTCTTTGACAATTACAAAAATTTATCTTCGTAATATATCATTGTTTTGTTCCATTTAAATTTAGTTATTTGCTATAGACAATGGGAATGCCAGTGATGTTGGATGTAATAATCAACTATGTTGGATCGTTGCGGAATCAAATTGAGATAATTTAATTGTGCAACTAAAAATTTGTCACACCCTCAAATTCCACTTGCGGGGTTTTACCGCGAGGCGCATGACAAACCAGGATTCAAGTCAACGGTCACAATAAACAACACTATATGCATAACACAAAACCCAAAAGATATAATTATAAAAGCATAAACTGTAGCGGAAGCTTTAAATGTTTACAACCCAAAAGACATAGTTCAAATGTTTAATGAAGACCATGCTCTAAACCCTAGACGCCCGTGCTGACTCGTGCGCCTAGATCCAGTTGTTGCTACCTTAGCGACCTGAGAAAAACATGCCAAAAGACGTCAACATATAATGCTGGTGAGTTCACAGGTTTGTTCAAAAATGTTATCCAAATGTTACCATGTCCATACTATATCAATGCTACCAAGTACGCTAGCTAGGCGTATGTTTTATTACTACTACGATTGGAAACCATTACTGGACACGTTTAGCAATGTTTAGCATGTTTAGCAGCCCGTAATGTTCAGCACGATAATGTTCCTGTTCGAGACAATATGCACCCGCCCGGCCCTCCAAGCCGACGAGTGGGGCAGGTCACGCCCAATAGATCTATCCACATTTCCCCCGTTGTGCAAACCCGCACATTCATGGTTTCCCCCGGGACTTTCCAAAAGATCGTATAGCAATATGAAGTTAAAACCATAGTATGACATATGTTACCAAAACTGTTTAGCGCATGTTTTCTCCCCCAAAAGTTAAAGCAGTAAAGTGGGGCCGTGAACTCACCTTAGATTGCGTTCCTCAAATGTAAGTAAAAGATGTTTAGCCCTTGATGATCCCTCTACCGGAGATCTATCAAAATGTTCACATAAGTGTTCCGACTAATAACCATAAGGTTATCTAGTCCCCGATTGTCCAGATCATAACCAAGTATGTTTTTAAAACGTGTTTACGTGTTTAACCGACACACTAGACCGACCCGACATCCCGTTGGTGACCCATTACCCTAACTAATCAAGTACACATAGATTACACGCAAGGTTCAAGCATAAAACACTTAGTTTGTATCAAAAATCTCATTTTGTTAACGTAGGGTCGAATGTGACTGTAAGTGGTCGAAGGTGTCCCTATTTGGTCGAATGTGTCTTTGAAATTCCACCTTCGCCCCTTTTCCTCCCACCTTCGCCCACTTGTAGCACCTTCGCCCCTTCAGCTTCCAGGTTCGACCCCTGGAATCCACCTTCGACCGTTCGACTGGTCGAAGGTATTCCAGGTTCGCCCCTGATGTCAGATTTTTCCAAAAACGCGTCGAAAAACATCCGAAAACATCACGAAACATCATGAGTTACAGCAGTCAAGCATCATTAATATATTCCTACCAAACCCTACCAATTTTACCCCAAAATCTATCCGTTTGACAAGTTTCCTAAAATAGTAAATTATGGAGATGTCACATCATCATGCATGAAAATATTACCCAATTAGGAAACTTTCTGAAATCGATCAATAATCAGTTTATCATACTCGAACCATCATGAACAAGAAACCCCTATCATAACCTTATCATAATCATCCAACAACAAACCCTAAATCTAACTAAAAACCCCTTTAATCGCCAAAACACCATCAACAATCAAAGGTAACATGTTTCAATCATAACCCATCATTAATAACAGCCCTAGGTTGTTGTCATATCATCTATACAACAAGTAATCATCAAACAATGCATAATATCATACTAACACATGTTTATTTGCATAAAAACTCATTGTTTATGAATAGGTTTTGGTTAGGAAAGGTTTTTATTCATAAAATAGGTTGATATCAGATCTGGACCCTTGGGGTTTAGATTAAAACAAGTCAAAATTGTTTAAAAAGGATTTGTAATGAAGAACACACCTTAGATCTTCACTTGTAATGATTTAGAGAGTTAGGTTATGAAAAACAAGCTCAAAAACTCCTTCCCCAATGATAATAGCTGATAGAGAGTGTTTGGAGGCGTTTAGGGTTTGTGAAATGGTGAAAAATGGCTAAGGATGGTATTTATACCCAGTCCAGGTTCGCCCAGTTTATGTGGTCGAATGTGGAACTTTTCCACATTCGCCCCTTTTTAATGGTCGAATGTGGAATCTTTCCACATTCGCCCACTTTGTTTCCACATTCGCCCATTTCTCAAGTCCCATTTCCACATTCGCCCATTATTTCCACATTCAGGTCATCAGCACTTTTTAACACATGTTAACAGCACTTTTAACACATGTTAACCTTTTTCCAGTTTGTCGTGTTTAACGCATCCTAACACATCTTAACACATAAGCATGCATCCATAGTCTATACTTAGCATGTTTAGGCACGTATAATCATTTGTACATCATTCAAGCAAGTATAAGCATACAATTCACCACACGACCCATAATCTACACATATACTTAATTAGTTCATGTAATGTCACCAACGACGGAACCCGGTACTAATGTATTCTCAAAACGACTCCCAATGATCCTCCAGATCATTGAACCCTGGACAATCCTAATTTGACCCGACTCAACTAACCCAGTTAAGTTTGTTTATAAACGTTTCTCGCTAAGGTAGACTTAGATGCTACTATTATGTTTAAGCCGAACATGCCGGGTGTCACATCATCCCCACGTTGAAAGAATTTTCGTCCCGAAAATTGCACGAAGTCCAAAAATGAAAAAGACAAAAAGGAAGAAAACGAAAAGAAAGGTTACCGGTTGTCACATCATCCCCACGTTGAAAGGGAATCTCGCCCCGAGATTCACTCTGCTTCAGTAGTAACATGCCTGGACTCGAACGCGCGCTTCGGAAAGAGATGAGGGTGCTTAGCCTTCATCTGGTCCTCTCGTTCCCACGTGAACTCCGGTCCACGATCCGAGTTCCAACGAACTTTAACAATGCGGATTTTACTCCGCCGAAGGCTACGAATCTTGTAATCCAGAATCTCGACAGGTTCCTCCACAATGCGAAGACGGTCATCCACCTTGATCTCTTCCAGTGGTACAATGAGAGATTCATCAGCCAAACACTTCTTCAAGTTAGACACATGGAAGACGTTGTGCACACTACCGAGCTCCGCCGGTAAGTCAAGTCTATATGCCACCGGCCCAATCCGATCCAGGATTGCGAACGGTCCGACGTAACGAGGGTTAAGTTTGCCACGCTTTCCAAAGCGTATGACGCCCTTCCATGGTGAAACTTTTAGAAGCACCTTGTCCCCAACCTGGAACTCTAGCGGTTTGCGACGGCGATCGGCATAGCTCTTCTGACGATCCCGTGCAGCAGCCAAACGTTGACGGATCTGTACGATTTTCTCCGAAGTTTCGTACACGAGTTCCGGACCAGTGAGCTGGCTCTCGCCCACCTCGGCCCAACAAAGTGGTGATCGGCATTTCCGTCCGTAAAGAGCCTCGAACGGAGCTGCCTTGATGCTAGAGTGATAGCTGTTGTTGTAGGAGAACTCCACCAACGGCAGGTGAATCTCCCAACTTTTGCCAAAATCGATGACACATGCCCGCAGCATGTCCTCCAGTGTTTGTATCGTCCGCTCACTCTGGCCGTCAGTTTGCGGATGATAAGCCGTACTCATATCCAGCTGAGTACCCAAGGCCTTATGAAGAGCCTTCCAGAAACGCGAAGCAAAGCGGGAATCATGATCAGAAATGATAGAAACAGGCACCCCGTGCCGAGAGACCACCTCCTTAAGGTAGAGTCGAGCCAACCGCTCGAGTCCGTCCGTTTCCTTAATAGGTATGAAGTGTGCCGATTTCGTCAACCGGTCGACGATCACCCAAATCATGTCACAACCACTTGGTGATCTTGGTAACTTGGTGACGAAATCCATCGTGATCCGCTCCCACTTCCATTCTGGAATCTCAGGTTGCTGTAGGAGACCAGACGGCTTCTGATACTCCACCTTGACCTTAGCACAGGTCAAGCATTTGCTCACATAGGAGGCTATATCAGCCTTCATGTTCGGCCACCAATAAAGTATCTTCAGATCCTGATACATCTTATCGGAGCCTGGATGAATAGAATACCGGGATTTGTGAGCCTCGTCCAAGACAAGCCCCCGTAATCCCCCGAGTAAAGGAACCCAAACACGCCCAGCGAAGTAGTGTAGGCCATCAGACCTAAGCTCAAGGTGTTTGTCCGCACTGTGCATCGTTTCGGCCTTAAGGTTTTCCTCCTTCAAGGCATCCACCTGAGCCGAACGGATCCGGTCAGGTAAGGAGGAATGAATGGTAAGCTGCAAGGCTCGGACACGCCGAGGCTTCGCCGACTCTTTCCTGCTCAAGGCATCCGCCACAACGTTTGCCTTGCTAGGATGGTACTTAATCGCACAGTCGTAATCGTTCAAGAGTTCAACCCAACGACGCTGCCGCATGTTTAACACCTTCTGGTCGAAAATATGCTGGAGACTCTTGTGATCGGTGTAAACTTCACACTTGGTACCGTACAAGTAATGTCTCCAGATTTTCAACACAAAGACCACTGCACCCAGTTCTAAGTCATGAGTAGTGTAATTCTTCTCATGAACTTTGAGTTGACGAGAAGCATAAGCAATAACCTTCCCGCGCTGCATCAACACGCAACCAAGACCCCGAATGGAAGCATCACAGTACACAACGAAATCATCCGTACCCTCAGGAAGGGATAAGATAGGTGCAGAACAAAGTTTAAGCTTCAGCATCTGAAATGCTGATTCCTGTGGTTCGTCCCAGTCGAACTTTCGGTCCTTCTGGGTGAGAGCAGTGAGGGGTTGAGCGATCTTCGAAAATCCCTCGATAAAACGCCGATAGTAACCTGCAAGACCCAGGAATTGCCGCACCTCAGATGGCGTCTTTGGTGCTTCCCAGTCTTTAATAGCTTCGATCTTAGCCGGATCGACATGAATTCCTAGTTCATTCACCACATGCCCTAGGAATTGAACTTCACGTAACCAAAAATCACACTTTGAGAACTTAGCATACAATTGCTCCCGTCTCAAAAGTTCCAAGACCAACCGCAGATGTTCCTCATGATCCGCCTTGTTCTTGGAATAAATCAGAATGTCATCAATGAACACGATGACGAACTTATCCAGGTACGGTTTACAAACGCGGTTCATCAAATCCATGAACACCGCCGGTGCGTTAGTGAGACCGAAAGGCATGACCAAGAACTCAAAATGGCCATAACGAGTGCGAAAAGCAGTCTTCTGAATGTCAGCTTCCCTGACGCGCAACTGGTGATAACCGGACCGTAAATCAATCTTCGAGTAGTAGCTGGAGCCCTGAAGCTGGTCAAAGAGATCATCAATGCGAGGAAGAGGATAACGATTCTTGATGGTCACTTTGTTCAGCTCACGGTAATCGATACACATACGAAGACTCCCATCCTTCTTCTTCACAAACAAAATAGGAGCTCCCCACGGGGACGAGCTCGGTCGAATGAAACCCTTTTCCAAGAGTTCCTGTAACTGGCTGGATAACTCTTGCATCTCGGGAGGTGCAAGACGATACGGAGCTCGGGCAATAGGAGCTGCGCCCGGAGCAAGATCAATACCAAACTCAACCTGACGATAGGGAGGAAGACCAGGCAAATCATCAGGAAACACATCAGAAAAGTCACGAACCACCGGAATATCCTCAATCTTCTTCTCATCGTCAGTAGAAACGTTAACAAGTGCCAGAATGGCCGAACAGCCCTTTCGAAGATACTTACGGGCTTTCATGCTAGAAATGATACTCAGCGGAGCACCGCTTTTCTCGCCGTGAACCGAAAGAATCTCTCCATCGGGGAGAGGGATCCGAATAACCTTGTCAAAGCAAACAATCTCTGCACGATACAACGATAACCAATCCATGCCCACAACGACATCGAAACTACCCAAAGGTACAGGCATAAGGTCAATGGGGAATGACAGACCCGACAGTTCCAAGTGACACTCCCTAAGGATATGAGTCGCCTCGATGTTCTTACCGTTCGCCAATTCTATCAAGTACTTAGCCTCTAAAGGTATGGGTACTATATCTAGCAACTGACTAACATCCACAGATACGAAACTCTTATCGGCACCAGAATCAAATAAAACAGAAACATAGCGATTGTTGAGAAGGAACGTACCGGTAACTGTGTCTGGATCCTGCCTAGCTTCCGCAGACCCAATGACGAAAGCACGCGCGGTCCTGCCTCCGCCGCCATTCCCGTTACCGTTACCGTTTCCGCCCCTCCCATTATCACCCTGCTTCAGCTTGGGACAATCACACTTGAAGTGTCCCGTGTCACCACAGTTGTAACACCCCTGCCTCCCCTGAGTCCCCTGAGCAGCAGGAGCAGGAGTAGTCGCAGGAGCCTGAGTTGGGGTGAGCGCCACCTTGCAATCCTTAGCATGGTGCCCCAACTGATGGCACCGATGACAACGAGCGCGATCACAATTCCCCGAATGGTGAAAGCCACACTTGTTACACTTGGGATGCTTCCCAATGTATCCACCTGTCTTCTGCGAAGAAGACGACCCAGATCCCTCAGTCTTCTTGGCCGGTTGAGACGGCGCCGGCACTGCACTCTTACTCACATTCTCCCATTTCCTCTTGTTGCCTTCAGAACCCTTCACAGTCGAACCCTTGGGAGGTAAAGCGCCCTCCAAAATCTTCATGTTGGTCATCTTGTGTGCAGAACGGACGACCTCAGCCAGTGTAGGAAGGTTCCCAGCAGCTACTAACCCAGCAATCTCCGGCACCAACCCAGAGATGTAGTGCTCGATCCTACGGTACTCAGGTGTGTGCATGTCAGGACACAACACCGCCAGCTCATTGCGTCGAACAGTATACTCCTCGATCTCGGACCCCACCATCTTGCAGTTCCAGACTTCATGTTCCAACTTCTGTACTTCCTCCCTGGGACAGTACTCGCTCTTCAATAACCGAACAAAATCCGCCCACAGCATAGCATGAGCTTCCCCCAAGCCCATGTTCTGCGTCGTAGCATTCCACCATGTCAAAGCAGGACCCTCAAATGTCGCAGTGGCATACTTGACCCGGTCCTCAACAGGACAGTTACACATCAGGAAGACAGATTCAACCTTTTCCAACCATCGGAGCAGTCCCACTGCCCCTTCAGTTCCAGTGAAGTTATGGGGCTGACAGTCCCTAAACTTCTTGTAAGAACACTGAGGTGGAGGCGGGTTGACAGCAGCACCTGAAACATGACACAAGGATAAACCACAAAGGAAACATGACACCCAAGAACGAAACAAGGCAGGTAAGAACCAACTTACCACCCATAGCATTGTGCCCGGCCTGGAAAGCAGCCAAGGCTATGTTCACTTGCTGTTGAAGCAAGTTGTTCAGCTCTGCTTGGGTCATGTTGATGTTACCACGACCACCGCCACGACCACCGCCGCCACGACCACCACCTCGACGTCCACCACCGCGTGCGCCCGACATGATCTGACAAATCAGAAATCGAGAGATTCAGATTCACTGCTAGTGTCAACCACTAGTAGCTAGAAAAGTTACGTCTAGACCCAATCCAGGAATATGCATCCAAGTTCAGAGTCCACTTGGATTCTCATGCATTTCAGTTTATGATTTCGTGTGCACCCGAAATGATAAACTGCTCTACATGGCCCTCCAAGCCTTCCCTTAGCTTGAACCCAAGTCGCCGGATGTCGGCATCTAGCATCATGCTATCACAAACATAAGTGCACAGGATAATGTGTGAGCAAGTGCGTCTATTGGGGTACGAAAGGGAGATGTCCGAATCCTGGACAGACCTCGAGAGTACGCAAGACTACCCCAATACACGACACTGCCGTGCAAAACCAACGAGTCAACTCCTTCTCCTTCAAACCCCGAAGAAGAACATAAGAGTGTATAAAGCCAAGAGTGAGGACGGATGATGTAACAGAGAAGTGCGATGACGATGTAAAGACACCCCGACAAAGTTAGTACACGTTCCAAACCGACTCAAGTATGTGACCGTCTAGTGTGTGCGACTCGGCTATAGACTGGACTCTAAATGCAGTCCTAGTTCACTATAACCATTGGCTCTGATACCAATCTGTCACACCCTCAAATTCCACTTGCGGGGTTTTACCGCGAGGCGCATGACAAACCAGGATTCAAGTCAACGGTCACAATAAACAACACTATATGCATAACACAAAACCCAAAAGATATAATTATAAAAGCATAAACTGTAGCGGAAGCTTTAAATGTTTACAACCCAAAAGACATAGTTCAAATGTTTAATGAAGACCATGCTCTAAACCCTAGACGCCCGTGCTGACTCGTGCGCCTAGATCCAGTTGTTGCTACCTTAGCGACCTGAGAAAAACATGCCAAAAGACGTCAACATATAATGCTGGTGAGTTCACAGGTTTGTTCAAAAATGTTATCCAAATGTTACCATGTCCATACTATATCAATGCTACCAAGTACGCTAGCTAGGCGTATGTTTTATTACTACTACGATTGGAAACCATTACTGGACACGTTTAGCAATGTTTAGCATGTTTAGCAGCCCGTAATGTTCAGCACGATAATGTTCCTGTTCGAGACAATATGCACCCGCCCGGCCCTCCAAGCCGACGAGTGGGGCAGGTCACGCCCAATAGATCTATCCACATTTCCCCCGTTGTGCAAACCCGCACATTCATGGTTTCCCCCGGGACTTTCCAAAAGATCGTATAGCAATATGAAGTTAAAACCATAGTATGACATATGTTACCAAAACTGTTTAGCGCATGTTTTCTCCCCCAAAAGTTAAAGCAGTAAAGTGGGGCCGTGAACTCACCTTAGATTGCGTTCCTCAAATGTAAGTAAAAGATGTTTAGCCCTTGATGATCCCTCTACCGGAGATCTATCAAAATGTTCACATAAGTGTTCCGACTAATAACCATAAGGTTATCTAGTCCCCGATTGTCCAGATCATAACCAAGTATGTTTTTAAAACGTGTTTACGTGTTTAACCGACACACTAGACCGACCCGACATCCCGTTGGTGACCCATTACCCTAACTAATCAAGTACACATAGATTACACGCAAGGTTCAAGCATAAAACACTTAGTTTGTATCAAAAATCTCATTTTGTTAACGTAGGGTCGAATGTGACTGTAAGTGGTCGAAGGTGTCCCTATTTGGTCGAATGTGTCTTTGAAATTCCACCTTCGCCCCTTTTCCTCCCACCTTCGCCCACTTGTAGCACCTTCGCCCCTTCAGCTTCCAGGTTCGACCCCTGGAATCCACCTTCGACCGTTCGACTGGTCGAAGGTATTCCAGGTTCGCCCCTGATGTCAGATTTTTCCAAAAACGCGTCGAAAAACATCCGAAAACATCACGAAACATCATGAGTTACAGCAGTCAAGCATCATTAATATATTCCTACCAAACCCTACCAATTTTACCCCAAAATCTATCCGTTTGACAAGTTTCCTAAAATAGTAAATTATGGAGATGTCACATCATCATGCATGAAAATATTACCCAATTAGGAAACTTTCTGAAATCGATCAATAATCAGTTTATCATACTCGAACCATCATGAACAAGAAACCCCTATCATAACCTTATCATAATCATCCAACAACAAACCCTAAATCTAACTAAAAACCCCTTTAATCGCCAAAACACCATCAACAATCAAAGGTAACATGTTTCAATCATAACCCATCATTAATAACAGCCCTAGGTTGTTGTCATATCATCTATACAACAAGTAATCATCAAACAATGCATAATATCATACTAACACATGTTTATTTGCATAAAAACTCATTGTTTATGAATAGGTTTTGGTTAGGAAAGGTTTTTATTCATAAAATAGGTTGATATCAGATCTGGACCCTTGGGGTTTAGATTAAAACAAGTCAAAATTGTTTAAAAAGGATTTGTAATGAAGAACACACCTTAGATCTTCACTTGTAATGATTTAGAGAGTTAGGTTATGAAAAACAAGCTCAAAAACTCCTTCCCCAATGATAATAGCTGATAGAGAGTGTTTGGAGGCGTTTAGGGTTTGTGAAATGGTGAAAAATGGCTAAGGATGGTATTTATACCCAGTCCAGGTTCGCCCAGTTTATGTGGTCGAATGTGGAACTTTTCCACATTCGCCCCTTTTTAATGGTCGAATGTGGAATCTTTCCACATTCGCCCACTTTGTTTCCACATTCGCCCATTTCTCAAGTCCCATTTCCACATTCGCCCATTATTTCCACATTCAGGTCATCAGCACTTTTTAACACATGTTAACAGCACTTTTAACACATGTTAACCTTTTTCCAGTTTGTCGTGTTTAACGCATCCTAACACATCTTAACACATAAGCATGCATCCATAGTCTATACTTAGCATGTTTAGGCACGTATAATCATTTGTACATCATTCAAGCAAGTATAAGCATACAATTCACCACACGACCCATAATCTACACATATACTTAATTAGTTCATGTAATGTCACCAACGACGGAACCCGGTACTAATGTATTCTCAAAACGACTCCCAATGATCCTCCAGATCATTGAACCCTGGACAATCCTAATTTGACCCGACTCAACTAACCCAGTTAAGTTTGTTTATAAACGTTTCTCGCTAAGGTAGACTTAGATGCTACTATTATGTTTAAGCCGAACATGCCGGGTGTCACACAATTAAAACAATAAACAAACAATATTCAGAATTATTGCTGAGAAATTATTTTTCAAAATTAATTAGTACAGTTTTTTCTCTTCTTTGTGCATTTTTAGTTTCTCTTCATGAAGTTTTCAGAAGCTAGCATGTTCTATGACCTATTGACCTCAACTCTACTTAATTGGATGATATGGCCCCTATGAAGGTGACATATGGCTTTCCTAACTATCTTTGTTAAGAAGTTGTGTATCTTGAATCATATATATTGTTAACTAAATAAAACGGACAAACTTATAAATATAACATTCTAGATTTGCTAATACGTTTCTAATATATTATAAATATTACTTCCACTTACTGCATGGGATGAAAATTGATGTTGCAGGGAACAAATGGACATGAAGGACAGATGATGGAGAGGATGGTTGGAGAAGGGTATGGAGACTTTCCACAATTTCAATCAACATGTTCTCCTTGAACGCCATGAAATAGTTAACTCTATAAATCTATATATGCATGCTCAAATATAACTTTATACGTAAACTATATTTGTTCTAAGACTTTTAAGGTATTTGTTAATCTATTTAATGTTCTTGTTAAACGTCGTATGAAGTGTGGTTCACAATATTATTTTGCTTTCGGCAATTGTATATTGTTTAAGTTCTAATTCTAATTAATAAAATAAATTAAACACTAGCATATTGAGAAAACAAAAACTTAACTATGTGTTAATTACTTATGTTATTTGTGTTAAGAAAAAAATCGAAAAGCCATAAATTCACGTTCACGCTAATAAATCAACCCGAATCTTTATCTTTTATACTATATTATAAAGCACCAATGAAGGATACCCGCAAAATTTAAGTAAATACAACCTTTATTGCTTATAGTACAATGCTTATTGAAGTCATTTAGTGGGTAAAATTATCTTTCTACCTAAATATTAAATTGTTGAAGAAATTAATTTAAACATAATTATAAAATTGATGAGGAAATTAACAATAATGTGGTGACTCTTTACATTCATAACCTCCATGTCTTTATTATGTTTGTATCAATGTTATAATCTTATAAATAGTGGTCATTTATTTGGTATATAAATAATGTGGTGACTCTTCACATACATAACTTACATATCTTTCAATGTTTATAGTTAATTAATTACATCATATATTATGTATTTATATCTTTTTTTAAATTTATGGTTGCAGGATGGTATGATGTGACACTAATGCACACAAATGAATACGTAGGCTTGAAGTTTGCCAACACACCTAACCCATGACACGTTTCAACCCATTAAAGTGAGTGATAAATGTAGGTTTGACGTTTATACAAGCAAATATGGTAGAGATACTTCATGAGTAACGTCATCATCTTGCTCGATGGTTTTTTGTTTTCTCTACTACTATAAGCTTCTAGGAATAGAATTTAAATTTCTGATCTCACGAAGTCACCAATTGTTTACATATCCAAAAGAAGACAAGTTCTTATCAGTCGATTTGGTAGTTTTAACTATATTGATTACTAATTTGTTTGGTCCAATATATTTGTTACGGCGCTTTTCAAACTAACATAAAACGAGAGTATCTATGCAAATCATTGACTCCGCTACATCTTGCGGGTGCCCTAAAATAATAGAAATATGTTGCATACTACAAACTGCATTTTAGTAATTAAATCACTTCCACTACAATCTTATGGTCATTAAGAGATACAACACCATTTCACTACGCTAAGCACCGCTCTACGATGGCATACTTATCTGCCTTCGAGATACATAAAGGGGTCCCACCGAAGGACGTGGGCCAATCTAAGGGTGTTGCAAGGAGTAGTACGACCTGTTGTAATGTACCCATTTAAAATATTCAGAAGGTATACTTATGAGTTTCAGTTTTTAATAACATATATTTTATACATCGTTGTTTTCTACTTCATCATAACGAATAACCAACAAACACGATGCACGAGGGGCAAAACGGATGCACCCGCCGCAACGCACGGGCATTCCTACTAGTATAATAAAAAAAGGGAGACGTATATCACTCTATGATGTGATCCCCATGAGATTTTCTTGCCTTTTTTACATTATATAACCTAGTAATATATATTATAAATATAATAAAAAACAACCTTACCCCACCTCACCTTAGACTCTCTCTCTCTCTCTCTCTCTCTCTCTCTCATAATAATAATAATAATAATAATAATAATAATAATCGAGTGGCTAGAACTTGAGAAGCCCATTCTCAAATCTATGCACCATAAAAGAACAGAACGGTTCTAAGCTGTGCACCATAACAACAACACAATTCAATCTTCAGAATAATCACAAACTTGAGATATCAATGAACCTGATATATATGTTACCTGTTCACATTGAGAAGTTAATCCCCCAGACATTTCCCTCGTAATCGCCTCTGTAATCGAGTTGTTTTCCTTAATTAACTCGACGCTTACGCACTTGGAGCTTAACTCTTTCAACTGTTCAAGAGTTTCTGGATCTTGAGCACAGAATATAGAGATTAAATCTACAACGACCCTTCTTTCTACACGACCCACCTGATATGATTTTTAGATATGGAACCGGTGACAGTAGATGTGATTCTGGAACTATGAGGTGGTTCTAAAGGGAGATCGAAGATGGTGATTGTGGCGTCGTGGTGGTGACGAAGGTTTCAAGCTCCGGTGACCCAACCTAGGGCTTTAATTCAGGGAAAAATGATGAGGAGGGTTTGGGTTCAGTTGTGGAGTCAGAAGAAGCACACACACACACACACATATATATATTTATAGAGAGAGAGAGAGAGAGAGGGAGGGGGTAGTGGTTACAATCGTGGAGTCAGGGTGGTTATGGTGGTGCAGAGAATGGTGAATGGTGGTGGAGAATGGTTAGGGTTTCATTTAAAAGGAGGAAAATAATAATAGGATGAAATGTTTAAATTGTTCCTCATTTAAGTGGCAGAATGACAAAACTACCCCTGAACTTAACGTTAGTTTTTAACTGAGTTAGTGAATAAGACGAAAATAGCAAAAAATTCCAAACCTCAGGTGTCAATTTGCAAAAAAAAAAAAAAAATTATACTGAAGTGACAAACTGGATCAAACCTCAAGGACAAAATTAACATTTAACTCGATCCCCTATTCATGTGAGGATGATGTAGTACAATAGAACCCTATGGACTCCATTCCATACCATACCATGTGACTTTAGTGACACCATTCAAAAAAAAGGTTGTGGGTCCGCAAACGTCCGTTATCCAGTCGGTGTTGTTTGTCCTATCGGTTTTGATGTCGTTATTGGACATTTTGATCAACTTTAACTTGCTTAACGGCAAAAGGCTTAATTAGGTGAAAGCTTTATTGCCTCATTGGTCAACATAATTATCATTGGTTTCCACTAAAAAAAAACAGGGTCTGAACGAAAAAAAAAAAAAAAAAAGTATGGAATGGGAACGCTTGATTGAGTTGGCGTGTAAGAAAAAATGTGGTTGGAGTTGCTTTGCATAATATTATTTTAAAGACATGTTCAAACTTGCAATAGAATCTATGCTTATGTATATTAGTTGCTTCATCTCCTTGTTAAGTAACGTCTTTACAGACAGAAAGAAAGAAAAAAAGATTGAATTATTCCTGAAAATATAGGGAGGAAAAGAGTCACCAGAGCCAATATTCCTGAAAAATAGGATTCGTTTTTTAAATAAAAAACTACGTTAAATTGGCTAGGGATAATTACACCTTGTAGCATTTGAACCATCTAGTCTAGACTATAGAGCAAAGTGTAGGCGTTTGAAAGTGACATTTACGCTATGTCATGAACAACGGGGCTACAACTTATATCAAAATCTAAAGTGAACATTAATTCTAGACTTAATTTCATAAAAATAAACCAAGTTAAAACTATTGTTTCTAATCGGGCTTGGGAATAAGAATGAGAAACTAAAAAGTATGCCTCTGTATATTATATAAACCAAAACTAACGATATATCGGACGATACAAGGTTCCAAAATATCAGTTGTTTTGCCGAGTTTATCGTTATTCTTTTTTTTTCTTTTGGGTCCATTTTGAGATGTACAATCCAATTATTTGATTTAGCCTTTTTTTTCTTTAGGGAAAACCCAAATAAAAAAGCTTAATTAAAAGCCTAAACCTAAAAAAAACTCTAAACTCTTTGTGCTCTACTATATTTCTTGATCTCACCCTGGTAATTTCATACTTACATTTTTCAACTTTCAAGTCTTCATTCAAAGAATCAAGCCATCAAGGTACACAATTGGAGAAAAAATGTTTTTGGTCTCTTTGGAAAGACTGTTCCCAAAACAGCAGGTAAGATAGATGCTCCCTGCTTCACATCAGAACCCTAGCTCTCAGTTAGGTAACATTTGTCCCTAAATTTGTTATTGTTCTTAGGTTGCATTAATCGGTTTGATTATTTTTTTAGTAGGAATTGTATTAGACTGATTATTAAATAAACTGTTATTGATGTTATTCGCGTGTCATACAGTCAATGTGATGACTGTCGATACGATGCCTATGATATTTGAATGTTTGACTCGACCCGAATCGAATCACCGACCCGAACATAGAATCCGAAACATAGTTATAGAAAAAAATTAGGTCCCGTCAGTGACTGGTGAATTACGACCCCCGGACCAATTTCTCAAGCTTCGCCACTGACCGTAATAGACTAGTATCTAACCCGATGATCGTGAAGCTCTCCTAGCATTCTTTCTAGCAAGTTGGTGGATCAATTCTTTGCAGTTTGTACTATCTATGATTTCGCTATCGATAGCTATGATCACTAACCCGCTAAGTCTTTCTTGGACATTGTGGATCATAAGTAGGATTTCAATAACTTTAATTTCGAAAAACTCCTTTCTGTACTGAAAGTGCCGGTACCAAAAACGCCAAAAAATCAGTACCGAATTGGTATCGAAATGATTCGGTACGAGAAATTCGCTAACAATACCGGTACCCATTTACCTCTCCCTAATTATTGTCGCATTGTAGTTTTTTTTTTTTGTGTTTAAATTCCAAGGGCTCGATTTATTTTTGATGGCTGTAGGCCCAAAACATTTTGACTTTTCTCGTAGACGGCCCTTAATGTAATGTGCGGAATTGTGGTGGTTTACCATTACAATTGTGACGTTTTACCATTTAGATTTTTTTAGCATTGTAAATGTGTTGTTCTACCATTACGATCTTGCAACAATACTATTATAACACACAATTCATGGTCTAACCTCACAATTAGAAATGGTAAACTATGGAGTTGTTTGGTAAGTCTCTTAATGTGGCTCTGAACCATTCAGCGCTGAATGATTCAGCATTTAACATATTTGTTTCAGCTTCTGAATGGAATGGTTAATGCTGAATCATTAAGATTTGAAATGTAGCTGAACCATTAAACATTCAATTAGGCTTAACCTTAATAAGGTTCTCCTACCAATGTGGGACAAGAAAACTAACCATTAACAGGTTCAACTTAAGGGCTGTTTGGTTGATTAAGTGCTGAATCATTAAGAGGTCTAATGGTTAAGAGACTCAGAATGATTAAGTGTTGAATGGTTCAGCTATGCACCAAGTCTGAATGGTTCAGCTCTTAACCATTCCATTCAGAGACTTGAAACAAACAGTCTAAATGTTGAACCATTTAGAGCTGAATGATTCAGAGCCTCATTAAGAGGCTACTAAATAGGCCCTTAATGATTTAGCATTTAACCATTCAGCCCTCTTAACCATTCAGACCTTTTAATAATTTAGCATTTAATCAACCAAATAGCCCCTAACCCCATTTTACATATAACTATGTTTTTCATTGCGTGAATATTTGGATGCAAATGTTATCCATAGAACCTATAACATATATGTGATACATTCTCATCGTTATACATGCTATTTAGACAAAATTCACTTTGTAGTGAAACCGCCCTCATGTATGATATTACAAAAAATTTTATAGGGGTGTGTATATATGTATTATTATTATCCTTTATCCTTTATATTTATTTATCAACTTCCATGAATAGTGCTTTGGTTTTTTTTCATCTCTGCTGTTGATAACGGTATTTATATTGTTTTGTTTGAATATATTACCAATAAATGTTTCAGTACAGATGGTGTGTTGTTGTTGTGTTCAGGTAATTTGCCCTGGTTCGAACCTTGCAAACCGGGAATTTGTTGGGTCATTATTTGGTATTTAATTTTTTACTAATAAAAAATGATCCTGGTCATGTTTTGGGGACACCTGGAGTACACGTGTTGATAATACATAGTTTCTCCTTCAAAAGTCACCCCTTCTCTCTCTCTCTCTCTCTTGAGAAAGCAGTCTCGGTATCTCTTCTCAATCCTGCTCTCTCTTTCTACTCCTTCTTCTTCAATGTCTGCTATTTTTCCTCATCATCAATTACTAATCAAACCTAATAATAACACAATCGATTGGTTTTGTTTCAAATATGTGTAAAGAATACAGATTATCCGTAGCTTGGCATGGCAGAATTGGTGGTCGGCAAGTGTTTTTGCAACCTCTGAAATACAATGAATCAAAATCTAAATATATATCCGAAAGCTTAAAGAATGCATCTCAAAATAATCTGAAACATGTACAAAATAATTTTTTCAATATAAAAGATGTATATACCCTGTTTTGAATACATATAGTAGAAAAAAATGTTTAGCAGTTCATGTGCGGTACCGTTTGCAATTATATAATAACTAATATCCGTTCAAAATCTACCCTAAGAATCAAGTATCAAGAATCAAGAATAAAACCATTTTTGAGTATAATGAATCACAAGAAAATGACCAAGGTCTCTCAACAGAGTCACAAGGGGTATATATCATAATAGTATTCATTGAAATGTTAGGCCCTCAAAGGTTAATGATTTTGACAAGTCATAAACACACAAATTAACATAAAGCAAACACACATGAGAATTGCATTAAGAATAAGAATAACATTTAATCATAGTGTACATGAATAGCCCCAAAAGAGTAAAACATGAAAAAGGGGAAAGATATACTCACAGTTTGTGAAAGCGATCAAACTCCAACTTAAGCGGTCATGAGTTAAGAAATGGGAATTCCGAAGAATTCTACCTATAATGTATAAGAATACTAATAAATGAAATGTCTTAAAAGTATAAGGTATCTAGGGTTCTAAGGCATTAGGGTTCACTAAGTTGATTTGGGGATATATAGTTTTTACGGTAAATCGAATTAATATAAAACTTGTATATAAAAAAAATACGACAAAGTTTATAAATGTGGATAGGTAATATAATTATCATCAATTGAATATTTAGTAAAAAAGTAATTGAAATCATTTTGGACAAAAGAATTAAATTAATAAATCTGTTTTAAAATATAATGATTATTGTATTTAAATAAGCATAAATACAACAAAAATACAAAATATGATTCAAAAATTATAATTTTGAGAAAAACAAAAACATTCTGATGAAAAATACTTGGAATAAATTTTCCATATTTTTTCTCAATTTATTGCATTTAAAACTGGTTTAATGAATTTAAATCATATTTAAATGATTAAAAATAGGGAAATCAATAAAAATAATTGTTTTCTAGACCAGTATATTTTATTTCAGTTCATGATGATTAGAAATAATTCCTCAAAAAGTTTGAGATTAAAATCATTAAAAATGATTTTTTATCAATTAATTATGTTTAAAACAATTTAAATCAATAAAAATACGAAAATAATTTATTTTTCAAGAAATAAAAATGTGATAATTTTCTTTAAGATGTCAAGATGTTACACCTAAATTTTCATAATTTTTGGATAAAAAATGAATTTATTATAAATATTAGAAGTTTTGAACATATTATAAGAAATTTAAAATAATTAAAAAAAGAAAATAAAAAAAATCAGAAAAATTGCATCTTGGGTTGAGGGTTGAACCTGGGTAGACTGAAAAACAAACCAACACACCAACCACTACACTACATCAACTTTTGATAATTTAACTCAATACAAAAGTTATATATATATAGAATCGAATACTTGACTTAGACACAGGGGATAGCCGGACGAGGGAGATTGCTGAAACTTGATACGCTATTTGAAAATTTTGAAGCGTTGACCGACAAAGTGATAATATAAATTACATATGCTTTGTTTCTTTTGTTTTATACATAATTTTATTCATTAAGTTTTGTTTATACTTGATTGGTTAATTATAAATTTCTTCACTTATTCTGTTTCAGAAACTGATGAATCCAGTGCTGCAATCACGATTCTAAGGGGCTATGATCGATAACCCATGTATCTTTCATTTCCTCTTTTAAGTCATTGCCCCAAAGATGTATGCACTTTTCATCATGCTTTATGGATTTACGCGAGTGGTTTTTGAAATATCCCATGACTGAAAAATCAAGAACCCGAACCATCTTTTATTTCTTCTTTTATGTCATTGCCGTCATTTGCTTGTCCGCTGGCTCATTTTATCAACAAATCTATTCCAAATGTAGATTATAAGGCTGACCTTGATCTGCATGTCTTCGCTAAGTTGAGGTATGTTGGCCTAGACCTGTGGTAGGTGATCAATTATTTCTTTATTGCATTAATTGTGTGCACTATAACGTTTTTACCTTTGATTTATGGTTTATATAATTTATTGACTGTATAGGATTTACATATGGGAGTCAGTTTGCAGAAAACACATAGGTTAGGCTTGAGGTCTTTGTATGAATCAGTATAAGAGTTTTGGTAAAGTTCAATTGAAGATCATATGTTGCCTGTGTTGCAAAACCATTTAAAATCGTGGATGTTATGTGCTTTTGTTTTTTGGTAATACATTTGAGATCAATAGCCCTACTAAACATGACAGCTACTAACATCTCATTATTTGTTTTAAACTAAATAACTAAACAACCATTAAAAAGTAGACCTTAACTGTAGGGTTGGCATGTACCCTCTAGATCCCGTTTAGATCTATAGCTAGACCGTGAGTTTTGGAACGCACGAAATGAATTGATTTTTGCAGGAAAGCGAACAACCATTGAGAAGATCTTTTCTGAAACTCAAGTGATGTCCTTTTTTGTGGTTCAATAACCGGGCAAAAAGAAACAAGATCGATTGGGCGAATGGATTTCCTTTAATATGGTTTTTGGTGTTGTAACTATGGCCTAGCTTCTTGCTAGCGTTTTTTTGGGTGATGGTTTTTTTTTTGGAAGATGATTTTTTGGGTGATGGTTAATGAATAAAAGTGGACTTGTAGTTGGATATTTAGTTATTATGTCCGAAACAAATTTGCCATTGTTGAATTTCAATATATGTTGGTTGCTTTGGTTGATAATAGTTTCTTAGCGTTTTGGTAACAAGCGAATAACAAAGCGTGCCTGTTGTGTAGTAAACAGGTCTCTAATCGCTCACAAACATAGTCGAAAGTTGGGCAACGCGCAACTAAGCATCCCGCTAGTTATTATTATTATTATTATTATTATTATTATTTACTTGTTTTTTTTAACACCTTAATTTCACCTCACCTTGCATTTGCAAGGATTTGAACCCACAACCTCACATTTGTAAGGGGGACACCATACCCTTAGACCAAGAGGTCATGGGTTTAACTTGTTTATTCATCATCATCATCATCATCATCATCATCATCCTACTCAGTTAATCCCACCTATAGCAAAACTAGGGTAGGGTCTGAGGAGGGTAAGATGTAGACAGCCTCTCTACCCCTAAGATTAGAGAAGCTGCTTTCAGTGAGACCCCCGGCTCGATGTGGTTTCGTATCAAGCCTTCGACATAAGGCACAGAACACTTAGCAATCGGGACAAACCCGATCGGTGCATGTACCTCTTTGTCTTTTGGCTATCCACACCACCACATGATCCTTGATTAACCGTCCGTCGTTTTTAACGTTATTTTCACGAAATTAGTAAAATAACGTTAAAACTAGTAAAATAACGTCGTTTTTACTTGTTTATTGAAAATATAAAATGATGTGTTTAAAAAGTCTAGATAAGGGTTCACATGTTTAATGTTCATACTCTTGTCGTGGACGTATTTACATGTGACAGAAAGTCATTTAAAGCATTTAAAGCAAATTAAATTCATAACGAACGTGATTAGTGTCTAATAAGGTCATCGGCTATACTTTAATACTTTTTTTTGAACGGCAACAAATCAAACTCATGCACTTTTAAGGCACTCTTTCGACAAATTCAAGTACTCTCGGAGTACCCGAGTTGGCAAACAGCAATTCTGGGGAAAACCTGATAACCCATCCGCCCGTAGATACGACGGTAAAATTACCGATAAAACCTATTTGGCTCAAAAATTGAACCCAAGATCTCCCGGATCTTCTATCATTGCCACCAAAGCTATCATGGCGTAACCCATTTCTGATACTAAATATGCTATATATAATTTATATACGTCTTAATTTATATAATTTTTTAATGACAAATGTTATATACTATTAAGTTACACCAAATAAATCATGAGAAATTTTCTTCCTTTTCTTTTCCTTCTTTTTCTTTTTTTTTTCTTTCCTTTCACTTTCTTCCAATTTGGTATGGTATAATTTTACCCAATTTTCCTTTCCTTTCCTTAAAAAAAAAAAAATCTCTGAAACGCACATTTGTTTCCATCATTCCATTTCCTTCCTTAAAAAAAACTCTGAAATATAGCCAAACATTTTTTTTCCTTCTGTTTTTTTTTTCTTTTCTCTCTTTTGCATGAACTCGGGAATACAGCGTAGGAGCTAAAAGCCTGTAGTAAATAAACTAGCCTCACGTTAACATTTTAGAGTAATCAACCCCTCAAACGTGTTAATATCGTACAAAATAAATATTTAACTATTTAGAGGGTGTTTGGGATTGAGTTTGGAGATGCAAAAGTGCTTTTTGGTCAAAAGTGCTTATTGGCTTATGACTTTTTGAAAAGGAGTTTTAAAAAAAGTGTTTGGATTAGCTTTTGGGATGAGAAACGTCAAAAAGTCAATAAATTGTTGTTTTTTTAAGTGTTTCGCTTAACTTATTGTGAATATTGGTTGTATGGGTGGTAGATTTGTAATTTTTTTTCCAAAAGTCAAAAGCCAAAAGCCAAAAGCCAAAAGCCAGGATTTCTAACTTTTCAAAAACAGCTTTTCCACCCTTAAAAGCCAAAAGCCAAAAGTCAAAACAGAAAGTGCTTTTAAGTTACACAAACAGCTTATTGACTTATTTGCTTTTTGAAAAAGCCAATAAGTCAATAAGTTGTTTTAAAACTCAATCCCAAACACCCTCTTAGATAATTTTTTTCGGGACAAAAATACTTGTTTGAAAATAGTGGATATGTGCCTTCAGCATCACTTCAATTCAACAATATTCTTTATATGGAGCCTTTACGTCAAATCCATATCCCAAAAGGCGAAAGGAGGTAACAACTGACAACCCTCTTTAAAATATTACCGTTTATTTGAATAACATTTTAATTTTATGTTTTTAAATTGCACTACATATTGTAACATACTAAAAAACAAAATACTAAAAACTAAAAATATGAATATGACTTGACATGAGTATGTAACTTTGTACTCGTAAATAGGGCTGAAAGTATTTACCCAGTATAAGGCTAAGGGGTGTGGTATGGGGCTCACCGATGCCACATCACTTTCCCCCATTTTTTCCTCCATCAAGGGGGGTGGTGTTTCCCTTCCCCCTTCCCTCTTTCCCTCCACTTTCTACCCACTTTATAATATAATAATAATAAATTGAGATCGGGGCAGACTGGGAGATTTCCCCTTGCTCACCGAAATTAGAAGGGGGGGGGGGGTGCGGTGTTCCCGAAGGGGGAGGGGTGCCACATCAGCTCCCCGATCCCTTCCCCCAACCCACACCCCATAGCCTAATATACAATTATATTTGTTTACTGAAAAGGTATGCTATGTATTTTTTTTTCTTTTCTAAATAATTTTTTATTAGAGTTTTTTTTTTTAAACACGCAAATCAACATTTTACTTTGATAGTTCAATTAAAGAAGCAAAAAGAACCAAAGACAATCAATTACAAGTGATACGTAGGTAAACGAACCACAAGTTGCGCCACTATTCCTTTTTGTATTGCAAAACTATTAGAGTGTAAATAGCATTTGTCATTTCAAGAACAAGACACATTAAATAAAGATGACAGGTGAAGTGTCAACCCAAAAAAGTAGGAGGCTAAGATCTATTTTTTGATACATTAAATATATAATTGTGTTAGAAACATGACATATAAAGTGGTTAAACGAGTTATGTTCATGTTTAAAACTTGTGCTGTTTGCGTTGTTAAAGACCTGTTAAATCCGTTAAAACACGATTTGCCAACTTTACTCGTAAATCAGAGAGAAGGAATGACCATGAGTTTATCACACTGTTAAGGTCGTAGTGAAAGTGTTAACACGTGTTACCATGTTTGTCTCTTCGTGTGATAAATATGCTTCTCTATATCACTATATGTTTTTATTATTTATTCCATCATGTATTTGATTATATGTAAAAAAAAAATGATTATGCATTATTTTGTTACATGTAGACATGTATTATTTTATGAAATATTATATTTTCTACACAATTTTTAATTATTTTACCTATTTATTTATCATGTATTTATCATACGAGTTATGTATCATGAATTTATGTGAACCATGTTTGTTCCCATAAAGATCCTCCTCTTCAATGATCTACCAAAAGAATTCATGTGATATTTCTATTTGATAGCAACCTACTATCAATCGCAACGTGCGACCTCATCCTTCTAGCAAGTACTCCATAGACACACAACACGCATCTTCTTTTTCATCATCATGGAAACCCGTCACTAGAAAAACTTAGTAAGTCCTCAATTAATACCACGTTAATTAATAAGATCATGTAAGGTGCAACATTCAAACGATTTAAAACTTAAAACGTGAAATGTATAAGTAAAAGCTAAATTCGAATATTTATGATATTTAAGGATATATAATATATTTAATATAATAATTAAAAAAATAAAATTGTTACCCTTCTCTTCTTTTTTTTTTTTTTTTTTCTCAAAATCTTAGCAAAGTATAAAGTAACCTCGTCTTGAAACCCACTATAAAACCCTTTACATCTCTTCTTATTCTCAAACAACTTTTTCACGCCTTTAATCCTTCCTTCCACAACAAACGATTCTGCAATCACTTCTTACGCATTTTCTGCATAATAATAATTTTCAAGCAAAGCATCAATCAATCAATGGCTGTACAATCTGATCATTTTGAAGGTACAACAATTTACAATCATTTAAACATCTCAATTTCAATTCGTTTTGTGTTTCTACATCACTGCAATATTAATCACGCAATTTTCTGTACGTAAATGAATGCAGAAATCGATAACAATCAAAACGTGTTGCAAAAACACGTCGAGTTCTTCGATCGTAACAACGACGGTGTGATTTATCCCTGGGAAACGTTTCAAGGTTCGTTTCGTTTTGTTTTCTGTTACAATTCGATGCCGGAACTACCAATTACATAAAAGTGTCAGGTAAACGAGCAATAAAGTGCGTTTTTCAGTGTAGCTTGTTGCCGGTTTACCTCTTGCCACTTTTTTTTATTGTAATTGGTTGCTACGATTCGATATACATATATCTTGCCAGAACAACCAATTACATAAAGGTGCAGGTAAATGAGCAACAAGGTGTGGTTTATGGTGTACGTTGTTGCCGTTTTACCTGCTGACAATTTTTTTTGTAATTGGTTGCTACAATTCGATATATATATCTTCCCAAACAGCTAACTATAAAAAAGTAGTAGGTAAATGGGTAACAAGTTACACCGTAACCAAAAGAGGTTATCGTACGACAACTTTTTTGTAATTGGTTGTTTTGGCAAGATATATCATCATCATCATACTCAGTTAATCCCACCAATAGCAAAAGCTGAGGTAGGGTCTGAGGAGAGTAAGATGTAGACAGCCTTACCTCTACCCCGTGGGAATAGAATAGGGCTAGCAATTTCAGACACGAACACGAATACCCGACACAAATCTACACGATTTTAACAGGTACATGTATGACCTTAACAGGTTTCGTGTCCTATACAGGTAGACACGAAATATACCTATTAATTTTCGTGTCTAAACAGGTTAAATACTTGTTTACCTGTTTAGTACCCGTTAAAACATGTTAAGGATTTTTTTTTTTAAATATAGGTTGTGGGGTGGAGTATTGGAATTATACGTTTTTATAGATGGAATTTTACCTTTTTAATGCTTGATGATACTCATTTAATGTGTCGGATTTGAAAAACATGTTCATGTATTATCGTATTAACCTAGTATAAACAGGTATTATCGTGTCTTATCGTGGTATAAACTGGTATTATCGTGTCTTATCGTGGCTTATCGGGTAAACCATGTATAAACAGGTTCGTGTTCAGGTTTAGAAAAAAGTACATGATAAGTTATCGTGTCGTGTTCGGGTATACATGTTTCGTGTTCGTGTCTTAACAGGTTCGTGTCTTAATAGATCGGGTATACACGATTTGCCAGCCCTAGAATAGAGAGGCTGCTTCCAGTGAGACCTCCGGCTCAATAGTGGTTTTGTATCAAGCCTTAGACATAAGGCACATAACACTTAGCAATCGGGACAAACCCGACTGGTGCATGTACTCCTTTGTCTTTTGGCTATCAACGCCACCACCTGATGCATGATTAACCGTCCTTCATTTTTAACGTTATTTTCATGAAATTAGTAAAATAACGTTAAAATTAGTGTAACTTTACTTTTGCCCCCCGAAGGCAGTGGCGGATCTAGACCAAGATTTCAGGGGTAACGTTACATAATTTTCACAGGTAACGTAATACAGAACACGTAAAAAATATTAAAAATACACTAAAAATACACTACGCCAAAAAAGTTGAGGGGTAACAGACGTTACCCCTGCTCCTTCTCTAGATCCGTCCCTGCCCGAAGGCCACACATATATATATATTATATGCGCACAACCATAAGCGGGCCTCTTTGGCAAGATATATGATATGGATAATTTTATAACTTGATAAAAAAAAAAAAGAAGAAAATTGTGATGTTTAATTCTTCATCGATTATTGAGTAACGATTTGTGTTTGTGTTATGATTGTTTTTGTTAATTTGGAATTGGTTTGTGGTGTTGGTATAGGGTTTCGAGCAATTGGGAGTGGTATTCTGTTATCTTCGTTTGCTGCAGTCTTCATCAATGTCGGTCTTAGCGGCAAAACTCGTCCTGTATGTGTAATCTATATCCAATCTTTTTTATTTAATTTTATTTGGTTTATTATTTGCATGTTTGATATAATTAACTAGATTATACCTTAGGAGCGTCTCAGGTTGAGAAATTTAATATGATACATCAATTTTACATATGAAATAGACTGATGTATAACTCTAATATTAATATCTAACCTAAAACAAATTAACAATGTACAACTTAAATGCTAACATCTAACCTAAAAGAATGTAGAACTTTAATGTAACTCTAATCTTAACACCTATTTTAAAGACTAAACAAATGTACAACTCTAACATAATAATATTGATACCTAACTTAAAACAACGTATAACTCTATTAACCTATTCTGCTCTGGTTGAAAAAAAATTCATATTTACTGATTTAAACATAATTAGTGACTTGTCTATACATGATTAATGATTTACCTGAACACTTTGTGTTTTTTTTCCTGTATGAACAAAACTCCACAAAAAAATTTCTCCGTTTTTATATAGCACTATGGTACTCGTTGGAAAGATAAAAAAACGCTCGTTAATTTGATGTAATTTTTTTTCTTTAAAAAATCTCGTATATTAAATATATTAACGTTTAAAAATTATGGAGAAAACATGAGGGTGAAAATCCAATTTTGTTTTTAAATTATTTTTTTCCTAAAATATCTCAATGTCACATGGGATGACACATGACACACTTAAAGAAGAGAATGCCTATTTAAGTGTTATGTCATTAAAATGGCTTTGGTTTATTATATGTATAGATAGATAGATATTTTGATAAGAATAGTTAATGGTTTGCTGATAATGGTATTTGTCTAATTTGTTTGGGATTGCTTATTTAATATCGAATGCTTTTTCAGAAAACAGAAAGTATCTCTATCCCTTACCTCCTTTAGAAAGCTAAAATCCTTTTAGAATACTACATTGCTTTAACATGAAGTATCCTTGATTCAAGTATGGGCAGGATTAGAACCACAAGCATCATATAATTTTTTTAAAATATATATTCTTAATGGGAGGATAGTTTTATAAATTTTAAAAGGTAAGTTTTGAATCGGCCAAGAATAAGACTATGGGGAGTGAAGAGGGGAAGAGAGGCATGATGCGCCATGTGGTGTCTATGTTTTAAGGGTGAAAAGTGTGAGGAGGGGATAGGAAATATTATTATTATTATTATTATTATTATTATTATTATTATTATTATTATTATTAAATAAATAAAAAAGTAAAAGTAGCCAATCACCACACTCCATCCCTTGCCCCATGCCCAGGAGAGTGAAAGTTGTTTCACGCCATCCCCCTCCCCTTCGTCCAACTCCCCACACCCTAATAAGGTTTTATATTTGTCGTGTTTAATAAAAGGGTAACTTTGCTAAATAGTAACCTAGTTTTAGGAGTGTTCTAATCAAGTCACTCATAAAAAAATTTGTTCCAATTAGGTAACTAAAGTCATTTTAATGTTCTAATCATAGATAATTTACCTATTAAGAAGAACATCAATCAATATGACTTTTATTTGGTTAGTTTTTTAAAATGTTGACTTGGATTATCAATAACAACATGAATTAAAAAATTGGAAAATATATTATTAACATTTCGAAAAATTTAGGAAAAATAAAGTTACGAAACAATATGAAAATTACAAAAAAATTACGAAGAAAAATTTAAATAATTATAAAAAAAATTATGTAAAATTATAAAAAAGTAAAAA